>CM075451.1:17133675-17645652 GCA_037832335.1 Carallia pectinifolia
TTTTTTATTCTTTTTTTTAATGAAAAAATGATATTATTGAGCGTGTCAATCATTGAATTTTTAAATCGAAATTAGGATAGTTTCAGTTTGTTTGAGTCTCGTTCAACAACTCTAAAGGAGCTGACTCACCTTCCAAATATTAATGACGTCGACCGTAATTTCGTCACTAGAGTCCTAACGGACGATTCTGTACTCAACGCTGCGCATCACTACTTATATTTAAAGAAATCTCTAGTATAGTTCAACCAGAAAAGAGTACAAGCGTGAAAAGTCGAATCTAAGATTTTTAACATAAAAGTATATTAATTTATCATTAAACCACCATTTTAAATAATTTTATTCTTATTTGACAAGTGGCTTTGTTACTATGTACCAACTACAACAACAAAGTTGAACTGTTGAAGTACTCACATTAGCTATAGTACTTTACTGTTTTTAGCCAGACACCAAGGACCCTCAAGTGTACAAAGAGGGAGAGGCTTATTATAGCAGCAATTACCGATGGCTGATGAGGTGATATTGTTGGACTTCTGGGCAAGCCCTTATGGCATGAGAGGTAGAGTTGCATTAGCAGAGAAAGGAGTCAAGTATGAGTACAGGGAGGAGGACTTGGACAAAAAGAGCTCTCTGCTCCTTCAAATGAACCCAGTTCACAAGATGATACCAGTTCTCATTCACAATGGAAAGCCAGTCTGTGAGTCCCTTATTATTGTGGAGTACATTGATGAGGTGTGGAAGGGCAGCCATCCTTTGTTGCCCTCTGATCCTTACCTGAAAGCCAAGGCTAAGTTCTGGGCTGATTTTGTGGAAAAAAAGGTATCATTTTTTCGTATGTATTAGTATTATATTCATGCTGATAGATAAGCACAACTGCAGCCCCAAGAGACAGCACCTTGACATGGGATGGGCCACATCAGAAGTTTTGAATTTTGATGGACTAACCCACATTCGAAATTACAGGGTCGTGGGTATTAGACCACACAAAATGTTGTCTTACTGATTGTAAACAGTGTTTATCATCTGGAAAATGTTATATTAATGTGGTTTTTGGCGTGGCCTCACAAAAAAAAAAATACATATAATTATATTCGTTAAGTTGTGCATTATAGTCCAATAATCAATGATTTTAATTGCACTTTTTTTGTGAACTCGTGTCACTTAATTCAAAAATCCGCATTCATGTAATGGGGCACTTATCATTCAGGAAACAGAGGCTAAATCCTAACAGCAGATGAGGGTATCTAGTTCTAAATCAGGAAACTGAGGCAACCATAAATTCACTTTATAAATGTGGGACTATGAATGTTCTCCAGGTACATGAGCCTGGGAAAAAGACATGGAAAACAAAAGGGGAAGAGCAGGAGGCAGCCAAGAAGGAATTCATTGAGAGCCTGAAGTTGTTGGAAGGAGAGCTTGGAGACAAGCCTTACTTTGGTGGGGAGAACCTTGGTTATGTGGACATTGCACTTATTCCCTTCCATGTCTGGTTCTATTCTTATGAGATTTTGGGCCAGTTTAGCATAGAGGCTGAGTGCCCCAAGTTTGCTGCATGGGCTAAGAGGTGCATGCAGAAGGAGTCAGTGTCCAAGTCTCTTCCAGACAGGGAAAAGGTCTATGGCTATGTCTTGGAGCTGAAAAAATTGTTCGGAATTGAGTAGAATGAAGAAATTTGGATGATGTCTGCTGGGAAATCTCCATTTTCTGTGTGTAGGTTCTGGTTTGAATAATGGTTGCACGGTGACACGTGCCCTTGTATTGTATATTTGTGGGCAAGGAACTTTAGCCATGGGGTTCATGTCACTGTTTCTGATTTTAGCACGTAGTAAGTCCTTTCCTTGTCCCCCCACAGTGTGGAAGCATCGTGCACTAGGAATGCCCTTGAGTTCTTTTCCTCGTCCTAACTTATTACTTGGTGTATGCTTAACTTGAAACTGGTGTCCTTGGCATCTTGATTAGGAAGTGTATGGTTAAGGAAATGTTCTCAGCCCTTTCTATATTGAATTGGCAGGAAATAAATCTGTGTTTATTTTTGTGCGATAAGAAAACAATGACAGTGACGACGACAATAACATTAACAACAGATTTACAAGAAGGAAATTGTGAGAGGTTTCACTGTTACAGCCGGCTTCGCAGGCCCAATATAGGTGATTTAAAACTAGCAAGACCAGTGATTTCCCTGCCAGTTGTCAAGCTATTGATCTCATATGTGCCTTCATATGTGTATATGGGTTCCAGGTCACAAAATGCCTGCAGTGCACCAAGAATTGCAGAAAGCTGCATAAGTAAGCTAATTAAACTGGAAAGAACAGAGCAAGAGCTTCATGTTTTCAAAAATGTTGTGCATACAGATTCTTGAAAGTAAACACAACTATAAACAATGATGTCTTCAACCAGTTCAAGCAACAGATGTGTTCCCGACCCTTACGTTACAACAGAGTAACCTTACTGTTATGCTCCAACCCGCAAGTAGTAATTTAATAAGGTTAAACTTACGTTCCCACCCATTGCAACAAGAAGGTCAAAGATTGTGATCATGTTTATGCACAAATCACCTTTAACATGCTCAGGCTTTGTTCCCTCAAAAATAAAAAACATGCTCAGGCTTTGAGTAAATATTAAAATTAGAATGTGAGCATAAGACCTTTGCGACCAGAAAATCAGTCAAAATTCCATTTCCACCAAGTAACTCCCGCCCTATTGCAACTGTTTTCCTTGCCTTTAGTGTGATCCATGCCTGAAGTTATACAAATCTGTTATGCTTGCATATCAAAAAATAACCAAAAGAAAAAGAATAAATGTATTTAGTCCATCCTGCAGCATAGGATAAAAAACTATGGGGCTTACACACTGAGTTTTTACCTTTCCCAAGCTGGCTTGGCCTGGAGTCATTTTACCCTTCTCATGCAGTTTGCAGAGGCGCCAACCAACAAGAAACATGGCTTGAACATTTCCAAGCATGCGAACAAGCTTATGTTGATTGATTTGGAAGGCTGCTAGGGGTGCTCCGAACTGTTTTCGCTCATTTAGATACCTTCAATATCATTTAAGATTTTCCCACAAGCATCATTTAGATTGTCAAATGAAGCAATATACGGAAGAAAGAAAGGTTGACTGTACCATACCTATGACACATATCATAGACCCCCATTGATATACCAATACCTTGCCAGGCAACCATCAACCGAGAAGCAGCCAGCACCTGGTTCGGTTTCAGTAATGTGATGAGCAGCATAAAATTTCAAAAGACATGAACTTGAGGAAATACAGCACAAATCAAGACCCCAGAGAGCAGAAATGTGAAAGCTACTGATTGTAAAACATTGGCATTTGTGATCTTCTTCAAAGTAACATTACAAGTGCATGCGAACTGTCTTCCAATTCAACTACACAAAGACAATTTCTGGAAATAAAGTATGAAAAATAAAGAGAAGTGTTTGAGAACATGTTTCGAGTCGTTGAAATAGCTTTCCGTTATAAACAAGGGTAAGGTTGTATGCATCTAATCCTTTTCTAGACCCCACAGCGTGAGAGTATTGTGTACTGTGATGCTTTTTTTTTTTTTTTTTTTACTTTTTTCCATTCCTGAGGACCCATATTTATTCTTGTCCAGCCATACCTCATTCATGTCTTTAAAAGAATTAAAGCCAGGGAGTCTGTCCTCATCAGGAACAAAAACATTCTGCAAGACAATATCTCCATTTTGCAGCATCCTCAGGCCAATTTTGTTTGGTATCTTTGTAGAAGTTAATCCAGGGGCATTTTTCTTCACTATATATCTAGAACCAAAAAAAAAAAAAAAAGATCAAGCTGCTTTCATTACAAAACACCAAGTAGAATAAAATGAAAACTTATGGAGAAGAGCAGCTAGCACAGTTTTATTAACCTGAGGCCCATAGGGATGCAAAAAATTGGTAATCACGCTTTTGAACTTTATTTAGAAATTCTTATGCTTTATCTTTAGGTGTTCAGCATATTTGAGCATTCATGGGGTGAGCATGTCAATTAGCCCAACTGCCCGACAATAGCTTATTCTCAGAGCTCTCAAAGTTTAGCGAGACTGGCTCTGCCATAGGCATTTTCTAATGTGCAAAACAGACATAATTTTATACTGCATTGTGCATTGTCTAGGACTAGCTAGATGGTGTTTCTTACATCCGGAAGGTTAACTAACCTACCCGTTAATTTGATTTGTGGTGTCATTTTGGGCGAATATGATCAACAAATCTGCAAAGGTACCGTTCCCTATCCAGCGCTTTTGGCCATCAAGTACCCAACCTCCATTCACCTGAACACCACATAGCATCAGGGCAGCACAAGAAACTGCTGATGTTCAAAACAAATCCAGGCTAGGAACAAGCAGATAATATAATGCAAGAAAAATTCAAATGTCAACAGTTCAAACCTTTGTTGCTGTTGTGCTCACCGCGCTTGCATCACTTCCATGATCAGGCTCGGTTAGGGCCTTATTCCCCGAACAAGAACATACCAAAGTCACTTGAATGCAGCATAAACAGTGGCAGAATTGTGAAGTTGCACAACACAGTAGTGAAATGCCAACAAGGAGCTGCTTACCCAACAAGATATTTGGCCCAGCCGCGCCATCGAAGGCAAATATTTCAGCTTTTGCTCCTCCGATCCGCAACGCGCTGGTTTTTAAAGGTCAAAAACTTAGCCAGCATCATGTTAATTCTCTTATAAAAATCATCAACCAAAAATATCTGAATAAAAGAAAAAAGGACTTTATACCAGATCTTACCTATGGTGAACATTGACAGTGTTTGAACTGATAAGAATATACAACAACTAGCATCAACTCTGGCAATTTCTGCTGCAATAACAGCATTTGCAGTGATGGAGAGGCCGAGGCACCCGTAACCCTGAGACAGAACTAGTTAGCTATTCAGTTCTCCAGATATTCTTAACAGTTGTAACAAAAACTACAACATAAGGCAAATGCAAAGATCCTGTGATAGAGATAGGAGATACAAACACAAGGAAGATACCAACATTACCTTGACCGGCCCACCGGCTATCTGCAGAGCACCAAGCTTTGGAACAATATGAAATGGAAATTCTGCCTTCTCCCAATACTAGCAGAACACATAAATATTACTCAAAGATTACCCTCGTTCTCACTGGCTTTATAAAACCATGCACAGTTGTCTAACGAAGACTTACAATTTAACATATAGCTGTAATGTATACCAAGAGACTCAACAGTCCAATGCTGAAGAAAACTTAAAGCACAAATCAAATGGAAAGATACCTCTGTCATGATGGAAGCTACTTCCTTTTCCATAAAGTTTCTTACTTCCAATCTGATAGCTTTCTCCTCAGGAGTCAAGAGATCATCGAATTGATAATAGTCTGAAACTGTGATTTTGCAAGTAAAGCTAGTGCTAAAGACATAATTGTAATTCATTTCCATGAATAGCATGATTGCAGTAATTTTCTCAAATTTTAATTATCTTCAAAGATCTCTTCCATTATTATATATGACTTTGCAAGTATCCTACATTGCTTTATTACTTAAACTAAGGTTTTGAATTACAGGGTCTATGCGATCACACTGCAGAATTGCAGCTTATGGCTAATGTCACGTTGGGAAAACTGCGATTGCCACAATGCTATGGCTGTAATTGCGATCATAGACAGTGATTTCAGATCCCCTAAACGTTCTACATGCTTAAATTGCTTGGACAGTTAGTGACTACTTACTGAAAATATGGGACATTAGAACAGTAGAGTAGAAAATACAAACATATTGAACTCTTATCAGAAACACAAGCATACCAAAATTCTTACCACAAGTTGGAAATACAGTTGCTGGAGTTGCTTGAGGGAATGCTGCAGAAATGTCCATTGGTGGTGAATCATAGTAACTACTCTTTGCAATTTTATTGAAGGGATCTGTGAAATAGTGAATCATTTACTCGATAAGCGAAAAAAAAAAAAACTACGTTATTATCTCACAGTTATGGAATGAACACTTTTTCTCTGACAAATCAATCCGAGAAAATTTTCCCCATTAAGTTTTTGTCCAACAAAGAGTCACCAGATCACACAAAAATTTGGCTACTACAAAAATAAGCATCCCATATGAACTAAACTTAGCCAAGTTTATGAGAACCTGAATGCTAACAGAGAGTCAAACCCCACCTTGTGGACTTTTGGAAGAATGAGCAGCCATCATCACGGAGAAAAGTGGAACACTGAGCTTGCTTAATTTGGACTAGCTGAGGTTTAGAAAGAGCATATAGATAGAAGGTTTAGGACATTGCTTAGTTATTTGATTGAAATAACATATATTCACTTTGCCTGTTTCTTCATGAATCTATGCCAACTTGTAGATATTATATATAGTATTGTATGTAAGCTAGCTCAAAACACGAAGTATTACCATCTGGGGCAGGTCTGCAATAGTGATAAAAAAAGGGAAAAAAATGTTAGCATAATGCCAAATTTGATGCACATCCTATCTGGAGCCTTCATTTCCTAGCATTTTTCAAAACCATTTTCTTCATATTATAAATGTAATGGGCGAAAATGTTGGAATATCACTGTTATTGTGGTCACATCCTTATAATTTATCAGCATAAAATACTGATAAATTATTTGAATAATTTTTCATGATTAATGCCAATTTGTAGACACAGCCCCGTGCGAGCTCCGAACTCAAAGAATAACCATATGGGGGCATTTGCAACCACTTAAATATATATGTTAAAAAAATGCCAAAATTGATGTCCTGCCAATCTCATTTCTATGCATGATCAAAGCCGTAATCTGTGCAGTATGCCAAAATTCTTAATTCCTACATACAACCAACCTTATGCTAAGCTCGACTTAGGAAATTGAAATTTGATGTTGATTTAATCCATCTTCCTTGACAACGAGAGGAAGATGTTTGGAGTGCGAAGAAATGAGAGGAAAGGAAGGGACAGGAGGAGAAAGAGAAGGAAAGTAGAGAGAAAATAAAATTATTTGAAGCGGTAGAGAAGTTGAGAGAAAGAAAATATGTTGAAAGAAAAGGTGAATAGTAATTTGTAAGAAAAAAAGTAAAAAGAAAATAAAATTATTTAGAGTGGTAGAAAAAGGTAAGAAAAAGAAAGTATAGTGAAAAAAAATATGAATAGTAATTTGTAAGAGAAAAATTTGAGAAAAAATAAAATTATTTAGAGTAGTGTAGAAAGTGAGAAGAAAGAAAAATAAGAAAGAAAAGTAAATAATAAAAATTATACTTTTCTTTTTCTCCTGATTTTTCCTCACACACCGAACATGACTTTAAGGACAAATCCAATGAAAAATTGAGGGAGATAGATACACTTAACTTTTTTAAAATTATTATAAATCAATAAAAAAATACATTAAGTAGTGCAGCAATAAGCAAGTCGTTCTTCCTCCTTATTTGTCTGTGGTTCAAACCTTCGCCCACGCATTTCAATGCTTTATTTCCCCGGCCTTCTAACGGTTTGATTGATGTTGCTTTTGTCTTTTTTGCTTCCTTTATAAGTTTGACTGATACTTTTCTTTTTATTTTTCCTCTTTCACTGCTTTGAATTCTTTTTCTTCATTAAAACCTTTAAATGAACTTTTTTTTTTTTTACCTTCCCAATTACAATGTTAACGAAAAAAATTAAGGAAGAAAATAATTTTATTTTTATTTATTTTTAAAATTATTTGAATAATTTTTTAAATTTTTATATTCAGTTTTAGAAATATTTTATCTTACAATAAAACTAATATTATAAATGAACATCAATAATATATCTAAAAATACATTGTAGATCATATTTATTTGTAAAATTAATTTTAATTTTATCAATTAAAACAGTTGCAATAAAAAACATATATTTTTATGATAGATATTATAAATAATATATTGCGTAATTATATTAGATATAAATAATTGAATAAATAATTATTTATATAAAAATATAAAACTCATATATATAATTATAACATTTATTATTTAAAATAATTATACAATTCTTTAATTTTTTTCAAATATATAAATCTTATTATTATATTTTTACGTAAATAATTTGTCTTCTTGAAATTTTTTTCTTGGATCCATCCTGTTTTCACTTTCAACTGTTTATATTTTTCTTCAAATATAATACCAAACATCATCAGCCTCGTGACTTCAATCAGGCGGTCGAAACAACTTGATAATCATTTTCATTTGTCTGCACCGATTGATCACATCGATGATCAGTTATCATCGGCAAGTACACTAGACCCCAACCCGATGAAAACTGGTTAAAAAAAAAAACTAAAAAGACTTCTTCAAAGACAGAGAGAGACCGCGTTTTCAAAATTAAAAAAAAAAAAAAAAAAACCCGAAATACACTCCAAAAAGAAAACCCAAAAAAAAAAGAAACTCGTCCACAACATCCGACCTTTCTCTTAAAAAAATTGGAGGATTATACGAACACATGGCACTGTCTCATATTTATAAGATAGTTGGATCTCCGGAGAATCCACCGGTGTGCCTGTAGAGTACAAACAGCCTAAATAGTTAAGACATGAGGTGCGTTTATTTCAAAAAATAAGGTAAAATATAATAAATTAGTGATCAATTATCTCACTTTAACTCATATTTGATTAGTTATTAATTTATGTATAGTATAAGTTAGTGTTGGTTTACTATCTTATAAATATGAGATAGTATTATCTCTTTAACTCTTATAGATTAGTGTATCTCATATCATAAATTAGTGTTAATAAATTATATATTTACTAAAATATCTCTTTAATTAAAATAAAATTTAAATATTTTTTAAAAAATTAGCATAAAATTTAAAAAAGTCATTTCTCTCTCATCTTCTCTCTTCTTTCTCTCTCTCACTCCTCTTCTCTCTCTCTCTCCTCATCTCTCTCTTCCCTTTATATCCTCTCCCCCCTCCTTCCTCCCTTCCTTTCTCTCTCCTCACTCTCTCTCTCTCTCTCGTGCTCATCCTTTCATTTTTTTCATATGAATTTAAAAATTTATCTCTTAAAATTTATTTAAGTTTTTCTCAAAAAATTATTAAAAAATATTAATCTTTTTTTTTGATATTTTAAAATTTATTTATGTAAATAAAATTAATGCTTATTATAAAAAAATTATATAAAATTAAAAAATTATAAACTGTATAATGTATAATAACATGTAAAATAAATATTAATTTCATTACTTAATTTTAACTATTTTTAATAAAAATATAAAAATTAATAGTAAAGATAAATCAATTATCTTTAAGAGTAAAAAAATAATTTTGATATATTATATTATACTATATTATGTTAGCTTTATTTAACTTAACACTACGATTTTATTAGCTGAATAATGTCACACAATAATAATGAGAAGCACACCCATAAAACATAAATCACACGTCCTTATATACTAATAAAATACAATCCTAATTCTACCCGAATATGGAAACAAACTAATAACCAAGTTCTACTTAAACAATAATTAAGAACTAAATCTGGATTAACTTCAACATCCCCCATTAATCCTGATTTGGTGATACTCGCATTCCCAACATCTGCTTCAGCTTGACAAACGCATCATACTTCAACGGTTTCGTAAGAATATCTGCAACTTGATCTTCAGACTTGCAATAAGTCAATTCAATCTCTCCTTTATCAACTTGATCTCTCAAAAAATGAAAACGAGTATCAATGTGCTTACTCCTTCCATGCGTCACTGGATTCTTGGCCAAATTAATAGCTGAAACATTATCAACAAATATCTTCGTAGGACTTTCAACTGGAAGATAAATCTCACTCAATAAATTCCTCAACCAAATAGCTTGACAAGCACTGGAAGCTGCGGCTACATATTCTGCTTCACAAGTCGAAAGTGCAACAATAGATTGTTTCTTCGATGACCACGAACAAGCAGCTGTGCCAAAATTGAAACAATAACCAGAAGTGCTTCTTCGATCGTCAACATCTCCACCCCAATCACTATCAGAATAGCCTACAAGAGCACAATTTTTAGATGAAGTATAAAGTAAGTCATGATCAAACGTCCCTTTAATGTATCGCATAATCCTCTTAGCAACTTGTATGTGAGATTGACGCGGAGACTCCAAAAACTTGCTAATCAAACCAACTCCATAAGATATGTCGGGTCTTGTGCATGTCAAGTACCTCAAACTTCCAACAATCTGCTTAAAGTGTGTGGAGTCAACAGGTGTGTCATTGCCTTCCTTAGACAATTTAGTGCCAACTTCAACAGGTGTTCTCACAGGATTGCAATCATGCATCCGAAACTTCTTCAACAACTCTGTAGCATATCTCTTCTGGCAAATAAAGATTCCATCATCTCCTTGAATCACTTCAATGCCAAGAAAGTATGACATTAGGCCCAAATCAGTCATTTCAAACTCACTCATCATCGACTTTTTAAAATCTTCAATCATTCTGGGATTGTTGCCTGTGAAGATCAAGTCATCAACATATAAACATACCAACAAGATATCACCATCATCATTAACTTTCACATATAAGGCATGCTCAGATGGACACTTCTGAAAATTAGCTTCATGGAAGAAAGAATCAATGCGCTTATTCCATGCTCTAGGTGCTTGTTTCAATCCATACAGCGCTTTCTTCAACTTATACACCTTCTCTTCACTTCCTTCCTTCACAAAACCTGGAGGTTGTTTCACAAACACTTCCTCTTCAAGTGGACCGTTGAGAAAAGCTGACTTTACATCCATTTGATGAATTCTCCAACGATTCTGAGCAGCCAAAGCAATAATGAGTCTAACTGTTTCCATGCGAGCAACAGGGGAGAAAACTTCATGGTAGTCATAACCAGGACGTTGTTCAAATCCTTTAGCTACCAATCTTGCCTTGTATCTCTCTACTTCTCCATTTGATTTCCTCTTCGTCTTGAAAACCCACTTCACATCAATAACTTTGTGACCTCGTGGGATTTTAGTAAGCTCCCAAATCTTATTTTTCTCAATCGCCTTGATTTCTTCATTCATTGCATTCACCCACTTAGGGTCTCGAATCGCCTCATCAAACGATACAGGTTCACAATCTGCAAACATCGCAAAATGCACCAAATCCCCATCATTATTAATAGCATCATCAGGGATTACCTCATAATCTTGTAATCTAACTGACTGTTGGCGATTTCTCCTCGGTCTTTGATTCTCTTGGGGAGCTTGTGGTATTGGATTTTGAGCAGGAACTCGGACAACTTCCCTATTTGCATTAGGGACAGCAACTTGAGACTCCTCGTCTCCCAAAATAGCAATAGGACGTCTCTGAGAATCATTGTGCTCCTCAGCATCAAATTTCCAAGCTTAATCTTCTGCAAAAGTCACATCTCTGCTCAAAATCACCTTCTTTGTCACGGGATTAAATAACTTATATCCTCCTTTTGAATAACCAACTAAAATTGTCTTCACTCCTCGATCATCTAACTTTGTCCTCGTCTCAGCAGGAATATGTGCGTAAGCAATCGAACCAAACACCTTCAAATGCCTCACACTAGGCTTAAAACTGGTCCATGCTTCTTCAGGAGTGATATTTTGAATACTTGCTGTTGGACACCTATTCAACAAGTAAACAGAGCACAATACAGCTTCTGCCCAAAATGGATTAGGCACTCCTTTGGCCTTCAATAAACTTCTAACCATATTCATGATCGATCTGTTCTTCCTTTCAGCAACTCCATTATGCTGTGGTGTGTAGGGAAAAAGTAACTTCATGCTTTATGCCATGTTCTTCACAATACTCCTTAAACTCATTGGAGACATATTCACCACCTCCATCAGTCCGCAAAACCTTTATATAACAGCCACTTTGCCTCTCAACAAATGCCTTAAACTTCTTAAAGCAATCAAACACTTCAGACTTCCTCTGCATGATATAGACCCATGTCTTCCTCGAAAAATCATCAATGAAGGTGAGAAAGTACCTGTTGTTCCCAACTGATGGAACACTCATTGGACCACAAACATCGGAGTGAATAAGCTGGAGTGGATGCCTTGCACGCCAAGTTCTCCTTTCCACAAAAGGTAATCTGCTCTGTTTTGCAAGGATACAAGCCTCACATATCTGATTCGGATGATCAATCATGGGCAAACCTTTCACCATATTATCCTGTGCGAGCACCTTCAAACTACGAAAATTCAAATGACCAAAGCGAAGATGCCACAACCAAGATTCGTCTTTCACAACAGCACTCAGACAAGTATAAACATCTGTGGCAATATCAACTCGAAACATCCGGTTCTTCGTCAAAGGGGATTTGAGAATAAGTGTACCTTTACCATCAGTGATTGAGAGACAGTTATCGCGTAGCATAATGTTATATCCCTTTTCAAGCAATTGGCCCAAACTGAGAAGGTTGCTCTTCATATCTGGTACATAGAACACATCTGAGATGTAATTATGGTCTCCATTCTTCAACTTAATGAGAATTCGCCCCTTTCCCATCACTGGAACGTTGCTATCATCAGCAAATTTAACTGTGGAGCGGATTGACTCATCAAAATCCACAAAAAGCTCCTTCTTTCCACACATATGATTGGTGCATCCGGTGTCCAGGAACCATGTGTTGTAATTTGATGTTTCAGTGGCTACAGTAACCATCATGAGGGCTTGATTTCCATCACCATCTCCTTCTTGTGCATGCTCTTGTGCACAGTGTGCTGTCTGATTATTTTCCTTCGACCAACACTCATGAGCATAGTGACCACGCTTGTGGCATGAATAACACTCAATATTAGATTTATCTTGCCTTCCTCTACCTTGTCCTCTTCCTTGGCCTCGGCCTCGACCACGACCTCTGTTAGTCTGGTCTGTATTCCTCTGATAATTGTCTCCACCTCCATAATTATTGTAGTGACCTCCTCTTCCTCGATTGTTGTAAAATCCACCACGTCCTCGTCCTCGTCCTCTTCCTCTTCCACGAGAGGAATTTTGCCTCTGTTGTGATTGATCATTCTGCTCGCTTCTCATGGGAGCTTGACTCTGAAGGGCTTGCTCAATTGGTTTCTCAATGCGCTTCTCATTCATGCGCTGCTCGTGAGCTTGCAACGTGCCCGTCAATACATCAACTGACATCTACGACAAATCATGTGCTTCTTCAATTGCAACCACGATGTGCTCATATCGTGATGTGAGTGTCCGCAAAATCTTCTCAACTTTAACTTGATCATTAAGCTGCTCTCCATAAACTTTCATCTGATTCGTGAGAGCGATAACTCTACTGATATAAACTGAAACCGTTTCTGAGGTTTCCATCTGCAATAACTCAAACTGACGTCGTAAGGTTTGAAGTTTCACCTTCTTAACTTTATCTGCACCTTGAAAAGACGTCGTCAAAATATCTCATGCTTGCTTAGACGTAGTTGCACCTGCAATCTTCTCAAAACTATCATCATTGACTGCCTGATGAATAAAATAAAGCGCCTTTTTATCCTTCTTCTGCATATCTCGATGAGCAGTCCGTTGTGCTTCTGTTGCATCTGCAGCAATCTCTTCAACTCCGTTCTCAACAACACTGAGTAACTCATTGTAGTCAAATAATACTTTCATCTGCACACACCATCTGTTGTAATTTTTCCCATCCAAAACAGGAACTGATACTGGAATTGAGCCGTTCATATTGAAATTCATCTCTTCAAACTTTTATTTTACGAATCTGACCCACTATTTTGTAAAATTTGTAATCTGACCCCTTAATTTTGTATTTTGCAATCTGACCCCTTATTTTTCTTTTTCTCCAATCTGCCCCCCACTTTTTTTTTTTTTTCTTCTTTCTTCCTCGGGGACAAACGAGCTGCCGGCGACGGATTCAGTGCCGGCGATGACTCTGGAGCTCCTCCTCAGGCGGTTGGCAGCTGGAAGAGGGACGAACGGCGATAGAAACGGTGGAAACGGCGACTGGGCGGTGAAATCAACGGTGGCAGAAACGAGAAAGGTGACCAACTCGGATTCCGGCAAGAAAACAGCGAGTTAGGGACTGCGAAAGGAAGATCGGTGGCCTGGGACACGATTTCTAGTGGTTTCGACGTTCGTCGGTGAGTGGAGGCGGCGGAATCGGCGGGGGAACGGCGGCTGGGATCTTCGGTCTTCCCTCGATCCGCGAGTTTCCGGCAAGATTTCCGGCGCGTGGGTGCTGGATTTGGGAAGATCGGCGATCTGCGTTTCAGATGGTGGTGTCCGGCGTCAAAACCGGCAAGAACGGCGGCGCGTGTGACGGCGCGTGGACGGTCGGCGGCGGCGCTCCGACGATGCTCCGGCGATTCCTCCGGCAGTTCCTTTTTCTTCGTTTTAGATCAGATATTTCTCACGATATCTGACAGTGACAATACTACTTGCTTCGTTTTCAACACGAACTAACTCAACAAAATTTTTATTTGCGATCAAGTAATTCAAAATTCGATGACGGTGGCTTCTCGATCGACCAGCTCTGATACCACTGTTAGCTTTATTTAACTTAACACTACGATTTTATTAGCTGAATAATGTCACACAATAATAATGAGAAGCACACCCATAAAACATAAATCACACGTCCTTATATACTAATAAAACACAATCCTAATTCTACCTGAATATGGAAACAAACTAACAACCAAGTTCTACTTAAACAATAATTAAGAACTAAATCTGGATTAACTTCAACATATTATACTATACTATTCTATCTTATATCATTTAAATATTAAATAAGATAACTATTCTATACTATTTGATATACTATTTGATGATATCTAAATATAATATAGACTAATAACTTAACTTATCTTATATTACATTATTCAAACTGTGTATCAAACGCATTCATTAAGTTTAGGGTGTTTGTTTGATGGGCGCTAGCACTTCCACCGAATGGTGTTATTATATTATTTTATTTTTTTGTTAAATTTAAATTTAAATTTAAATTTAAATTTAAATTTAAGTGTATATTATTTTAAAATATAAAATATAAATATTATATAAAACTCTTTAAAAAAATTTCTTTCTTTAAAAAAAGATTATAATAATACTTGCAGTACAGAAAAAATTTTTGTTAACATAATAAAAAAATAATTATTATATTTATATATGAACGAGAATGTGCACCTAACGTTTCTATTATTTGATCATGTACATTGGAACGTAAACGGTCTGATGCCATCTCTACAAAGCTCGATCATTTATAGCCCACCGACATGTTCAAAGAAAATTTTGGATCTAACCATAAATTGACTGGTACAATCACAGAGACTGAGCTTCTGTCGCATCTTTCTTACGTCTCTTGGGCTGCTTAGGCCCATTTCCATACACCCAATTTGCTTAAACTCATATGCCTGAGCACCAAATACTGAGGCAAAACTGAAAACGTTAACATGTCTAAGCATCTCGTTAACTAGGCCATAAGCTTGTAACTTACATAGTAAGTTTGTCAATAAAAACGAAATTAAGATTTTAAACACTTAATTTTTTATTATTATTATTTTTTTAATTAATTGGTTTAAATTTAAAAAAAATTATAAAAAAATAAGTATCTAGTTAAATAAAAAATTTTTAAAAAATTTTAAAAAGAGTTAAACTCATTTAAAAAAAAAAAAAAGTGAAGGATATGGAGAGAGTTAACTGGTAACTTCTCTTTGCCCTACAAATAACAAGGTTCTCTCAGAAAACCCTTCTTTTCATTTACTCAGTCTTTCAATCACTTCACTAATCAAAGGAACTCTAATAGAAAGTCCCAGGACTCGGACACGGGCTCTCCCCTTTATTCAGCAAGAGAGGTCCCCAAAATAAAGGGCCCCCCAACACAAAGGATGTCGTGGCTTCTCGATTTATGAGCTGTGGTTCTCTACTATTATCCTAATCAAAGTTCTTTGTTCAATTTTTATTTTATTTTTTTTAGACGATCTATTAAATTATAAATTACAGGTAGTTCTCTTTATTTATATAAAATATATTTATTTTATATAATATAATAATATAATATACGTTTAAAAGTCAACTATCTTACTTTAATTTATATATAATTAATTAATGACATAAGTATATGATAATATTATTCTTTCACTTTTATAGATTAATCTAGCTAGTGTTTTCTAATTTATACATTTACTAAAATACCCTCCTTAAACCCTATTGTGACCCAATTCGTCAGACTGGCCTCCCTGAGGCAGGGGACGGTGGTTGGTGGTGACAAGCTCCGGCTACGGAGCAAGAGACCAGGGGAGACCATACGGAGGATGGTGAGGTGCCGGCAATGGATCACAACCCTGGGCGTTGAGGTTCGGCGGAGCACAACGGTAGCGTAGACAAAGAACGGTCGTACAGGGTCGAGGAGGTCCAATTTGGACAAATTAAGGGTGCAAATCACTAGATCAGACGTCTGGGAACTGTTTCGAGTCGATCGTTTTGTCAGAGGTGGTCGGCGATGACGAAACAACGTGGTAGCAGAAAGAGACGGTGGCAATTTCGGGAGGCTGTTTCAATGCTTTTCCAGTCATGTCTCGGTGCATGGAGATCGGGGTGCGTAGATCAGCGACCGACAGTTCTGGGGGAAGGATTTTCTGGTGTTGTCGGTGACGGTGACAACCGTATACGGCGCCACTACGGTTGTCACTTGGGGTGGTCTGGCAAGAGGTAGCGGCGGCAGATAGAACATATATGAATCTAAAGGTTTTTTGTGATTTTTCAGAGGTTTTTTTTTTTATAATTTTGTTATCGATGAATAGATTGGGAAACAAGAATTGGAAGTTTTTGCTTTTACTTTTAGATCAAAAACGAGCTTTAAATTTTGATCAAGGTTTGTTCTGATCCCAAACGAACAACGAAGAATAAATCTTAATCAGAAAACCACTCGAGAGCTACAACACATAGAGAATCTGCTTGAAAAATATTACTTGCTATTTTTGGAAAGAGTAATGTTATTGTATTAGGAATTACATTATTTTTAATAAATATTTTAATTATTATAAATTTTATTTGAGTAACTTTTGAAAAAAATAAGAATTTAAAAATCATAATTTTTACAAAAAGTTTTCAAATGCTTTATTTTTTGATATTTTGAAATTTATTGATATAAATAAATTTAAACCTCAATTTTTAAAAATATTTTTTATATAAATTTTAAAGTTTATAAGCATTGTAATATATAAAAAATAAATATTAATTTTATTACTTAATTTTAGTTATTTTAACAAGAAAATGTTAAAATTAATAATAAACACAAGTTAATTATCTCTAAGGGTAAAAAAATTATTTTGATTTATCATACTATTCTGTCTCATATCTCCCAAATATAGAATAAGATAATTATTTTATACTATTAAATATTATTTAAACGCATTATATACTAGTAATTTAACTTATTTTATATTATATTAGTCTAAACTATCTTATATTTTATTATCTAATTTGTGTACTAAACACATTCATATACTTTACGTCATTTCTTAAAATTAGAACTTAATATTTTTGAAATTAATATTTTAAGTCTTAATTATCAAGTGTTGCTTAAGGGACTCCTTGTTCAACCTATTTAGCTAATTAGCTCTCTCCTTGCCTTACAAGTGTCGGGTTTACTAGCTGTTTTTGAAAACCGGGTTTTACAAGATCATCAGCCCGCAACGCCATCATAAATAAACACTAGATAGGTTAGAGAAAATGCAGCAATCGATTGAGAAAACAAGCATTTAACTCATACGAGAAAGTAGGTTAGAAACTTTAAGATCACGATCAAAATTAAATTCTCATTTATTGTGGCGGCTTAGGTATACTAATGAATTGGTCTAGTAAATTGCCATATGCAGCAACTACAAAGTCCATTATTAATTGTCAAAATGTAGGTGAATATAGTGATCATAACATTTATGGCAGACAACTGCAAATTTTTTTGTACATGGATATCCCTTTTATCTTATGATCTACCCAGAATCAGTGGAGAGATGCATGGATAGAAAGTACTTGCCTCGAAGGCTCTAACCATGAAAGATGGAAAATTGTTGACCATTCAAAGTGCATGGATGGCAGTCACAATCTAAATAGATGTTTGGGATAAATTTTTAAAGAGGTATATTTACTTTTTATTTTTAAAAAATAGAAATATAGATATTTGATAAATTTTTTATTACTGTTGTTTAATACTGTTTATTTATTTATTTGACTCCCTAACAGCAGGTGATTAAAAAATAGCTTTAAACTACTTTTTGTTATTTTTTGAATTATTTTTCACTTTTTAATATTAATAATAATTTATATAGAAAAAATATCTTTAAAAAATATTTATATAATTTTATTATTATTTCTTTACTTACCACATGAATTAAATATGTTAATTTATTTTATTATTATTTATATAACTTGAATAATTTCTTTTTTCAACTATTTTTAAATAATATTTTTCACTTCAATTTTCTTTAATACAGACACTTATAAAAAAATTTCAAACATAATAATTTTTTATCATTTAGTAAAAATTAATATTTTTTTAAAGTTAAAAATTAAGTAAAACAATTCTTAATATTATTATAAAATATAATTCTAAAAATATGAAAATATAAAATATAAAAATAAAAATTTCAATATGATATATTTAAATAATGTTTAAATTAGATATTTTATTATTTAATTGTAATAATAAGTATAAAATTAACAAAATAATCCATTAATTTTATCAACAGTTAGTAACAGTAAATAAGAATCAATAATCAACAATCAACAATTAATAATAATAATCAATAATAATAATCAACAACAATAATATTTAATAATTAAAACAACAATAATATTTAATAATTAATCCAAACAAGCACTAAATATTTGTTCGGTTGCACTTCATTGTTTCTGGATGGGACCTCCTTTCAAGAAACTCTTAAAGGTCTTTTCATTAATTCTTTGTCGTTGGGTCAGAATTTAAAAAAAAATAAAATAAAGAGCTATTAAGAGCAACAAACTGTGAGCTGCAGATGAAATGGTTACTCAATGTTATTTATACCACATTTATAGTCTAACCTGAATTTGCATGCCTCTTTAGCCCTCAGCGTGTTATAAATGCGTGCTAATTATGATGCATGAGAGGCACTGTCATGTACAGTATCAACTGACATATGGTAGTATTCCGTGTGCATTGGTGGTGTCCTAATTGCTGTCCAGAAAAAAAAGAAAATAACACAAAAAAAAAAAAGTTATTCGCCAAGCCGAGACCGACTATTTGAACGGGATAATGATTTTTTTAGTCCTAAACTTTTAAAATTTTTTATATTTGAATCCTAAACTTTTTTGACATTTCATTTGAGTCCTAAATTTTTTGATTTTCTACCAAATTAGTCCCTTTGTTTAACAAAAGTGATCAATCTATTAAAAAATAATTTTAACTTTACAAAAAATTATTTAAAAAAGATTAAATATATGAATTGAATGTCTTTTTTATAAAAAAATATTCATGTTGCATATTTAATTCGTATATTTGTTGATTAAAAAAATATTTAATATGCATATTTTGTTGATGAAAAAAATATTTAACTCATGTATTTAAGCTTTTTTAAATGATTTTTATTAAATTAAACTCACTTATTAATAGATTGACTACTTTTCGTAATTTAAAGGACTGATATAGTATAAAATTAAAAGATTTAGGACTCAAATGAAATGTTAAAAAGGTTTAGGACTCAAACGTAAAAAAATCTAAAGGTTTAGGACTTTAAAAATATTTATCTCCTATTTGAACCATTGTATCTTCGTTATATCATTTTCATGAATTTATTATTTGAATATTATTAAACTTAACTAAATTTTATTATATTTGATTACAGTATTAATAAGTTATAAACACCTCACACTCGTCATAAATCTTCAATTTATTGAGAACAGACGACAGTGTTAAAATTCGAACTCAAATAAATACAAAAAAAAATATATTAAGTAACAATCGTCAGGCACCACCTCGGGTGGTAGGAAAAAAAAAATTGTTCCCATGATACTCTCAACGTCAAATTAATAATTCACATTGAATTTAAGTCATGTGATTTACAATCTTAAAACAATGAAGACACCATCACAAGATTTTCAACAGGTTTTGGTTAACGGTGAGATGCAAATATCTAAGATCAGAACAAGTGGAATATACAAGCTAATTAACTAAGAGAATGTGTCCACATTTCTAACAATTACAACATGAGCAACCACAGAATCAAAGCAAACCCAATAAAACTATTAATCCACTGTGCTAAAATAACCATAAAATGTTAAAATTTTCAACTGGGGGGCTAATTTTTTCATCTATTTTCATCTAGCAAATTCCACCTATCATTTACAAAATCACAAATAACCTGACTTAAACTCAACCTCAAGAAACATCCTCAGATTAGTCTCAAACTGATACGTTGAGATCAATCCTCCGCTTCTTAACCATTGGCATAGGAACAAGCGAGTTGCATCTGGGGCATTTGGGGTTATTCTTCATTATCAACACATATGACAAACATCCCGGGCATCCTGCTGCAACTGGAGATGGCACAAGTTTCTTCTCATTAGTATCATCATCTTCCTGAATCTCCTTCATGGAAGACGATGACGATGAATACGAAGGCGATACCGATGATTTCCACATGGAGGATCGCTTCCTAATCGGTTCTTTCTCCGCTCTTTCAAGCGCAGATTTCACTCGATCAAGTGTGCACACACTTTGGTAGTTGCCTGACGATGATGATGAGGATGATGCTAACTTTAGCTCCAAGTTGCTGTCACCAAAAAGGTTTAGTGTAACTTTCGATGGGGAAGGCGGGAAATTTAAGTCTTGAAGCTTTGACACTGTTTCATTGGATTGGTGCCTGTGATCAGAGCATGATGAGGGTGAATTTGAAGCATTGCACCTTTGTAGGTAAGCCTTCCCTGACTGCAACCATTAAGGAATGAAAATAAGCTAGGTCAATAAACAGGGTTTTATTTTTTATTAATTGCTAAGTAATCAATAATAGAATTACTAAGAAATTAAAGAGATTTAGATACCATTAATTCTAAAGAGTAAAGATGGTAATCAATGACAGTAGAAGATAAACATGGGGCATAAGACGTTGCAGAGCATTGAAGAAAATTCTTAATTACTAATATTTAAGAAATAGAACTCCTAGAAATAATTGCATATGCGAGATACTGATAGTCAATATGAAGAAGGGTCAAATATATGTACCATAGTCTTAAGGTTATTACGAGTTTAAGAAATGGTAAGATGTATTTTACGAATAACATATTTTTGTTAAGATAAAATGGAGAATCAAATTATTTGTTAGCTCCAACAATTCAAGGAATTTAATCTCCTAGAAATAAATAACAACCTGTTTTGGTTGCTGGGAAATTTATGACAATTAATTGCAAACAAAATAAATGAAGAGAGCCCTTGCACTTTAAACTTCCATAGTTTTCCATGAAAACAAAATGCTGGCTCAAGAAGAGTACAGAAACCAACATATATATATATAAATAGACACACACACACGTATGTTCCTTTTTCCTTCAGTCTCTCAGGAATCAAACAGAGAAAGGAACACAAAATTCGAAAACAAATTGAGAATCATAAATTCTAGTTTATTAATCCAATTCTCTTTGTGAAATATCTAACCAAATGCTATGAATTTCCATCCAGAAGTTAAACGATCACAGGAAAAATATTCTCTTGCAATATTGGACTAACTGAAGAAGAAGCAATAAAAAGTTTTTTTTAAATAAAAAAAAGGCACACGTGCAAGGCTACGACAAAACTTGACAAGGCTTCAAAATCCATTTTCTGGCTTTCCCATGAATTTTTCTAAGGAAACAAACAGACCCCAGATAAGAAAAAGCAAGTACCTTCAAGTCCAGGCGCTTTTCCCAGCCACTTGGGACCTGCAGGTCAAGGTCCAATTCCTGAGACTGATTCTTTGTGGCACCATCACTACTACTACTACCAAGCAAGTCCATAGTGATCATAACCGTAGATTTCCCACCACCAGTTTCTTTCACCATCGTCCGATCATCCTTGTGTCCGCTCAGAATCCTCGCCAGAGAGCTCACATCAGCTGCCACATCTATCCCAAAGCTTCTTCTTCTTCTTCTAGAGAGAACGTCTATACATGAAGGAACCTTTCACTTCTTTGTATTAAACAGAGCAAAATATGTTACATTGTATGAGTGGATGTTTGTGTGGGTGTGTATATATATACACACACGAATGTGGGTTTTTATGATTTTTTTTTTCAAGTTTTTTTGTCTCATTTATTGTTAATTTAAGAATTTTATTTATGGTAATCGGATGAAGCTGTGGATGAGACCTCCAACCAAAAATAAATGATGGCATTAATGCTTAGGAATACCAGTTGGCACTCTTGGCTCCTCATTTTAGATAGTTCATCACTTGGCCCCCAATTACATTTTTATTATTGTATTTGATCGGAGTCTAAATTTAGGTCCGTAACAAAAAAAAGTCTCAATAAAATTATTAACTTTTAAAAAATATACTAATAAGTTAATAATATTAAATTGTAATTAATTAATAAATTGAAATTTGTGTATCCTAATTATCAATTTATACTTACGTAATAACTTACAAAAATCAGTTAAATCTAAATAACATTTAACAAAAAAAAGGAAATTTTAATTATAAAATAGTAAAAATTTACAATAAATATATTTTTTGGCGCATAATAACAATATTCATGCTTCCCTTATTTATTGTGTGCGGCACGTACATTTTTTATATTGAATACTTGTAGGATATTTTGACTCAAAGAAAGAAAAAGCATTAAGATAATAATCCCTTCCCATTTTTGTATCCTGTGATTGCCTCGCCGTTACGGGATGCAAGTACTAAAGGGCCATAAAGTTTTCGGTACACCATTTTTAATGCCATTAAATTTCTTAACCAAAAAGTCAACTCAAGAAAGCTACTTTTTTTTTTTTTTTATCTCTTTTAAATTCTTTGTACATTTTTCTTAATCTTTTCCATATTGTGAGAAATAAAAATACAGTTTTTTAAGAAACATTTTGATAGTTATAAATTTTTATTTTATAAAAAGATATAAGATTTATGATAATTAAAAAAATTATTTTCATTACATAATTCCTAATCTTATAAATATTTTAATGCATATAAAAAGAAATAAGAACACGTTGTAATAGCAATATTTAAAATAATATATGAGGATTTGCATGATTTGTTTATAATTTTTTTCTAAAAATGAGAGAAAAGAAAACAAGAGTTTGTGGGAATCCCAACCTATCTGCACTATTATTATTATTTTTATGAATAGATTATTTTTAAGACTTGAACTTGTAAATTAGAAAAAAAAAAAGTAATGAAAGCGTTGATATTGATCTATGACAAATTATTTTCTTTTTTTCTTTTTTGTTTTGTATTAGAGGACAAGAAACTCGTGTTGATATTAAATCACATAAGTCGGAAATTTTTTTATCTCAAGCTAACTTGTACAAAAGGACATACAGACTTAACTCGGAAAAGATCCAAACCTAGTTAATGAGAATTTGTGATAAAAAAAACAACACAAATAAAGAGACTAACGAGGCTTACTTTTGGCGGTTGCTTGTGATTGTGCCAAAGTGAGTATTCGTGACAATGAAAAGCAATCGTACTATTCCCGTTTGTGTGGTTGCTATTGATAAACGTGTTGGTTTTCTCGTAAAAGATCACAAATTGAAATTTTTTTATCAAAATTAAATAGTAAGATTAGATGTATGTTAGTTTTGTAAGGTCTTAAAGCATCTAATAACTTTTATTAGGTTTATTAAATTTTTTTTCACGAATTCATTATAAATAAATAAATTTATCTTTTGTAATAATTCAATGTAATCTTTTGTAATGACTCTATAAAGTAATATAAGATTTTCATTTGAAGAATTGATACTCTCAACCATTCAGCGATGTATCCTTTAGACTCTCAAAACAACCCGGATATGTAGCTAGAATTGTTGTGAGTTGTTGTTTTTTAAAGGCTAACTTCTATGGTAGAAAATAGAGCTCAATCAGAAGGAGGTTTTGTTTTTTTTTTTTTTTTGTTGGGTCTGCTAGGATGGTCTAAGCCCGAAGGAGAGGGGGAAGGAGGCCTCATGCCACTTTGTTAAGCCGAGTTCCTATCAATCAAAAGAGTTTAGAAGCGAATACTCATTTTTGTTTTTGGCTAATAAGAAGGGCTGAAGTCCATGGATTGAAGAGAGTTCTACACTATACAACGTGATGCCAAAATGTCCTAACTAAATGCTGCTTAACTCATAGTATCACTCCATCTGGAGGATCATGAAAGACATGCAACCCCTTTGATAAAGAGAATGCAAGGTTAGCCATTTCATCCGCGACCATATTACCTTCCCATTAGGTGTAGACGAACCGAACAATCCAAGCCCGATAAACCAACTCCTTGCAATTTATCACCATTTTTTTTTTTTTGGTCTTTCGAAAGCTGAAGACCGGCTGGTAGGGGATGAAGGAGTGGGACAGTAGGTCCAAGAATCGAACCTTAGATCTAGTAGTTAAAGGAAAACTCTTCTAATCACTGCAATCAAGGTTGTGCCCCCAATTTGTCAACATTTAAATGGGCCGTGTTGGTAGGGTTCTCCCAATTTGTCAACATTTAAATGGGGCGTGTTGGTAGGGTTCGCTTTTCTAGAAGGTCTAAAGTTAACTGTGAATCCACTTATACCCAAAACTGCTGGAAGCCATACGACCATGCCAAATCAAGGCCCGTGAATACACCCCATAATTCTGCAGTCGACGAAGAGCACACCCCAATGTTGAGAGCAAACCCAAGACTCCACTTGGGTTGTAAAAGAAGAAATTCGATAAAAGGTGTCAGCGTATACATGAATGGCCCAAATCCGAACCATGTATGAGAGGCCCAATTCTGAAGCCACATGGTGGACAAACAGAAACCATACTTTTATTTCCATGAGTAATTAAAAATACAAACAGGCAGGGTTCGAATTTCTGTCTACTAGCTTACATCCTCTCACCCCTACTCTTCAGAGGATATTTTTCAGTCACTAGGTTAGCTGACCAAAAAAAAAAAAAAACACAAACAATAATAGATCAAAAAAAAATACAAATAGTAAGGACCAAAAAGAAATTACAAAAGATATAGGGGTGTGTTTGTTTCCTGTAAAACATTTTATAGGAAAAAATTTTACAGGTTTTCTAGAGTTTGTTTCACGAAAAATATTTTACATAGGCAAAATTTGGGGAAAATTTTCAGATTTTCAGGTAAAATAACTTTTTTTTTTGCAGAGCTGAAGTTATTTTTAGGGAAAACACAAATTGTGCTATAAGTAAATGACAAAGGAAAATCATTATTTTCACTGCAAATATTTTTTCTTACAAATATTTTACAAATGCAAGTTATTTTACAGCAAATAAACGGACTCTAAGTAACGCCATCCCTTATTCTTCCTTGGTATAATATACCATGTTTACGGGGTGAAATCGACTCTTAAGGTAGTATTATCCTTCAGATATAATATATCCTTTTTTTTTTTTTTGTTATTAGGGAGTGATTGTTTTTGCTGTTAGATCTGTTGTTGCTGTTTAGTTTGAATCAATAAGAGATTAGACTGCTTGGTACAATTTTTTAGCCTGTTGTTAAAGTTGCAGGTTATCCCCAAAAAGCAGCTGACCAGAAAAATAAACTTAAGCTATGTTTTTAGGAAATTGGTTTTTTTTTTTTTTTTGACTAAATGACCGTCACAATTTAAACCCAATTAGTTAAAACTCTTCGATACTATTTGTCTTCTCTACCTTCGCAGGACAATGAGATCCTTTTGTCTTCATTCTTGTTAGGTGAATCTTAATTGTCAAAGCTAAACTCTTGTAAGAAAATATAAGCACTCGTGTAGCAGGAAAAATCATCCGCATTTTCAAACAAAAATTGCATAATTTGGTCAAGGCATCACTACGTAATCATGCAATCTATGATATGTAAAAAATACGTAATTAATCTAACAGTTTATTTTTTTATTTTTTTAAATTTAATATATTTTTTATAATCTAATTATCTAAAATTTTATATGTCAACTGTATCTCTATCATTATATATTTACGTAATTTTTTTTATCAATCAAATTATTAGATAACGAAAATGGGAATTTATGGTATGGTACATGCTACATGGCTTCACATCACATGGACCCTAGCTGCTGCATAAGCATACGTCATGCATATGCTTGTATCTTTCTCTCTCTCAATCTCTCCGTCTCATTTTTCTCATTTTCTATGATCTTAGATTGGTCTAGCTTGATTGGTATGCAGTCTGCCATGGTTAGTAAGGCTTGTACTAACCATAAAAAGAAAGATATGTCAAGATTAGGTACCAAACGGCAAACGACATATAATGTTGGTTACCCTAACAAAAGACTTAGAAGCCAATTAATTATTGTGCTTTTCAAATGGGTCGACTTTTTGGATTGCATGTGGGGCATGGTTCGCTTTGACATGTATATGAAAATATAAAAGTTTCAGATAAAGAATTATTATTATTGTTATTATTATTATTATTCCAATTGGAAGGTGACCTACTGCCCAAGGCAATACTTTTGTGACAAAGTGACGAGTTTTTATATTTGTGACTCAGGGTGGAATTCTCATGTTAATGTTATTCTTTAGCATAAAAAAGGTGGGCATGTGTTTTGGTTGAGAAACATTGAGCACGATGATAAATTTCACATTTGAAAATTATTGTGATTTCTTACAACAAACTTTACTTGGTTATATTAGTAGTCGAGGGATAAATCATTCATATGAAAAAGGTTGAATGAGAAAGTTAATGAATAATTCAAACCTTAATCTATACGATAACCAACTTATTCGAGATGCACCTTGTTTTCTTGTTAAAAAAAGAAAAACACAGAGAATTGGGAGGATGACCTAAATCCCATGCCAAGACATAATGCTGTCTCATAATATATTGTTTTATTTGAGAAAGAGGGCAAGGTCCTGTGTGGATGCATGCATGTGGTCAACGTAGCTACGCCAATTGACTTCTTGTTTCAACAGTCCAGGTTCTCAGTTGGTGGCAGGTTAAACTCTACGCTCACCGACTGTGTTTTTCTATCGATACAAAGTAAGTGCGTAAGATATTACTCTTATTTTATTATTTTATTAAACAAAATAAAATTTTTTTTGTTTATATGAGTCAAGTGCCAATTATCTAAAATTTGTTTGAAAAGAATTCTTCCAATGGCCCCTCGTTTGCCTTGTTTTTGGGAAAAGAAAGGTTATCCCCTCTTGAGCTTATCAATGGTTCAATCCAAAATTTGTCTTCTTAAAAGACAAATTCCTTTTTCTAAATTCTGGTATCTATGGCCTCCAATTTCTAAATTCCTTTTTGTTTGGTTCCCTCCACAGTTTTATACAGCCGCCAGCGATCATAATTGTAATCAGCCGAAATGACTACTATTACGCAATTTCACTTATAATCCAAAATTGAAAATCTTGGTTTTATAAACAGCCAGATTTTAAAAAGATAAAAGAAAAAAAAAACCAATAATGTAATGATCCGCGTAATGCATATTATTTAGTCAGAGAAGCTGCAAAACCCCAAAAAAAAAAAAAAACCTATATTAGGTTCTATTTAATTCAATATGGTGTTTTGGGACAATAGTTCAAATAAATTCCAAGACTTGTTTTAACCAAAAGAACGAAAATGGAAAGATTTGATCTTTTATGATTTCGATTAAACCAAAAATGTTTTCGATACCGAAAAAGATACAAGCCGGAAAAAGGGAGACACGGAGTAACACGTTGAAATCAATAGTTTTTTTTTAATTTGTAATCAGATTTTTATTTTCTAGAATAAAAAATAAAATGATTTTCATTTATTTTTTTATTTTTTTGTTAACTTCTACGTGAAGATATAATGAAGATTTTGTGAATTATAACTAATTTCTGTTAATAAATATAACAAAATACTATTAGAGAAATTAATTATCAAAATTGAAAGTACAAGAGAGTTTATCACTTAAATTAAAATCAAAATCACATAGGATAAAATACAAAACGATCAAACCACAAACCACAGGGATTAAATACGTTTAACCCTTTTATTTTTTTTCAAACGTGGTACAAAACTTGTATTTAAAGAAAATTTTCAGTGTGACATTGCATCTTTCGTGGGCAATATTTTGTTGCATATCATATTTGATGCGATAATCCTCTTACATGCAAAAGAGAGGGAGAGAAAAAGATGGAGAGATAATTTATAATTTGAGGTGTAAGGTAAATAAGGTGTTAACGGGTGCCTCCCAAATTGGTATGAAAATCCCTTATCCCTGTTGTTACCACATGACGATGTGCGGGTCTATCTAAGTGAAGTCAAGTTTAAGTTGTAACCATTAAGAGTTTGGATTTTATGAGAAGAAAATAATTATGTATTAAATAGTTCACGACTAAATAAACATCTTAATAATAAATTTATAAAAAAAAAAGAAAGAAAGAAAAGGAGTGTCCCTGCATGGAGAGGAGCCTAAAGAGAGTGAGCTTTGAAATAAAGAAAGGCGGCGTTAAATAAGGACAAAGAATAATTGGTCAATTTAAAGAATCATAGATATTTAGTAATCAGTGTTAGTTTGCTTCCTATATATCTCTCCATTTAGCACAACACTTCATGGAATTAGCCTTGTGCCTCCCAAGGCCACTCACACCATGGTTTCAATATATAAAAGCTAGGAGAGGAAGTGGGAAGGCTGTTAAAATACTGATTTTTTTCACAAGAGTGGTTGTTAATGGGAGGATATGGGGAAAGGAAGAGCTCCATGTTGTGACAAGAGTCAAGTGAAGAGAGGGCCTTGGAGTGCTGCAGAGGACTTGAGGCTTATAGATTTCATTCAAAAGCATGGCCATGGTAACTGGAGGGCTCTCCCCAAACAAGCTGGTCAGTTAACAATAACATAATTCCTTATTTCCTTTTACTCATTGCTTCTCTCAATTCCAAGTTTCCCTTGAACATATTATCCTCTACTGTCATAATATCACATAAGCCACTCATATAGATTTATAAACATAGAATATTTCTTTTTGAGTTTAACTATATAACTTAATATTAAGTAAAAATAAAGTAACTAAACAATTTATTTCACAGTATTTGATAACTTATCTATTTTTTCTTTTTTAAGATTTTAATTAACCAACAGTTCATATTATTTTGTTATTATATAACTATTGTTGTCTAATATTTCTCTTTCCCCTTTTCATTTTCGCTTACTTTCCTTCAATGCAACAGTTTACTCAAGCACAGCGGTGAGGGTACAGTTGAGGGGTGGGTAGTTGGACAACTACTCCTTGTGACATTTGAAAATCATATAAGGGACTGAACTATCCAACAGAAAATAAATTTCTTTCCCATTAACCCCAAAATATGAGTTTTTATTGTTTAATGCTTAGGAAAGACTTGATGAAATTTTTACGAGCATTTTTGTGAACTCCTTTTTGTCAAATGATTATTTAGTTTTGGGTTAATAACTATGAGGTCTTTATCAAATCTAGCATGACTTTGCAAAAAAAAAATTAAATTAAATTTACATTTTTAATTTTTGTTTTCGATTTCAGGGTTGTTGCGATGTGGGAAGAGTTGTCGCTTGAGGTGGATCAATTACCTAAGACCAGATCTGAAACGTGGGAACTTCACCAAGGAGGAAGAGAACACCATCATAAACCTTCACCAAAAATTGGGAAACAAGTAAACAAACATCCTTAAAATAACCTAAGTGTTTACTTTGAAGACTAGATTTCTGGAAGTTGGGCTTGGCTCAGGCCCAAGCCCAAACCCAAGTCCAACCGATTTTTGTGTTGGATCAAATGAATCGGGTGTTACACAATAGATTTTATGTCTATCAGGTGGGGAATCGAACGTCCCCCACCTGACCTCACTTCCCCACTCCCTCAATGCCCAATCGGGCTCCATCTAGACATTAGACTAGGCTGACAAAAAAAAAAAAAAGCGTCACTTATGTCAATTAATAAAATCTTTGGGCAAGCACACCGATTAATTAGCATAGTTATTTGTATATCCGTAGGATTAACTCTTTTTTGGATATTGCTTCAGAATGTTTGATATGTAATTGCAATAATGTCTTAGGTGGTCCAAAATTGCATCTCATTTTCCTGGAAGAACCGACAATGAAATCAAAAATATTTGGCATAGTCATTTGAAGAAAATATTGACATTCAAACTGGCGGATTCCAAACTCGATGACGAATCGAAGGAATTCCCCGCAACCGCATCCTCCTCCTCAACCTCTGTCTCTTCCTCTTCCTCTTCCTCTGTCCTGACGGTCGTGTCATTTAGTAAAAGAATGGAAGTAGAATCTGAGCATGGGCAGCACCAAGGCACCATGACCAAAAGGCCTAATGTCTTACAAAATGTACAAGACTTGAAGGAACACAAAGTATTGACAAGCTCCTCTACTTTCTCCAATAACTCCAATGAAACAAACTCTAGCAAAAATCATGTCTCAGTCGTAGAAAATCAAGCAGACGGGCTTTTCGACCTGGGAGGAGTGGTAGAGGAGGTGAAGAAGCCGGACGTACTCCGAGAAATCCCCGAGGGAGTCCAAATTGATTGTGATTTCGAATTTTGGAACATGTTAGATAGCTTAAGTTCCTTCAATGCAAACGAAGTGCAATTGAATGGACTCGAGGCTAGCCAGAGCTCAAATCCCGGAGGTGCATACAGTTTTGTGGAGGATGAGACCAAGAAATGGCTGCGTCACCTCGAAATTGAACTTGGCCTATAGAGATAGAAATAAAGCACCGATGATGGCAAGCTACTAGTGAATATAATAAATTGACTTAGACATTCGAGCTCATTAATTTGATGTAGTTTTTATCCCTTTTCTTTTTTTTTTTCTTGGTTGTGAAAAGACTTCGTTACGTGGATGTGCATTGTTTTAACGCGGTATAAACCGTGACTCTGTGAAGTATATCTTAAATACATTATTATTTTAATTTGAAAGCAACATTAAATTTAATTGAACCATATGGATTCTTTTTTGCAATTTCCGTACCTCTAATGAAACTTAAAATCTGAAAACAGAAACACAAATTGACTATAATGGCATAATGGCTTAATTTCCCACATTATACTCTCAATTGCATCAATTGTCTGCCAGCTGTTAAGTAATGAGGGTGACTTCTACTTCAATGAGGTGTAGAAAAAAGTCAGAAGTACTTGGTTTTATTTTATTTTTCACAAAGAGATCGTTTCGACAACTCAAAACCGCAACTACCATAACTCATAACAAAATAAGAACATTTTCGTCGTACTAAAACTTGCTAGCTTCCCAATAGTTCTGGAAATTTTCATTCAACGTCCAAAAATATGAAGTGCTCCAACCCTCATTTTATTTCCTATGTACCCCAGGCGACAGGAGGAGATTAAAAAGAACGTAGGATTTATGTTTGAATCCATTAGGATGGGTCAGAAGGGCTTCACAGAATAGACGAAAAACCACCCACAACTGTATAGTATTCGAAAAAAAAAAAAAAGAAAAGTTGAAAGAAATACAAAAATAAAAGTGAGAAAAATGAAGATAAGAACTCTTTTAAAATATCTAAAATCCAACGAACATAACTAGCCAGGATTATCATGAACATGAGGAAACCATGTTTTGGAAAAGAAAAAACAATGAAAAAAAAAACAAAAACAAAAACCTGAGGAAAAGAAAAGTAAAGCGACCAAAAAGAGAATAAATAGCACAGACATGCTTTCAAATAGTTCCTAATGAACAATTTACACCTGACAACCGATGTCTGGTGTATATTTTCCCAATTTCCATGCGAAGTAAATATTTGACCAACACAGTTCTTCCAGGTTGTTTTGCTGGGAAGGAAAACAAGCTACTCCACTTCACCCAGGTAATCATCAATCTCAGCTGGCGTTAGTACCCTGCCACAGGCAAGGTGTTGAAGACAATTAGCAACAACATGCAGAGGGATGGAAATAGAAATGGTAGAGCAAACCACTAGACTAAATGGCGCAGACGTCTCATAATGTGACCAATTTTGTTATTTAGGCTCTATTATTTACCAGGGAGGAAATATAGAGGAGAGCATTTTTCATAAGACGAGAGCTGGATGAATAAAATAGAGATATGTAAATTCTATCAAACAACAATTAGACTGACGATTTTGTACAGCAATGAAGGTTGAGGTAAGGAATGCTTAGCTTTCAAGACACAAAGTGTGGAAAACATAAATAAAAGAGTGTTCTCAGACAGATCTGGGGCCACCTTAGGAAGGACCAATAAAAATGAGTCATAAGGTAGATATAGCATTCATTGGCAATAAGCTGAGTGAGTGATCTACGCTTGTTTGGAAGTCCAATGTAGACCTGCAAATGCTCTACTTAAGAGAGGTGACCAAATCTAGAGCATTGCAAGAAGAGAGGGAGAAGACGACCTAAGTTGATTTGAGAATCTTTTGTTAGAAAGGATTTTGAACAATTAGTCTCACACCAAAGTTAGTCCACAATAAAATGAACTGAAGCGAGCCGAATGGAATGGAACAATTAGACTCCTAATAAATTTGGTATTAAAGCTTTATTATTGTTACTGTTGTTGGTCATCACACTTTAAGTGACTCCAGGAAGCAGTTCTCTGTTTTGTTCCCTTTTTCTTTGATAGAAGCTTTTAACAAACTTGTGGTCTACCAAGCCACCTTCTATGGATTAATCATCGTAAATCATGTTCAGCCAGAATTTTGTTCTAATCAAATTATAAACTTAGTCTCAATTATAGGAAAAAAAAAATACTAATAAAAAGAAGAGATAAAGACATAATCAATAACTGCATTCTAGATAAATCATCAATGGTGATGGCTACTTGCCTGAATGTTTTGTCAGTGCCAATGATGCCAATCTCAATGTTTTTGCCTGAGATTTGCCCTTCAAACCTAAAGGAGACCAGGAAAATTGTTAGAGTTTCCTGGTATAAAGAAATAAATTCCCAAAGACATTCTTCTTTTTGATCAGAGAGGTACAGTCATAACTAAGAGAATAAAATTGACTCTAGCCTACAAAGTCACTGCTCTAAGCTCTACCATGCTCATTAGATGTAAAGACAAAACATTATTTATAGCTCTTGGCTTTATAAAAATTTCAGCAATTTTCCCATTATAAAAAATCTCTGGAACATATTAGGGGAGGGGAGTAGGGGACTGATATTGATTATTGGCACAAGCTTGGCATTAATGAAGGCTACAACTTGTCCCGAGCTAAGTACTAACAAGACCATTGCAAGAGGATAGACTTTAAATTCATACCCTTCCTTCAATGTCAATATTGCAGTGTGGACAGCATCATCAAGCTCCATATCGTCAGTATACCTGCAAAAGGACAATCGCATTAACTTCAATCATTCCCCCAAAAGGAATCGAGACTGAAGAATTCTTTAAAAGCAGAAGCTTCATGGCCTGTACTGTTGATATGCCCAATTACAATTATGAGATCGAAATATTATAGAACATATAATGCAGGCATATTAAAGCGTACTGAACTGCAAATACATATGTCCAGTCGAGTTTGCGTGCAATTAACTGCAAATCTAAGTTTAAGATCTAGCCGTCCAGATCAGAAGGCAGAAACAGATAACAAGAATCTGTGAAAGTCTATCTGATAATTGAAGGCATTGAAAGTAATTGTAGCATCAGAAGACAATCTATTCAAAACTAATATTTGCTTCTCAAAAATGGGATGAAAATGGAAAATGAACTAAAATAGGTTCATGGAGACATGTGATACCCTACAAATCCTAAAATCCAGTGAACAAGCCCTAGAAAAGTAAAATAATCCCAAATCTAACCCCCCCCCCCAAAAAAAAAAGTAAAATAAAAAATATCAAGAATGTTTAAAATCAAAATAACCTCACCTCTTCTCTAGAAAAGTTTTGGCATTGGAAACATTTTTCCCCATGGCTGAGGCTTTCCAAGAGAAGTAAGAACCTGATGGGTCCACCTGCAACAAAAATAACAAACTCCAGTCACCTGCATTTTTTTGGGTTCTTTTTTATGGCCTGCCGCGGGGGCGGGGGTGGGGGGCGTGGGGGGAGACGGGTCTGTTGCTATCAGCCTCAACTCAAAAGAAAATCCACCAAACCCCAGAACACTTCAGGATAATGGAGATACCTGATAAAGTTGTGGACCTTTATCACCAAACCCAGCAACCAGCAATGATACTCCAAAAGGCCTAACACCACTGTTGCGGGTAAAAAGGATTAATAAGCAAATCAGCATTCAAGAGAATAGCATCATTTATTGATTGTAATGCACAAAGTATCAAAAGATTGCCCAGAAATTGATGACTTCTTGTCAACAGAATCTGGATAAATGATAAACATGTCATTCAAAGAAAAAGTCATAGTCATATGTCACCAAATGTTTATACGAATCAATAACCAGTTGAATGCCCAACTTTAAAGGTGAGTAATGGGTGAGCAATAAATATTACGTGCAATAAAGCCACAGGCTGACTTATTTCATTATCCTGATATTTGCGTGTTTTTCTACCCTCTTCCTGAGCTTGACCAGGAGGTACTAACTCAGGCTAACAAGTGATCATACAGGGATATCACCTCCTTAAAAGCAAAAACCATCTAATTAGAAGGAGAAGGTAGTAAACTTCTATGAGCTAAATAAAGCACTTAATTTGCAAGCAGAAGATGGTAGACGGTGATATTGAATTTTAGTTGACAGTTTTTTATATAAATATATTTCAAGATCCTTGCTCAGAAAAATAGCTTTGCACCATCTTTGCCAAGGCCTTAATGTATTAGGCAACACAATATAAATCTATGCCGCTCCACCGTCTCAGGATGGACTTCTTTTGGGGGGAGAGAGGGGGGGGGGGGGGGGAGGTACGTCTAGTTGTCAACATTATCTCATAATTGAATAAATCACTAGCTTTTCTAAGTTAATGAACACGTAAGAAGCAAATAGTATTACAAAGTCTATTCAATTTTATGCTAAAAGCTGACAGAAACCACTCATCTCAAGGACTCGTGGACAAAATAAAATCATGCAACGAGATAAGGAACCATACCCTGACTGAGTGAACTCCTGCATAACAGCAGCTGTTTCTCTGACAAGTTGAGTAACAGGGATTGGTTCCTGCATAATAGCATCATCACATCATATTACATGGCAGAGCAGAAGAAACAGAAAGCCGGAGTTAATATGTAAACCTTAAACGAGGATAATGATCATTACGAGAGAATCTAATGATTACTATCATGCCCTTTAACTTTTCTCTGAGCTTGGAGAAACTAGGCTGTTTACTCGAATTCCTATTTCTAGATCATAATTGTGACTTGTACTTCATCACTGTTATTGTTTTCATTATTGTAAAGCTTAATAACTTTTTGCCACAATCCTTAATTACTGGACCACAAAAAATGTAACAAAAGATTACAATGAAGAGGCACTGAAAGAAGGTGCTCAGACTCATCTAATGCTTATATTTTCCTCCCTTAAAGTCCCAAAAGAATTTCCCAGCTCATGTGACAGTGAAGATGAACATAACCTTTTTGCTTAAAAAATTCATGGCGAAAAAGAACTCTATTAGCGTTTACTATTGTTATTGATGAAACTATTCTTTGTTCATAAATTGCAACAAATATTTCCCATCTTATCACTATGGCAATGAGCAAAGTACAATGGAGTCTGGCAAATATATAGATAACACAGAACCAAATAATTAAGAAGAAATTAACAAAAGACATCCTCCTGGGACAAGAAGATATATAAAAGCAACAGAAATTGAGAGGTACTTTGTATAATCGGTGATATTGCTCTGCCTGCTTCCTGCTTTTTCGAACAAGAACTCGAAAATCAGGACCCATGCCACTACAAAATAAGCAGAACATCAAATTTCTTAGGGTAAACAACCAAATGTTGACAGAATCCAAATCTTTTGCAAGTTTGTTCAGTTGCAGAAGCAAAACTCAAATCTTTTGTTCAGTTACAGAACCAAAATTCATATTCAGAGGGCAAACAATCCCAAAACCAAAGCGGAATGGCCTGTCTTTTGAAATTCCTGTTACCTAAGAGCAATACCATTATGTCTTCAGCGTTATTTTGCTACATTGCAGCTGCTAATTTGATTAAAAATGGCAGATTTTTTTTTAAAAAAAAAATTACTGGATTCTAGGAGAAGATGCAAATACTAGCACCCACTAGGTTTGCTGGAATTAGAATTAACAAAGGCCAATAGACATTGAAACTGTGCTTTGTGTTTAGGTGTAACCAGGTGCTGATCCTGATATCCTGCACCAAAATACCATGCCCCGGACACCAAAGAACTACAGGTATCAACTAGGGCTATTTCAGAGGCCCAAGGATACAGGTTTCTATTACCTGTATCAAAATAAGCTTGGAAAAATCAAAAAATTGTACCAGAAAACATACCTATAAACAACTCCAATGTTTGGTGTTAATATCTGAATCTTTTGAACCTGAAATATTCAAAGACAAAGTCAGATGGGACAACAATATCCAAAGTTCTGTAGTATCCATGAAAAACCAATGCCCTGTAAAATCTCCGAAGAAGCTATCTTACTAGAGACACAAACCACAAAGAAAATCGAATAACAACAACAACAACAATGACAATGATGGCAGAGAATGAGAGAAAATTGGTGCACAACCTATTTAATCTATCTCCACATCTGGAAATTAAAATACAGCATAGAGAATTCAATAGCAATCAGATACAACAGCTTGGCAAGTTTGTTGTTTTGTTAATTTAAGATGTATGAAAGATTCTACATGCTTGCTCCATTGAAAATACCGTGGTCATTTTGCTATTGATTAAATCAAATGAACAAGCTCCTATGCAGACTACAAAACTGGCGCAAGAAGTTCAATAATCAATTGAACAATGAGACGTGTATGAGCCAAACAATGACAAATGTCCAATCAAGTTCCTTAACATCACAATCTGCATCCTCCATCCACCCCATTTCCAAAACAAGAGGCTACATCATTATTAGCAGTCAGGGGCAGGGGAAACCAAACAGTAGGGGTTAAACCAAACGAAACAATCAAGCAACAAACAAGTATGATTACACCAAACATTTATAAGGGCCAAATCTAATAGAAATAGACAGGATTTCTACTTACAGAGCTTTCATCGACTAAAATAGAAGGCAGCTTCTTCTCTGTTGCTATGACCACACCATTAGCAGCTGCAAGCACCACAAAAGTTATATTACCAACTAGAGACTTGCATAGAACCAATGCACCATATTAGCAGGAAGAATCAAAAAACGTTTGGCATATCCTTGACGGCACAGCATTACCTTTGATCCCCAAAGAAGTTTGGCCTGATCCAACAGCAGTTAAGGCATGCTCAATCTGAACAAGCTTCCCAGAAGGACTACCATTTTTACCATTAATAGAATCACGCCATCAGTTACCTCAAAAATGGTAAGCATAGGACCAAAATTAACCAAAAAAAAACAAAAAAGGCGGCCACAGTCATGCTATACCTGAAAGTAGTGAGAGAAAAAGAGTACTGACTATCCCCCATTCTGCACCAAGATTGAATTAACTAACTGATTACACCAAAAAACAAAAAACAAAACAAAACTGGAATATAATTTGATTTAGGCAGATTTAGAGGAAAACAAAACAAAAAAAGGCCAACATTCATCAAACAGATCATGTGCATATAACTAACAATAACAAAGCAATCTCAAATCGGTTGTTAATGACAAAAAGATTTAATCTTGATGGTGTCCCAGCCCAACCAAACCGAACCGGAAACATGGGTTGAATCGGTCCCCCTTTTTAAGTTTAAGTAACTCTCAAAAACTTTCTCAGGCAAAAAATTTAACGACAAAAAAAAATATATATTTTTTTTGATCCTGAAATCCCTATGTCACTAAAATTGCAAGAGAATGAAAAAAGCAGATCAAGAAATCAAAATAAACGATCAAGAAATCAAACAGACCGAACACAAACTACTACATTAAAAAATTCGAAAGTACGAAGAGAGACATACAAAGATTGCCGGAAAGGTGAGATATTTTGTGGGTACGACGAGGCGGCCGAGGTACAATCGTCGGCGAGTTCGGGTTTCTTGCAGAGAAGTGCAGTGATACTTTTTTATGGAGAGAAGATGTAGGGACAAGGAAAGAGGCAGGAAATAAAATGAAACGGAGTCGTCTGACTTGAGCTCAAAGACACCACCAAACAATTAACAATGCCGGCTTGAGAGTCTCCCCTTTTTTTTTTCATTAAAAAAAAATAAAGCTTTATTTTCTTTATTTGATTTCGATTTTCTCGGTTAAATACAAATTTTCGTTTGCTAAACTTTTTAAATTAAAAAATTTTCAGTCTATGTAACTAAATTCATTATTTTATTTATTTACTTTACATAATTTTTTATTTTTAAATGAGTGTTATTTATTAGATAAGTATTGATCTCAAATATGATGAGATAAAAATAAAGATTTTTTCATTAAAAAAAATTTTCCCTGATAAAAAATTCGAAATAAACAATTTCGTTTACCTCTTTTCTTTTAAATTTGTCCATTTATGTTGTGCCCGCCAATTTTTTTTAACAAAAAAAATTATCATAGATATATTAATCATCCAATTTACATGTACCCATCAATCTTTAGTAGCCTCAGTAGAATTGAAATTAAAATATTACGAGTTCGAATTCTATTAAACTTGCTTCATCGTTTTTTTATAAAGTAATACAACTTTTTTTCTTTTTTTTTCCTACATAAGTGTAGGTGTGATAGAAGCAATGCTCTCTATTAGGGATGGGATCAATCCTGTTCATATTCATTTGTTGCAAAAAAAAAAAAAAAAGATTTAAGTTGAGTAGTTTTTTAAATTTTGGTAAATTTGAGTCACGCTCTTTATTAGCTTTTGTAAATTTAGATCCCGAAATTGTAAGAAGATAGGTAACAGGGCAGTTTCAGTTTGATACACAATTTTTTTTTTTAATCTTTAATTCTTAATAAAAATTTTCATATTAATTTCAATCATCAAAATGCATGGCGAGTTAATTATTTTAATTTCTAAATGTTATTATTTTCTTCGCTTTTACTTTAAAAAAATTGTTTATGTTTTTTTTTTTTTATTTAACTCAGTAAAAATCCCTACTCGTCTCGCCGTTTACTCGTTAACTTCGACCTCCGTACTCGGCCTCCTCCGCCAGAAGCCACCGGCCACCGCCGCCGCCTCTTCTGTTATACTTCTTTGGCAAGTACAAGGAGCGTCTGTAGCAATTCCATAACCTCAGAACAATTTTGGTTTGGAAGCATCTTATCTGGTGGTTCCGTGCACGTAGAAAAATTGGAGATTTTAATAATTATTTAGAAAAATGGCCGACGTAATTAAGAAACAGAGAAAAAAAGAACAAGAACGAGAGGAGGAAGAAGAAGAAGAAAAAGAAAAAGAAATAGCGGACAAAAGAGGAGAAAAAACGAGGTCGTTTAAGGATATAGGGGTATGCGAACAATTGGCGGAATCTTGTGAGCATTTGGGATGGCAATTCCCCACAAAGATTCAGCTTGAAGCTATTCCTCATGCGCTCCAAGGTTTTTTTTTTTTTTCTCTCTCTCTCTTTAGTATTATTATTATTATCTCTTTGTAAGAAAAAAAAAATATATGTCCTGACGAAAAAGTTGGCTAACAATTTCCGAAACAAAGTTAGAAATTTTTTATAATTATATAAATTTATTGTATAATAAAAAATTAATAATATTTTTTTTTTTTCATCGCACATATAATTAGTGTAATCGTATAATAAGTTTACGTAGTTATATTATGAAAATTATTTCTAAAAATTTCATTTACATTGTGTAATTTTTTTAGAATTTAAAATTATGTTTCCTTTCAATTATAGAATTTGCATTTCAAATTTGAATTTGTCTCTCTTGATCACTAAGTTGCATTGGCTAATTAATGAAGCTATGGTACTACTGGTGCTTTGCGGGTTTGCAGGGAAAGACTTGATTGGTCTTGCTCAGACGGGTTCGGGCAAGACTGGAGCTTTTGCTCTACCCATATTGCAAGCACTACTAGATGCTTCTCAGAAGTCTGTACAAGAGTTTTTTGCTTGTGTGCTTTCTCCTACAAGGTTTATGTTTGCCTACTGAATTCCAGTTTGTATATAATCGTTTCTTACTTTTTGTGCTTTGTAAATGTTACGGGGTTGGCTATGTATATATACATTGCTTTTGTGTTATTCAAGGGAGCTGGCCATCCAGATAGCTGAGCAGTTCGAAGCTTTAGGATCTGGCATTGGTGTGAGGTGTGCAGTGGTATGTTCGTGCTCCAATATTACTTACTTGATATATAATTGCCTACAGACACGCATAATAACATCATCGTGCCTACTGGTACTCGTTATGCCTATGATTTTTCTTTGCTAACTTGTGGAAGACAAGCCTCAGTATGATTTTTGACTCAAAGAACTGAAGTGGATAGTAACTGATTGATTTGTTTAGTTTTCTTGCTTGTTGCGTCCGTAAAGCTGCTCATGTTCTTTCCGATACAGAAGTAATATCTTATGTGGAAAAGTTATGTCTTGGTCTGTAGTCCCTTTTGAAAATTTAAATGCCATGGTTTGGTCATGCAGTCCTTGTTTCTACTATTCTCTGTCTGTTTCTCTTTGCTCTTCTGGTCAATCATTGATAGTTCCATTATGAATGATAAGGAAAAGTTTGATTGTTGAAGTATGCCACTTAATCTTCGAATAAAAGTCCAAGATTTTTTTTTTTTAATTTTTTTGAGAAAGGTGAAAATCTTGAAATTGTTGAACTTCAATTGTGTTTGTAACATTTTTCCTTTCCGTTCCTATAGCTTGTCGGAGGGGTAGATATGGTGCAACAGGCTATTAACCTTGGAAAGAGACCGCATATTGTTGTAAGTGTGTACACCTGTAATAATACCATTGTGTCTTTTTACTATAATTTTAAATATGAATTTCACAATTTTTGACCTAAAGTTGCTTTATTGTTGAATGAAGTTAATAAGGAGCATCACTTCATGCATTAGATTTATCGTTTCATGTTTATCTATTGTTTGTTTTTTGCTGGTTTTAGGTTGGGACTCCTGGACGCCTTTTGGATCATTTGTCAAATACGAAGGGCTTTTCCTTTCGCACATTAAAATATTTGGCATGATATTTTGGCTGATGGAAGTCATTGGATTCTTGAGCATTCTTCTGTGCGTGCTTATTTGCTATTTTATTTGTCAGATTAGACTTTTTTGGTCATACATAGTACTGGATTTATTGAAACATACTAATATGTCTGGCTTAATATCTTGACACATACCTCATGATTATCAGGACTATAATTTTTGCCACTGCATCTTCTTTTCTCTGGTTATACTAACTTTATAGCTTGAGATCCAAGAATTGAGTATAAATATAATACCAGGGACCTGTTATATTGTAGATGAGAAACCAAATTAGTGGTATGACTTTGGATTTCTAATTGTTAAAACTACTAATCTTGGGTCGAAAATTCTATGAGCAGTTAGCTTTCAGACTAAAATACGCAGTTACAGAGGCATAAGAATTGGATTGGTGATGCCCGTTCATAATTGTCTTGGCCATCACTGGATTTTGTGAACAACTTTGTTAAAATTTATTCCTTCGAGAATTCATGATCAGAAGATTGAGCTTTCAGTCCATACCTGAACTCTTGGAAGAGAGAGAACTGACATCAGTGTAAAGCAGAGAAATATAAAACAAAATGGATAAGTGGTGGACCTACTTTTCTCCGTCCCACTGCTCTCCAACCAGAAATGAAAAAGATAAACAGAAGACAGGGTTGATTGAGTTCTTAGTATGGATTTATGAACTGTAAATTTGAGAAATTTGAGATATCTTAAATTACAATCTGGTGCAAACCATTAGTGCTTCTTCAGTTACAAGTGAAAATGATTGACTGGGATAAAAATGCTAAAATAGAAGTGTCGATGTTAATATGTTACTTGATATTCTTGTTTATTGTTTAATCATTTCATGAACTTGTATTTTGAGCAGGTCTTAGATGAGGCAGACAGGCTGTTGAATGAGGACTTTGAGAAATCACTTGATGAAATTTTAAAGGTTATCCCCCGGGAATGGAGAACATATTTATTTTCTGCAACTATGACAAAAAAGGCATGTAATTTTCTGCTTGTCTTTTATGGTTATGTTCTAAATAATTTCAATTGTGGTTTCATATTTGTATTGCCACATTTACTCTGCATTTAGCAAAGAAACTGTGAATATTTCATAGGAGGCACTTTGTAGTTGTTGAGAGCAATGAGAGGTCTTGATGATGTGTAGCTATTAACTTTTATTTTAGTGTATACATTGTGATTGTTTATATTCTCTTTCAGGAGCACTGTCTACTGCTAAATATTAGCAACTGTTGATGAAATTAAATCTAACAGATGCAGAACAATGTGGCAATTAATTTTGATGAAAATAGATGCTGTTACCTTGTAGTTTGAAAATGCCCATTGGCATTAATGTTTTCCTTTGGAAAATTGTGGTTTATTTATTGTTATGATTTTTTATCATTTAATGGCTGTAAGTAATTCCCATGCAAAGCAAAGAGCCTTGTGAATTGGGAGCACCCTTTTCTAATGCTATATGTGATAGAGTCAATTAAGAATAAATTGAGCAGGAGAATGAGATGGAAGGAATCTTGGTTTTTACATTAGCGATCTAAGCTTATTTGCTGTTTTTGGGGGGGGGGGGGGGTGTTGGGGAGCAAAAAGGAGAAGAGAAAGGAAAGGTTACTGGATTAAGGAATGAAGAATGACATCCAAATAGGTTGATAGAGGCAGGGAATAAATATGGTTGGATTATGCTGAAAGTCTGACCAGGGTCTTCCCTTGGATTTTCAGGTGGGGAAGCTCCAGAGAGCTTGTTTAAGAAATCCTGTCAAGGTATGAAAATACTATCACTACGCGTATTCATTTTCTATTCTTCTTGCTTACTGCTAACATATGTCAGTCTATTGACTCATTCAGATAGAAGCAGCCTCTAAATATTCTACTGTTGATACTTTGATACACTGAAACAGCAATATTGCTTTCTTCCAGCTAAGTACAAGGTTTTCTCTCCTCCATCCGGTCTTATCTCTGTTTCTGTAGATGTTTAGATGTAGAAAAAAAAAATAAAGGAGAAGTTGTTACTCTACTTTCATAAATGAACATTATAAAAGAAAGAGGAAAGTGCTAGGTTGCGTCAAATAATATGATAAAATTTTGACGGTTAATGTGCTTGAGTATATATAGATGATTTAGTGTTCATCCGAGTCCATCCACTGAAGAAATTAAGGTCTATATCTTTGAGGACGTATGTGTGGCCTCTTTAGCATGGCCTTCCAAATTGTTGTATCTAAGATCCTTATAACAGAAACATGAAAGAGATTATTTAGCAATAGTTCTTGAAAATTTAATTTGCCATAGAGTGAAGCATCTTATAGTACTTCAAAGTATCGGCATATGGAGCGATTATGAACCTCAAGGTCATCATAGTATAGATGGAACTGAAGATGATAAATTTTCAGTTCAAAGGTCCAACAATAGATTTTGGCAGATGGAAGCTTGACCATCATTGTGAATTCTTGGTGCCTATATGAAAATGAGCAAAAAAAAAAATTTGTGCATCGCATCTTTCGACAATTAATTTGAGTTTTCCATGCTTGCAGGATTGCTATCTCGTATATATTTTGCTGAGATGTCTGGAAGCACATCAATGGTTTTTACTCGGACATGCGATGCAACTCTCTTTTTGGCTTTAATTCTTCGTAATCTTGGTCTAAGGGCCATCCCCATTAATGGCCATATGAGTCAGGTATGTTTAATTTACTTGCACTACATGCTCTTGATTTTAGTCTGTAGATTTTTTGGGTCTAGCTGGATCTGTGGGGGAGACTGCCTTTTGGCAGTGTTTTTGAGAAGTCTGGATTTTGATCCTAGACCCCCACATCTCAAGCTGGATACTTTGGTGTCCAATGAGTTATTGCTCAGTGGTTAGTCCATAGATTTCATGCTCCATATTTTTCCTTGTTTTTGTTGCCTTTTTTCTTTGTGGTATTATGATTGCCCCTCGTTTTCTATGAGGACAATTGTGGCAGTCTAAGAGACTTGGAGCCTTAAATAAATTCAAAGCTGGAGAGTGCAGTACGCTTATATGCACTGATGTTGCGAGTAGAGGGCTAGATATTCCTTGGTTGATGTGGTCATTAATTATGATATCCCGACAAACTCCAAGGTTAGTCTTGCTTCTTTTGCATACTCTGTCAGAGTATTATATACTATGTCATGGCCCATTGTAGGATCTAATTTTTTGAATCTATCTATTAATTTTCCCCATAATTAAGTGTAAGCGAGGCCTGAGAAAATGACTAGGTAGGCAGATGATGATATTGGGTAATTCTACGGTAATTCCAAAGCCACACGGGATTAGAATTGGTAACATTGAAGGGACAAAGAAATCTTCTAGCAATTGGAATAGTATATGATTATATCATAATTACTATTTGAACTTTCTGGTCTACAATTGTATTGCCAATCTTGGAAACTGTGCATTTATACATTCACCTTTCTGTGCAAAGTGTTTATCTGAGTATGAATGAATTTCAGGATTACATTCATCGTGTTGGAAGAACAGCTCGTGCAAGAAGATTTGGTGTTGCAATCTCTCTGGTGCAAGAAGCTTATTGGTAGGCCAGACATTTATGTTGTCTCTTGGGTACATCTTGAAAAAGTAAACTTTTTGGACTAAACGGTTCCCTGTTTTCCAGGCAAAAAGTTGCCCGAATTCCCTGCTCAGGAGGAGGAAGTGCTACTATTGCTAGAGCGTGCGTCAGAGGCCAAAAGAATAGCCCACATTGTATCAATTTACTCATGTAACCATGCTTATATGTCGTTTGCTGGTCTATTTTTGATTGATTAACAGGGAAGAGCAACATTGTTACTATGCCAGCTGATTTTGTTTTCTCTGGTTTTCGTGCTTTTCTCAACCATTTTACCTTCGTAAAGAGTGCCGTGGATGCGTGACATGTTTCCTTGGCCTGCCGTATTGATTTGGTCTAGACATGTTATGCTGTCTATCTTTCCATTCCTGTATTCGTCTTTCACACTCACAGGCTTTGCATATCCTAATGTTTTCACCGTTCTTCCACCGCCATCGTAGAAACGTGCTTGATTTCACTTTTGAGGTTCATCTTGGTTTTTTTCCCCTTTCCTTGCCATTTTCTTCCAAGTTTCTATTCGTGCCGTTATTGCCATTGTTATCGACATTAGAGTTCATCATTGATCTGACATTTGTATGCTGCTGTTTATATCAGGCAGTTATTTTTTACTTTTATTCCTAACTAACTTTGTTCAATATGGAAATTCTGCAGAAAATTAAAGAAACCGGAGGCAAGAAGAGGAAGGGAGGAGGAGATGGTGAAGAAGATGTTGAGAAGTACTTAGGCATAGAGGATAAAAAATTCAAGAAGTTAAAGAAAAAATAAGATTAGCAACTTAGCTATAGATTAGATTTGCTAACACAGCCCTTTTTTATAATTGATTTGATTGTGATGTTGTTGCACCCCTCGGGATGGGTTGAGATATGTATAGAATCAAATGTTCTAGTTTTGCTTAATGAGGAACGCCAAAATTTTTCTGTTGAATATTCAAGCAATAATGTGAAAAAGAAGAATGCAATTGCAAGCTGGCTTAAACAATGAAGAATCTTCCAGATTTTTTTTTTTTTTTGACTTTGGCACATTAAAAGGTTTATTAAGTTAAAAATTTTATCAAGTTATCGGTTATACAGCAGTTATAATTTTTTTCTTTTCATAAACTTTGTACATGGTTTTTTAATATTAGAATTTAAAATTTTTGAAAGAAAATTTTAAATTTTAATTATTAGAAACTGTTTTGAGAAATTTAAAGAGACAATATTTCCTTATCTATACTTTAGCCTGCTTGCATGCCTTGAAAAATAAGTAGAGGTATGGTTAATTTTTAAAAATAATTATTTTTTATTAAGAAATTTGTTATGCTAGGAGGTATGATATAAAAGTATAATAGAAAAAATATATAATAGGAAACTAATTTATTAATTATTTTTGCCGGTAACTAAATTTTTAATTATTAAAAAGTCTTCAGTAATAAGGAAAAAAAAAAAAAAAAAAAAGTCTAACCGTTGGCCGAGTCGTTCTACAGCTTAATTTGATCCTAATGATGGCGGCAGCGAAACAGCAATTTAAATCCAAACATAAAGGTCTCGTGGATTAAACGTGCAATCCACAGATTAAAGAATTTTGAAGGTAAGAAGAAGAAGAAGAAAGCTGGCTTGCACTCGCGGTAGCCTCTATCACTATGTCAGCGACTCCAATGCAATTGACACTCTACAGTCACAAATGCATGGTTTCTTTAAAACAACAATTCAGAGGTCACTTTCCCATCTATCAACAATTACGTTCAGAGTAGAAGCTTCTGTTTGCATGAAACTTCTGCAATTCTGTATCGACAAACGTGATGAAAATCGTGGTCGTTTGATTCACAATCAGATTATAACAAATGGGTTTGCTTCGAATATCGCCTTGAGTACCAAATTAATTATCTTTTACTCAAAAGTTGCTTATTTGGGTGATGCTCGCAAGGTGTTTGATAGAATGTCCGAGAGAAGCGTAGTGTCGTGGACGGCTCAGATTTCTGGGTACACCCAAAATGGGTATTACGAAGACGCACTGCTAGTGTTCATCGATATGCGTCGGGCAGGTTCGAGGCCCAATCAGTTCACCTATGGGAGCATGTTGAGGGCGTGTACTGGTTTGAGGTGTTTGGACGGAGGGATGCAGATACAAGGCTGTGTGCAGAAGAGTAGGTTTGCTAACAATCTGTTTGTGGGGAGCGCACTAGTTGATTTGCACTCAAAGTGTGGGGAAATGGTGGATGCTTTTCGTTTGTTTCAAACGATGTCACAAAGGGATGTGGTTACTTGGAATGCCATGATTGGTGGATACGCTGTTCGGGGGTTTGCAGATCATTCTTTTGCGATGCTTCGGTTGATGATGAGAGAAGGTACGGCTGCCTTTGATTGATATTTTGAGTCTGTTGTGTTGCACTGAACATTTTCTACTTCTATCAACACATGTCTTTTTTCTTTCTTTTTTTTTTTTTTTTGAGGTAATACGCACATATTTCTTCTTTTAATGTACCTAATAGGCTGAATTTTATAGCTTCATTTGATCATTTATAAAATTTTCCAAATCTTCCAATTTGGTTTTAATTAATGTTCGTGAAGAATTATCATAACTACATGAAAGCAAATTAGGGTTGTTTTGCAAATGAAAACATTGAACGGGCTTGAATAATGTACTCTTTAATAGAGCCCAAAATTTTATGGACTTCAATAAGCTAACTATACGAATAAAAGGGTTCCATAAGAGACAAGTGTAAATTAATATTTGGATGCAGGCAACTTAGGTGAAAAGCAAGAACATGCTGTCTCTTTGTTGTTTTGATGTGGTAGAGCTTAAGCTGGTTCTCTTGTTTTGCTTCTTGAACATAGTACTCTTATAAATTTTAAGATACAATGAATTATCAGGTGTAGTCCCTGATTGTTTCACACTGGGGAGTGTTTTAAAGGTCTCCAGCAGGGCCAACTGCCTCACTTGGGTTAGTCAAATACATGGATATGCCATCCGATTATGTTACTGTTCACGGGCTGCTTTAATGGGGTCACTGATTGATGCGTATGCAAAATGTGAGAGCATAAGAAGTGCTCGTCATTTGTATGAGAGTATGAAACAGAAAGATGTCATATCTTTCACAGCATTGATGACTGGATATGCTCGTGACAGGAACTACATCCATGAGGCTCTTGCTTTGTTCAATGAAATTCAGCAAATTAACATGGGGATTGATGATGTTCTTTTGTGCTCCATGCTTAATATATGTGCCAATGTAGCATCACTATGTGTTGGAAAACAAATTCATGCTTGTGCCATAAAGTATATGCCCCATTATGATGTGGCCATGGGCAATGCCCTTGTTGATATGTATGCAAAATCTGGAGAAATTCATGATGCTAACTGTGCTTTTGACGAGATGGAGGAGAAAAATGTGATTTCATGGACATCTTTGATTGATGGATATGGGAAGCATGGTTATGGACATGAAGCCATATCATTGTATAAGAAGATGGAATGTGGAGGATTGAAACCAAATGACATCACTTTCTTGTCTCTTCTCTTTGGTTGTAGTCATGCTGGATTGACTGATGAAGGATTGGAATGTTTTAATGAAATGATTAGCAGACATAATATTGTGCCGCGGGCTGAGCATTTTTGTTGCATGGTTGATCTCTATGCACGCAGAGGGCAGTTGGACAAAGCTCATAACCTGATTTGCAAGATGAATATTAAGCCTAATGCCTCACTTTGGGGTGCCATTCTTGGAGCATGCAGCATCTACGGCAATATGCTTTTGGGAAAAACAGCAGCTATGCATCTTTTTAGCATGGATCCAGAAAATTCGGCAAATTATGTTGTTTTGGCTAGCATGTATACTGCCACTGGAGCATGGAACAATGCTAGGAAGGTAAGGAATTTGCTGAAAGAGCGAAAATTGAAAAAGGCCACTGCATCCAGCTTTCTGCAATCTACAGATATAAAAGTCAAACTTCTGCAGCCAAATTAGGGAGGCACAGCTGAGAGCTTTTCTAAACATCTGTCATTTGAGAGGAGCTGACAGTTTCGTGTTCAACACAGGGTCCTAAGTTGCTGTTGAGAAAAGTAGGGAAGAGTGCGGCAAGGGCACTTCTTTGGTTATCTGTATTATAAAGAAACCAAGGCAATCAACTAATATACTGCTGGGGTTGTGATTCAATTGTTGGGTGGCTTTTCAACTTTCAGGTATATATATCCTTGACTTTGAGCTTCCATGGATGATTATGTTACCCGCGGGATGAAAAAGGAGAGCCTCAAGCACTTATCAAAAATAAAGTCTTCACGCCACTTATTCTTAATGCGTTAGTTGTGCTATCTTGCTTGAAGTGTTCACTGGAATAACATATGTATCGATTTTGTATAAATATATTTGAAACAAAAGTTTAATGGGCCTCTGCGGTTCTACATATTGTTTACTGATTAATTATAATGTGCTTCAATGTCCAAGGATAGGTTTAAAATTCTCTTGTCCATGTTAGATCTGTTGGGTCAGAAAGACTTTTATGCTTTCCAATGCCGTACAGTCCTTATACCTTCATGGGGAAGTTTAGCGCAGAAATGTCTGAGGTTGTTAACAGCATCAAAGCATTTTGTAAAGAACCTCCATGGTTTTTACTTGGCTATGCAAGATCTAACGAAGCAGCCTCAGGTAGTATGGTTCCCCACTAGGCCTTGTTTAGTGGAACTATTATTTTTGATTTTTAACCCATGGCAGTTTCTTAATGAATATGGTGCAATGTAGATGCTTCTAAATCTTTGTAAATGGTTATTCATCCGTCCATGTTGTGTTTGGCTTTCAACTGGCTTTCCAGATAAATCATGTAATGCAGAAGATATAGAGGGTTGTGTGCAAAAGAATTTCTTTTTTTTTTTTGGGTTTTAGAGAGATCCTGAGTTATGTGAATGTGTAAATCACAAAGATAGGAGATTGTACTTGCCCAATTTGTGAAAGGAAGCATGAGACTTTGAAGCACTTATTATTCTTTTTTGGACATGCAGCATTTACCTGGTTTGGGGCATCTCTGGGATTCTGCCCTAACAAACAGATCAGGCTTCCCATCTTCCCAAATCTGGTGGGAGAAGCTGGCGGATTCACTTGAGCAACAAGGTAGGGAATCTTGAATGAGGTGGCTATTACTTGTTGGTATATTTGGACAATGAGAAATGCAGCTTGATTTGAGCAGATTAATGTTAACCCTCTACGCTCAATCAAAAGGGTGGAGAGTGCTACTGAGGAGCTACTTGTGGAACAGCAGAATCCAATCCCCATGCGAAATGCAGTTGGAGCCAGGGATACAAGGTGGATACCACCAAGAGCAGAAGGATGAAAATCAACTGTGAATGTCTTTCGCTCTGGAACCTGCCATGGCTGGTTTTGCCACAGTATGCAGTAATGAGTTTGGGAGACTGGTAGAGGGGAGGGCTGGTGCTTTGACACTAAAATCAGCCTTGACAGCAGAAGCTTATGTAGTAAGAGAAGCCATGTATTTGGCTCAGCACGTGGGACTGCCAAATGTGCTCATAGAGACATACTCAGAGCTCATCTACAAAGCCATTCAGGGTAACCCACAAGATTGCCTTAGGGAGATAGCACCAATCATCAGGACATCAAATGGATCCTTTCATGTTTGCAGGGGGTTTTAGTTTATTGTACTTGTAGGACAGCCAACTCGCTGGCTGATTGGATAGCCAAGAATAGTAGGACTAGATCTTGTTCGATGGATTGGGTCCTTTTTCCCCCATTGCCTGTGAGAAGGTTTCTTGTATCTGATCATTACAGCAATTAGTAATGAAAATGAATTTCAATTTGGTTCAAAAAAAAAGAAGAAAAAAACACACACACATGCACACACACAAAGTAGATTGATGGACAGAAGCAAGAAATTCACACGTTTGCAAAAACTGAGATAGCTGCAGCAACAACTGACAATGTGGTGGTCGAGGAATTGCAGAATGAGATCATGATCGTGAAGCTAGAAATTTCGAATTTTGAGGCAAGAAAAATTAAACAATTGAGGAGAATGCAAAATGCTGAGTTACTAAGGCTCTTTCTTCATGTACTAGTCGGGAGTCCTCTAAGCACAAATCAAAAACAGTAGGAAAAAGGCTTCTTTTAAGAATTTGTTCATATTGCGTTAACTTATGTTCTTGAGAGATAATTAACTGATGCTTAACAATGCCCTTTGCATCTCAAAACAATTACTTAACTGTTCTTCCAAGAAGAGCTTTCTCAACGATGAACTCTAATTTGTCTAACTTGATCTACATTGCTCTTGCCAATGACTGCAATACTTTCTCCACTGTTACCTAATAACAAAAGTCAACTTAATAGACAACAATGCAACTACTGGAGGAAAGCAAAGTAGAAGGAAAACAGGAACAGGATTCTCCCATTCTTCCCTTTTGGCATTGTTCGCAAACTAGCCGGACAGAAAAAAAGAGATATCGCCAATGGCTAAATCTGCTTAAAGAAGACATAAAAGCGGAGCCCCAAAACAAATTTCGGAAGGTTGGAAACTATCCAAAAAGGAGGAAATCCCTTAAGATCAAGGCCTATTATGTTCGCTGGACTGTCCTGTAACCTAATATTCAGCATCCCATGGCATTGCAAAAGGTGGAATGCAGAGCAGACAAAAGTTACAATCAAAGAAAGTGAACATTTCTTGGAAAAGAAATTATTTGGGCTCGAGATAGCACACATCTATTATTTCCTTGAAATCCAAATTGGAATAGGTCGGATCTTCTTATACTTAGAGGAATGACAGAGAGGCATGACGGAGCAGTCCTCAAAATTGTACACACCCATGTCATGACCCCCATAAGGGTAAAAGATGAGTATTTATCCACGTCCGTGTTACCAGCAAAATAAATTGAATTAGGCTTCAATGCCGGATAATCATGAGTTGAGAGTAAAAATGACTCATTGCGACCCAAGAACGAGGCGGTGTCACCCAGCAATGTAGTGGACCATCAAAGTCAATATCAAAATCAATCCTTTTGGGAAGACCATCATCATCATCATCATCACCACCACCAGCAGTGTTGTTGTTGAAGTCCCAAGCATGAACTTGGAAACCATCTGTAATACTACAGAAAAGCTTGTCCTTTCTGGAATAGATGACATTGTCAACCATAGTCACCTCCATTTCACGTGGTCCTCCCGGGGACCCTGGTAATGGCGTCCAAGTAGTGTCTCCAATTCTACAAAAGGCCAGGACATGTTCCATTTCAGGATTCAACATAACTACACGATCCCTATAACCATTAAGTGTCGGAAACGAAGACATTGCTATGCCTGTCATTATATAATTGCTCATTCGTCTGGGGTCTCTCTCAATCTTCGTGGCCAGGACCTTGAAATTGAGCAAATCAGCTAAAGTCAGTATGAAAGGCATTGAGATGATATTTGGGGGAGAAGAAAACATACTTGCCAAGTAGAGTCCGCAGTCACGGCGGCTCACGTAGGCAAGCCAACCTCTGGAGGAAGTCATACATTCAGCGTCCGAGATTTGCTCAGGGACCTCTTGCTGGAGGAGCTTGACGACCTTATTATCCGCCAAGCTAAAGAAAGCTCCATAATTAACCTCCTCCACCCTGGCGCCGTCGCCGGCAACAACATCCTCAGATGGAATCATCAAAAGGGGCAGCAAAGACGACGACAATGAGGAAGCCGGAGACTGAAAAACATTATTATTATATGCCGCCACCGCCACTGCCCCAACAGAAGAAGATGAAGAAGAATAACTTTTTTCTTTTTTTGGTTCATAAAATAGGTAAAGGGAGGTAGAGTTTTTCAGTCCTGTTTAAAGGTATTGCGTTTATCTGAACCGAGATAAGATGTAAAACCTATGACTTCGTAAAAATACGATAGAATCCCTTATCATTAAACCACACATACATATCAGTAGTAGAAGAATAGCTATTATTATGCATGCATAGCTGCTGCTGCAGAGCAGGGAAGACGATGAATTATACCATCTATTTTTATGAGCAGATCCCAGAAATTGTTCGGAATATAGTAACCGGTTAACTTAAAAAAAAAAAAAAAAAATATATATATATATATATATATATATATATATATATATATAAGTAATAAATTTTTATTGAGTAGAATATTATTAAAGTTAATGCCTTATGATGTAAGATGAGATATCTCTATCTAATAAATAATAAATTCAAAAGTAGTTAGTTTGAAAATAATATATAATTATTATATTAGAATAATAAATTTGTAATTTTTTTCTTTCTGGTAGCTAATGCCATCAATTTGTAAATAAGATAAAACATGCAAGTTATGCTTGAAAGTCCATGCATGCTTGCAAAAGTTTATGCATGCATCACCTGTAAAATCTTCACACATGCAAGGTATTTAATGCTCCTTTATTTATTTTTGTCTTATAGCTTCACTCCAACGACCTTATACTCGAACTCTTTAATCTTTAAGTTGTAGTATCTGACAAGAGGTGAGACGCTTTAAGTCTAAAGCTCATTTGGTCAAAGAATATATGAGGGAATATCAAGTGTATTTGGAATCTGGGGGCAAATACTATTTACACGCATAAAATACTTGATACACGCACAAAAAGTTATGTGGGTCTCATTTTTGTATGTTCTTTGTGCGTGTATTAAGCTTTTTGGTTCGTGGGAATAACAATTCCCGAATCTGGGTAATGAAAAATATTAAGTGTAACTTATAAAATTTCTTGTAATTTGTAGTAGAATATTTACTGATCATTTTTATCGTGAATGTAAATTTTAAGTTGAATCACGTAAATTTTTATGGATCACGTAAATTCTTATGTTTAGTTGTATTATTATTTTTACTAAATTTATTCCATCAAATTAATTAGTTTAGATATGTAATTTAGTAGATGTATTACAATAGATATAAATATTATTATTTCAAATTGACAATTCATTGAGTGATACACATGCTTGGATCAAAATCTTCGGCTGCTAATCTTTTTTCTTTTAATTTTTGGTTTTAAAGAAAATAATATCGGAGTTAATGTCAAATATATATATATATATATCGAAGGTAGTCCCCGAGGCCGAAAGGACAAATTGTACGGAAATTCTTACTTGCAGTTGCAGCGCGAAAGTTTCCCTGACGACGAAGGTAAGTGAAACACAACGACGACGGGAACTCAATTCTTGCCGCCGCCGCCAGGGTGGTCCTGGGCTGGAAACTGCATTTATTGCTGCTGGCCATCATCGGGGAGGGCAACCCAGTTCTCACCGGCGCCGTCGTCCTGGGATGGATCAAAGCAAGGTTTCCCCAAATGACTTTCTTTTAAAATGAGCGGGATTTGGTACCTCGGATGTTCAGTTAAACAAAATATAACAATATCAATAAAATATAAAACAAGTTAACTAAAATTTAAAATTAAATAAACTAGGTTTTATATAAAAATTATTTTTTTAAGAAAATAAAAATTTTTACATAAAATATCAATATAATTATATTTTATTTATAAGCAACTGCATTTTATTACTTCATTTAAACTCTACCACATGAACCCAAACTATTTCCAAAATTTCATTAGCGCATAGAGAAAATTTTCTCTCCCGCTAATGACTTTTTTCTGGATCCATTCCTAACTCTACCATATAGACCCTCTCTCGTGAACACATATAATTTATATAAAATACAATATATTTATATTATATCAAAATTTTTTATACAATATATAAGAAATTTTTTGCAACTTAAATTATTTTACTAGACATATCTCAAATATTATATAAAAATTTATTGATGCAATATAAAACACTCTGTGCATTACACATGAAAGAGCGTCTAAGAGAGGGAGTTGGTAAAGATTTTCGAATATCATATTAGTGGGGTATATATATAGTGAGAGCATTATTAAATTGTTAGAAGATTTAGCCATAATTTAATCAAAGATAAGTCAAAATTCAACCAAAATGATATCATAAAGTATGATCAAAGAATTAGTTAGGATTCGACTAAAATGAGCTAAAATTCAATCAAAATAATATCATACCGATATGAATTTTGTTCTACATATCAATTGAGGTTTTAGTGTTTTTGTGAGAATGGGTTTCCAAAAGTTCACACAACCAACCGCTACATTGATGAGGTGAAAGCACCCAAAAGATCACACAACCACCAAAAGTCGACACAACTATTACATTGGATAACTTTTCGATTTTTTTATGACCATATAATTGAGCTCAAAGAACTACTGGATGGAGTTTTTCTTGACTTTATAAGTATTCTGATCTTCCCTGTTACTCTAATTTCTTAAAATTTATACGTCTCACTTATGTTTATTGACAATTAATTACTAATTTTTAGTTCAGAGAGTTCAAATTTCACAATTAAAATGCGACTCAAAATTTTGTGATCAAGGATCAAAGTAATAAACAGGGCCACTTAAAAGCTAATATGTCAAGAATTCTTTAATTATAATAGTAATGTTAATATTGTATTAATATCTAGATCTATATAGCAAAAGTATAAAAGGGGAATTTAGAGAAAGTTTCTTATTATTTCACTCACTTATATCAATTATTTTTCCTCTTTTAAAAAATATTATTTTTTTGATATATACAATGATTTTTGTAATTTCATGAATTATTTCTGTTGGCCTTAGTGCAATAATTTTGGACCATATATAATTGTCATAATGCCGTTATTTTCTTTTTTCAAATATCTGCCTAACTCTATAATTATTAATTACAAATTTTTTTCAAACATTAATGTTCATGATTAATTTTTTTTTTAGCTATTTAAGTCCTTGATTGTGTTTGTTTGATGATAGATATTTTTAAAAAATTCTAGCTCCATAGTATTTTGAACCACTTCATAGAGCTAAATAAATTTGTCATATCCCTTAAAAGTACACAACGGCGGGCTTGGGACAATTCTGTTATTATTGTGGTCTTTGTATAGGTTGACCACAACCGAGAGGCTTTGGAAATAGAAGAGATGTATGTAAGCCACGAGGGAGAGAGACAACAAGGAATAAAAACCTTGGGAGAAAAACAATTAATTGCCGGTTTATTTATACTGATTTTTTTTTCCCCCAAAATTTTAAAGCTTTTCCGTAGCTCAAACAATTTTAGTTTGTTTGTGCTGGTTCACAATTTGAAAATACTGATTTGAGTCTTTAGTTTTGGCATTTAAATGGATGTCCATATAAATTTTCCATTGTCTTTTATGTCGCGGAGACTAAATTATTTCGTTTCTTACAAATAAGTCATTTTCTTTCATTTTAATGATTTATCTAACCTAATTTGAACTTAAATAAAGCATTCATACTTATAAAAATCATTAATTTTAATGCCAAAAAAAAAAAAAACAAGTTGTTCAGTAAAGAAGATGCCTCCACCTGCATGTGCTACGACCTCCAAGACCTCGGTGGTCTCCTGCATATCGTGCACTGCTGTCATTCTTGTCATGCTGGTAAGCACGTCAATGTAGCGAATTAAAGTGTCTGTCCTCTACGAGACCAAATTATTTCCTATTTGAGTTGGAGAATTGTAACATGAATCAAGAGCAATGCATACAGAAAGAGCATAAATCATAGTATTGGTAGTCAAAAGCAACCATTTTGTAGTTTTTAAATCCTAAAATGAATAATTAGACCTGAAAACATTTTGTAACAAATTATTCCCCACTTTTTGTTGTACAATTCGCTCGCACGATACGTTTCATTATCAACTTCGAAACAATTTTGAGAAAAAATAATTTTTTTCTCACAAACTAACCAAATACAATTAATTAATGCCTTAACATGCAATCAACAAATATCTAAAACCCGTAGCTTGTTCAGATGCAAACAAGTGGACTTTGCTCTCATAAAGGATGAAGCCTACCCTTTTTGTTTTTTTGAACAAGTCAAAGGAAACACAAGCAAAATGTTTCACTCATCAGCTGCCATAGACTAGTTGGCCTATACGCAAGAGATGACAATGGTAAACCTTATCTACTTAATAAATATATATTTTTTAATGGAGGATCCTCTTTTCTTAACAATATAGGCAGGTGATATTTAATAGCCAGTCAAGCCTTGGACAGTGGAGAAGCTTAATTTGTATCCTTATGGAAAACAAATTAGCAATCCTCTTGGGTCCAATACATTAATTTTTGCTGTTAATACAGAAAAAAAAAATTCCCGTAAGACAGATGTAGCATGCGTGCATGAGAAATTCAATGATTCATGGAAATGAATATTAATTTTCCATTCAACTCAAATCCAAGAAAAGAAAAGGAAAAAAGAAAGTAATTTAAAAAAATAAAAAATAAAAACCGTGACCAGACCATTGATAACGACCGGCCTGGCCAATTCAACGGACTTTTACCGGTTTGCGGAGCAAAACTTTTATGAGGCCAAATCGCATTCGACTACAGTCCGGTTTTGGTATTTCCGATCCAACCTACAGGTTTGATCCGCTTTTGAAATCCCATCACCTTTTGGAGTTCTTCTGATCTAACCAAAAAGGCAAATTCACCTAACAACCGTACCAATAACCAAAATGCCACAACTAGACGACTAATTTTTTTATGAAAAAAAGTTAGAATTTTAGTGATTTTTGTTTCAAAATTTGTTCTAATTAAAATAGTGGTTGATATTTTTGAAATAAATACTAATATTTTTGAAATATTTCTTATTTTTATATTATAAAAATATCAGTCGTCATTTAAAAAATAAAAGTTGGAATTTCGTTCGAGACATTTCCTGAGACAAAAAGTTCAAGACATGTACAGACACTTTTTTTTTTTTTTATAATGGAGTCGGCTACAGGTACTGAGCCACAACCCTTTAAAAAATTATTTTTTTCTTACTTTATAAAATATATTTGTTTTTCAACAAAAAAAAAAAAATAGTTAGGATGATTGAAGAGGTTGCACAATGATTTTAGATTCAGCGTACTGCACAATTCAGTTAAAAAAGATTACTGATAACACATAATATTCAGTATAGGTAATCAGTTTTACCACAATTGAGAATACAAAACTAATATATATATATATATATTAATGTTATTTTATTTCACGGTTAGGCGACAAACATGTTCTTGTCAACCATAGAAAGATGCTACCCGCTCTAGTCGTGCACTGCACCAAGGGCCGAAGGATCCATTACCTGCTGCATTCTCCTCATAAATTAGCTCCTTATTTTCATTTCTTCCTCCTACAACCCAACTTTGAACCTTTTATTCTCTTTCCTTGATCTAGCTAGAGCACATGGCAGACCCAGCAACAGCAGCAGGCATAGCAAAAGCAGGTGCGGCCCCAGCTTGGGATGCTGTCAAATGCTCATTGACATTTTGTTGCAGTCGGGGAGATTACTTTAGTGTTCTGAGAGACGATCTCAAGTCATTGGGTGAACAGATGCATCGACTCCAGGAACTAAAACAACAAGTGAACAGACAAGTTACTGAAGAAAAACAGAAGGGTCCACGCTTGCGGGAGGCACCAGCGGTTACCTTTTGGCTTGATAGAGTGAAAGAAATGGAGGATAGCGTGACCGAGGTCACACAAGAAGGAAACGAAGAACTTCGGAAACAATGGAAGAGGTGGCTCTGTCCCAAGAGTTGCTGTGCCTTCAACGAGGTGGGAAGGAGAGTGATCGGAAAGGTTGCAGAGGTCAAGGAGCTAATGGAGAAGGGTGGCAAATTGGCCCCTCTGGTTGAAAGAAAGCCTCCTAATCCAGTGGACGAGTGGCAAATCGGATTCAATCCTTTGGGGTTGGACTCCAAGCTGGAGGAGGCTTGTGGATATATAGAAGATCCAAGTGCAAAGATCATTGGAATCCATGGACCAGGAGGTGTGGGAAAGACCACCCTCCTCAAGATGATCAACAATACGCTTCATGGCACTGAACATGACTTTGATGTGGTGATTCAGGCTGTTGTGTCCAAAGAAGGTACGGTGAAGAAAGTTCAGGAGTCTATTTTGGACAAACTGGAAATCCTTAGAGATGGCTGGAAAGACAAAAGTGAAGCTAATAGAGCCCAGGAGATATTTGAGGTATTGAGAACCAAAAAATTCATTTTGCTCTTAGATGATCTGCAAGAGCAATCGAATCAGGCTCAGGTATCCAGGGATTCGGGTTTAATTGAGAAACGAGAGGATCTGATAACAGTTGGAGTTCCTCTTGACGGCAATGAGAATGGGTCCAAAGTCTTCTTTACAACCCGCTCATTGGCTGTATGTGGCAGGATTGAAGCTGACAAAAGCATTAGAGTAGATTGTTTGCCACCAAACGAAGCTCTGAAGTTGTTTCAATCATGTGTTGGTGAAGACACCCTCAATAGTCCAAAAATTAGCGAGCTTGCGAGTACTCTTGCTGCAATGTGTCATGGTTTGCCTCTTGCTCTGGTCACTGTTGGGAGGGCAATGGCTCATAAAAAAAATCCCAATCAGTGGAATAATGCAATTGAAAATGCAAAGAGACATCGATCAAATTTACCAGGTATGGAGAATGATGTCTTTCCTGTTCTCAAGATTAGCTATGATAGCTTGAGCAATGATAGGATAAAAGGATGTTTCCTATATTTTTCTGTTTTTTGGGAGGCCCGTTTCATCAAGAAAGAGGACCTAATTGATATGTGGATTGCAGAAGGTTTTTTTGGTGAATCTTATGACATAAACAATGCGCGCAGAGATGGGGAAGACATAATTGAATGTTTAAAACTTGCATGTCTGCTAGAGATTGACGATTCAGAAGAACTTGTTAGCTTGCATGATGTGATTCACTCAATGGTCTTATGGTTGTGCTCAACGGTGAACAAGACTGTAGTTCAAGAAAATTTCACAGAGTTCCAAGACTGGATGGATGCAGTGAGGATTATATTATGGGGCAGCAAGATTTGGATTGAATTTATTAATGAAAGGCCTTCTTTCCGTCAGCTTAAAACGTTGTTTGTTAGCTCCACAAGATTGAATAAGCTTCCTGATGAATTCTTTGTGTGTACACCTACTCTAAGAGTTCTAAATTTATCAGATAATGCATACTTAAAGGAGTTACCTGTGAGCATTGGAGAGCTGAAGGAGTTGAATTATCTTAATTTGTCAAGGACAAGAATAACAAATTTGCGAGCTGAGGTTAAAAAATTGAAAAAATTGCAGTTCCTTGTGCTGGATGGGGCATTTCACATTGGCAAGAACTCTGGGAGAGTGATTTCATGTCTGTTATCATTGCAGGTTCTCTGTATTTCAGTAGATAGGATGCATCCCCGTGTAACTACTACAAATGATGAAATAGAGTTTTTGCAAATGTTGGAATGCTTGGAGCAGATAAAAGAGATAAGCATCCCTTTATCTTCAAATCAATCCGTTGAAAAGTTGTTGAAATCACCTAAGTTGAAGAATTGCCTAAAGCAACTGATTCTTCTGAATGACACTCTTGCCGGCGCTCGACTTGTCCTTACATTTCACAATTTTGAACGTGAACGGCAACTGGAGAGGCGTTTGATATCGATGACTCGATCTGAGATGACTTCATGGAAGGAATATATACTTCAGAATAATTCAGATATTGTTCAACGAAATTTGGAGACACGTGTGTCACAAAATGACCCCTGCCCGAGCAGCCGGCAACTTGATCATGTCCAATGTCTGCACTGTCAAAACCTTGTTGCGGTACGTATATTGCAGTGTTCAATAAAAAATGCAAACGGTCTGGTTTATGCGCCTAACCTTGAATCGCTGGAAATAGTGGAATGTACAGAAATGGTAGAATTAATAGGTCAAGTTGAAGAAAATTTGGACATATTCTCCAATCTCAGAAAATTGTGTTTGACATACCTGCCAAAGCTTAAGCAATTATGCAGAAAAGCATTACCTTTAATTTGCCTAGAAAAGTTAAGTGTAAAGCTTTGCCCCAATCTGCAAGAGCTCCCATTTGATTCTAGTAGTGCAATGAATTTGCGGCAAATAACAGGAGAGATATATTGGTGGAAAAATTTGATTTTGGAGCCTGATTCTCTTCGTCAAGTGCTGCTTCCAAAGTTTGTGCCATATTATGATCCGCTGAATTCCTTACTTTGGTTTGAGGCGTTTATTGTCTTTGGAAATGAAGCACTGTAAAGGAATGCCAAGCCACTTTTGCTCCACCTTAATTTGATCCACCCAAATAAGCTTTTGCAGATGTTTGGAAAATTGTACTATGAATCTTTTTTTTGGGGGAAAATTGTACTATGAATCTTTTTTTTGGGGGGGGGGGGGGGGGGGGGGGGGGTTATCAGTCTGATTAATCATACATGTTATCCTGTGATTGATTTTAATTCTATATTATTAGAGCTATCTTGTGTTTGCTTTGGTATATGATTGAATACTTCAAAATTGATCATATTTGTACCTTGGCTTAGAATTAGAACGTTCTATTGGACAGTTCTTGCAAAAGCAAGAAACTCATATAAATGGTATGTACTAATAAACTATTTCAATTGAACGCATCCAAATGGCAAGAGAATGTGCTACCCAATGCACTTCCTAATAGCACAAAAACAAACGAAAACAAACTAGTTTATCAGCTTTCTTGTTAATCTTGTTGCACATGGCGGTTTATGTTGCAACCTATGAACATCAGAATATTACAACTGATGAGTGTTTGACAAATGATGACAGCTAGGATGAGCCTTTGTTTTTCTCTAACCGTGTCTTGTAACCTTTTTTTTTTTTTTGGTCTCTAACCGTTTTCTTTAGCCTTTATTATACACCCACATTCAAACCCGAGACTTAAAAAATGGAAGTATAAGTTAATAATTATTAGGTGTCTCCTGAGGGACATGTCTTAGAACAACTTTTATGCAATCATTCATTCCAAAGTTGCCATTTAATGACCAAAAAAATTTCAAGAAAACAACAGACTGAATTGATTGGTCTAGCTTCCTGATGAATTCACAGTTTCAAACTTTAGCTTTCGTAAGGCTAGTCTTTTAGAACTTCGTGTACATATGACAAGCATGTTAGAAAGAGAACCTCTTAAGCCTCCTAAAGTAGTCAATCTATAAATTAAATCTAAACTTTGCTTACAGCTTTCAACTCGACTAGTTGACACTAAATTCCTCAACCCCAACACTTCGTGTGAAAAAACCACTAAACTTCATTTTTTTTTTTTTTTGTATAGAAGAAGGATGGTAATTTCCATTTAGTAAACGATAAGTGCTCTACATCATCCCTTACAATATCATAAACTGAATTCAAGCAGAAAGCGGAGGAAAGACGCATAGAAGGTTTTTCAAGAGCCAATTTAGCTAAGGCGTGTCCAGCTGCATTGGTGTGTCTTCGAGAGTGAACAGTCATTAAATCAGTGAACCCAGTAGCGATATGGACAATATCCTCTGCTACCAAAGCACCAGGCGTCCCATGTGAATTAACCAAATTAATAGTTTGGATAGCTAAGGAACTACAACAACCTTGCCCAGACCTCTTCCTGACGCTTCCAAGACGGCATCCCGTAGTGCAAGGAGCTCGGCAACCTCCACATCATAGTTGGCCGGAAGGAACTTCGCAAATGTGAAGATAGGCGTCCCAGACTCATTCCTACAAATTTCCGCGATCCCTGTCCCCTCCCCTCCACAAGCAACATCGGTGTTAATTTTCACATAGCCCGCTGCCTGGGCTTGCCAATGCAGAGGCTGCTGAGCTCGACACTTTGAAGCAGGTATCTCACACAGCTTGCGGAAATCACACAGCAATGTCAAGGCACTTCTTACCACCACATCCGGAGGATGGACCACCTGTTCATGGAGAAATTTATTTCATGAGTTCCATATGGACCAGGATACCATGCAAATCGTCTCCACAGCTTCATCTTTACCCCTCGACAGCAACTCCCAAAACCAATCCTCGAAATCTACAGGGTCAAGCAAGCCAACCCGAACGCCGAGGGGTCTAAGGAACCAAATCCGTGAGGCCCATTCACAGTTAAATAGAGCATGGGAGATAGTCTCAGTGATAGAACCACGAAAAAGGCACTCAAGGTTAATTGCCATACCCCCCTCCATCAAATTCGCATTCACCAGTAGCCAGCCTTTGAGCAATCTCCACACAAAAAGTTTAACTTTGTTTGGAAGTTTTAATGACCATATATTCTTCCAAGGCAACAAAGCACTCGAATGTGAAGCAGCAACGCCACAGCTATCATGTCACGCCTTAGCCAGCGCATAGGCGGACTTAATCGTGCAACAACCAATTGATCCCCCACTGCCCTATTACTTAACAGCAAAGACGACAACGAGGAAGAAGCTGGAGACTGAAAAACCTTATTATTCTACGCCGCCACCACCGCTGGCCCAACAGAAGAAGAACAAGAATAGCTATTATTATGCATACATAGCTGCTACTGCAGAGCAATGGGGACGATGAATTATACCATCTATTATTATTTTTATGAGCAGACCCCAGAAATTGTTCGGAACATAACAATCTGTTAACTTTAAAATTGAAAAAAAAAAAGTATTAAGTGACAAATTTTTATTAAATAAAATACAAATATCATTATTTAAAATTAACAGTTTGTTGTATTCGGTACACATACTCCGATCAAAGTCCTCGGCTACTAACATTTTTTTCTATTTTTACTTTTAAAGAAAATAATATCGGAGGTGGTCCCCGACGCTTGCTTGAAGTTGCAGACCGAGAGTTTCCCCGAGGATGACAAGTTAAACCTGAAGACCACGGGAACTCACTTCCGGCAGGCTCCGCCGCCGCCGCCGCCGTCCTCGGCTGGAAACTCCATTTGTTGCTGCTGGCCATCATCGAGGAGGGTAACCCAGTTCTCACCACCGCCGTCGTCCTCGGCTGCAAACACCATTTGCTGCTGGCGGCCATCGGCTCATTTCGTAGTAAATTCCTCCCTAGCCTTTGCCTATCGATTGCTTGCTTGCTGGTAATGTTAGGGGGCTATTTGAGCAGGAGATCACATAATAATATCATAACTGGTAAGAATGACCCAGACTAATAATGTGTTCGAATTGTAAGAAATTAGAGAATAAGAAAGTTTTAAAAAGAAAATTTCGGAGAAAAAAATTATTTGAGTGAATGAAAAATATATGAAAAAATAATAAAATAATAAATAATAATTTATATATAAAAAAAGTAGTGAGTAAAATATATTATTTAGATTGATGAGAAATATGTGAGAAAGAAAATGATAAGAAAAAAATAAATGATAATTAAAAAATTAAATTATTTGAAAAGATAAAAAATATGTAAAAGTATAATGAGAAAAAAATTAAAATAATGAGAAAAAATATGGTGGGTGTGAATAATAATTCTCAAGCTTTTTTTTTTTTTTTTTTTGGGTTACAAGTAATTATCAAGCTTTCTCAGGAAACAAACCAGGCATAAAGGACGGATCAAAGCGAGGTTCCTAGTTGACTTTCTTCGATCAAATCAAGGTTCCCTAACTGAGTTTCTTTTGATCTGAGCGCGGTTTTGAATTTTAACTGTGCAGTTTGAATGTACAATTTAAATAAATTAAGTAAAAAATATAATTATTTATTAATAAAATATAATTATATTGATAAATTGTGAATGGGCAATATCAAGATTTAAAATTAGATAAATATTATTTAAAAATTTAATTGTAGATGTCATATAATATATGTTAAAAAAATATTTTTTTCAAAAAGAATTTTTTTTCTTCAAAACAAAAGTATGGATATAGTTACATTTTATAAGTAAATAGTTATATTTTATTATTTCATTTGGACCATATTGAGACCAAACGATAGGGCCTAAAATTTTTTCCGAAATTATATGGATCGATTCCAAGTCCCCTCTCTCGTAACCACGTGTAATTTGTATAATATACAATACATTTTATATTAAATCAAAAATTTCTTATATATTATGTAAGAGATTTTTCATGATTTAAATATTTTTTTTACTACACATATCTCGAATAATATATAAAATTTGTTGATGTAATATAAAACACTCTATGCATTATGTATGAAAGAGCGTCTAAGACAGAGAAAGAGTTCGTAAAGATTTTCACGAGTCATATCAGTGGCATATGGTGAGAGCATTATTACGTTGGTAGAAGATTTAGTTATAATTTAATTAAAATAAGTTAAAATTTAACAAAAATAATATCATAAAGTATGCCTAAAGAATTAGATAGAATTCCACTAAAATGAGCCAAAATTTAATCAAATTATCATCCTGACATGAATTAAGTTTTAGTATTTTTGTGAGGGTTAATATACAAAAAAAAATATTATTAATTTTATATAAAGTAACAAATATAATATTAATTTTAAAAAATAACAATTTATCACTCTATAAATTTTTTTTGTAATAAATCTATTACGTAATGATTTCATGTGAACAGTCAATTTTGGTGACAAAATTATAGGAATATGTCTATTTCAATGATATGATAATTATATACGTTAGTATCATATCATTAAAATAGATAAATCACATTCAAGAAATTTCACAATGTGTTAGATTTATTACAAAAAAATTTAAAGAGAGATAAATTATTACTTTTTAAAGTTGATATTAAATTTATTATTTTATATAAAATTAGTAATATTTTTGTATATTAACTTACTTTTTATTTTATTTTTTTAATGAAGATGGGTTTCAAAAGTTCACATAACTATTACATTGATGAGGTGAAAGCATTCCAAAGATCACACAACCACCGAAAGTCGACACAATTAAACGGTTTTATTATATAGATCACAATTTGTATCACATGAAAGATATATAATTAATTTTATAATTTTTTTTTAAATTTAATATATTTTTTATAATATAATGGCCCCAAATTTTCATACACTAACTTTATACTTTACTTACTTACGTAACATTTTTTCTTTGTAAATTTTAGGTCTTTTTCCAAGATTCTTTAGACTTTTACAGCAAAGATTTAAATTCTAATGAGACATATGGAAACTATATTTCCATATCTTGAACTTTTGAAATACAAAAAAAATAGGAGTATTCAAAAAAATCAAAAATTTCAATTAATTGAGAAACCGAATTGAACTAAATCGAATTTTCAGTTAATTAAATTAATTTTATAATTAGTGAACTGAATCAAACAAAAATTAAAATTTTCAGTTTAGTTTTAGTTTCTAATATTGAAAAATTATAATTAACCAAACCAAACTGATATATATTGATAATAAAAAAAATATTACTAATACAACAGTTATTAACAAATAAATGTTATTATAATATTATTATATCTCAAATAATTAATTGTTTATTTTTATATGTTATGATAGTTATAATTTTTAAAATATATATATATCAAAAATATTATTTTTTACATTTGGATTATAATTTTAATTTTTTGTTATTAAATTTAGTAAATCGAATAGTTAATTGAAATCAAACCAAAATTTTCAATTAATCGAATTTCAGTTAACTAATTTTTCAAATTGGGAACAGCTTTTAATTTTGTATAACCCAAAATTTCAGTTCAAAAATAGTTATTGTAGCTTAATTCAATTAACCGACCAAATTGTGAACATCCATATAAAATAAAAGTAGTTCTTCTTATAATTAAATTTCCACACGCTTATAGTGTGTTTGGTTTGATGGAAAAGAGAAAAAAAAGAAAATGAAAGGAAAAAAAGTCAAAAAGATCATAATTATTATATTATTTTCTTATGCTTTTTCTTTTCTATTTATTTTTAATCAATCTAAAAAATTAATTTTTACTTTTTCTCTCATAAATTATTATTCATTTTCTTTTTCATAACTTTCTAATCTTTTTTTTCTCACAACTTTCTATCAATCCAAACAATTTTATTTTATAATTTTTTTTCATAATTTTTTATCAATTCAAACACACTCATAGAGAATAAAATATTAAATTAGTAACCATTGAAATTTGTAAGCTGGGTGTTGGAACCCCTTACCTCCAAAATCGTCCAATTAATTCGTCCAATTAATTGAATACATTTTATGTGAAGAGGAGTACCTGCACTGGCGATGTCATTTGACTCACTTTCTTCTATTTTCACTAACAACTAATTAGTTGTTGTTTTTTTTTTTTTTGAGAACAACAACTAATTAGTTGTTAACTATTACTTATGTTTAATGTTTGAAATCTCTCATGGTTAATGATGTAAAACTAACCGTTGGCTGATGTTTGATGGGTTAATTTTGATCCCAATGAGGCGTAACGGTAATCTTAATCCTAACATAAAGATCTTGTGGATTTAAACGTGAAATCCACAGAGTAAAGAATTTTAAAGGTAAGAAGAAGGAAGAAAGCTGACTTGCACTGGCAGTAGCCTCTATTTTTTTGTGGAGATTTTTTTATATATTAACTTTTTTTTTTTTAATTTTTGAAAATGGGTTTTCAAATGTTCACACAACCATTACATTGATGAGGTGAAAGCATTCCAAAGATCACACGACCACCAAAAGTTGACACAATTATTAGATTATGAAATATAGCGTAAGAATAATTTACTTTTTTTTTATAAAGATTTTTATTATGTAAATCACAATTTACATTATATAAAAGATATATAATTAATATAATAATTTATTTTAAAAAAAAATTTAATAAATATTTTATAATCTAATAATTTAAATTTTTACATATAACTTTAAATTTATTATTGCGTCCCAACATAACTTGTTCCCTTTGCCTGACAACATGGTCGAGGAATTGCAGAATGAGATCATGTTCATGAAGCTTGAAATTTCGAATTTGGTGGCCAGAAAAACTAAAGAATTGAGAAGGATGCGAAAAACTAGTCCCGAGTCCTCGAAAGCACAAATCCAAGAGGGTAGCCAAAAAGCCAATTTTTAAGCATTTCCAAAGCAAATTCCAAGAAGAGCTTTCTCAATGATGAACTCTAATTTGTCTAACTTGATCTACACCGCTCTTGCCAATGACTGCAATCCTTGCTCCACCGTAACATAACAACAAAAGTTCACTTAATAGACTACAATGCAACAACTACTGGAGGAAAGCAAACTAGAAAGAAACAGAAGCAGGATTCTCCCATTCTTCCCTTTTGGGGTGGGTTGTTCAAATACTAGCTGGACAGAAAAAAGAGCCATCGTCAACGGCTAAATCAGCTTAAGATCAAAGGTCGATCATGTTTGCTCCACTGTCATGACAATAACTACATAAAACGAAAACAGAAGACTTCAACTGCCAAAAAACAAAATCTCGACAATGTCAAACGATGCAAATGTACCCACACAAGACGTCACCGCCCAAAATCGACTAGGGATGTTAACAGAAAGGCGTAAAGCATGATTTCACCTACCATCTTCAGATTTTTTTAAAAATTTCACTCAATGTCAAAAAAAAATAAAATTCACCCACAATTTTATTTTTTATTTTCATTCTTATTGTTAGTCTTGTTAATATTTTTAATTATTTTTTATCAATCAATTGTTAAATTTAACATGCAATAATTCAATCAACCGCATATCATTATATTTATATATCTCGTCAACATTAAATAATAATATCCCAATTTATCAATTTTATTATTTTTAAATTTTAAAAGAAAGAGTTTTAAAAATATATTAAAAAAAAATAAGAATTCCAATTTTGTCGTCCACATGAACAGCGTCCCGCACCTCACCAACCCAAATCGGCCGCCACCAGATCCATATCCACCTTTTCCCCTCCCACCACCGACATATCCGCCACCGCCATAACCTCCTCCACCACCACGTCCACCTCTTCCGCTGGCATCGCTTTCTCCTCCACTGCGAGATCCTTGAAAAAGATGGCAATATTCAATATCCAGTATTCCCACACAATCTATGATCTGCAAAAAAATAAGAAATAAAAAAAATAAAAAGATTGAAGTAAAGAGAACGATCTTGTTTGGTATGCTAGGTCTACGAGAGAAACTCAAACTATAGGCCAAACATTGATTTTTTTTTTCAACTTTTTTCGTTTGAAATTTAAAAGAAAATCAAAAACCCAAACGGCAGTCGTTAGTTTATCTGGTCGTCCTCCATGTCTGGGGTGGCAGTGGAATCTACGCTGATATAGAGAACTAATATTTAGCACGCGCGATGTGCGAGTTTAAATAATTAATTAAAAATTAAGTTTTAAAATTTGTATAACAATATAAAATATGTAAAAAGAAAAAAAAATTCTCATTGAGTTACCTATGAATAGTAAAAATAAAATTTTATGTTATTTTTACAAATAAATAATCCAAAATTAATTACTATTATGTATGATGTTGATAAATTAGTTAAATATTTATTTTGACCTCACTAATTAGAAAAACACCAATTTTATAAAATTAAATAATATATAAAATTAATCTAAATTAGTGTAAAATCACTAACCTTTATAATTTGTCATGTCAGAAATATCGTGGTAGTAACATATTGGTAATTATAAAAATTTTGAAGTTTTTTTTTTTAAAAGACAAAATATGAAAAGATTATATTTACCAATGTGATCAGTTAAATTGGTTGAAGCACCTTCTCAACAGACGTGCTCTAACATGATGCAAGAAGAATTAAAATTAAAATTGAGTGTTTCTATTGCGATGTCCATCTCTTTGAACAATACCAGTTATATAAATTTTAAAATTTTCAAATAACCATCCAAATTTGTTATCAAAAATTGAAACCATATTTCGACTATGTTCTGCACTACCAGCAACTTAACTCTGACTACAGGTACCTTAGAAATGGGATCGTTCTGAGCCACATCATCTTTGAGTTCCTCAGCTTTTTAAGTTCATGAAGGAGAAAATGATTATCTATACATAGATTTCAAATGTGAGATATAATAAAAAAAAATATTAAACATCTACTTTCATGAGTAGAGAATTGACATTCCGTTCAAATTGAATTTTGCAAAAATAAGGAGTATTGCTCTTAGTGCATCATTCTTCAACGATATTGCTTACTTGAGAATCATCAAAATTGTTACAAAATTTCATTTGCAATTCAAGAATAAAAGACTTCAAAGCTGAACTATCGGACAAATTAAAAAAATATGTAAAAATTTGTAAAATTGAAAACAAATAGCTAGAGAGTTAGGGAAATTTCAAGAGATTTTTAATTAAAGGTAACTTGTTCTATTGAACAAAGTATATTATAAACTACTAAGTATTCATACCGTCAACAGCAAATTACGAAGATAGAGAAGCAAGGAACGCTACCTAGTTGTTTCCGCCCTTATTAACTGCAGCAAAACCCCATTGTCAAATCCTTTTGAGAGTGAGAGAGAAAGGCGAAGAATTTTGTCCGTATATTCAAATCTTTGCCTTCTAGGAATCAAGGAATTTTATAGGGTTATCTCTAACCGTTCGGATCTCATCAATTATTTATTTAATATGTAATTATTTCTTTCTATAATTATTCTGTTATTGTGTAATTATTTCTTTCAATTTAATTTATTCAATTAGGAAGCGTTCCTTATAATCAAACTTATTTAGGTAAGAACATCAAAGAAAAATGGGAGATTATTAGATGTAAATATTTTTGTTAAGTAGTAATTATTGATACTATAATGGTATAGCATTTTGTCTACAAAACGCAATTTGTACTGGGAGTATAAGTAACCGAATTAAGTCAATAATGATACGAAGATTTTAGACTGGATCATTCTTTTTATTCATTTGACTAGTTGTATATGGCAAAAACGATTCATTGTCTTTCAAGATTATCATTATTGAGGATGAAGAAATGAAATTTGTCATTATTGTCATTCAAAAAATTTATGATAATTTTTGCATGAACATTTAGAGTATCTATATGGCAGTTTTTTCATGAATTAAGGGAAAATAACAAAAATATTTCAATTTAATAGTTTTAACTTATTCACTTTTTTTATTAGCATCTAGAATTCAGTCCGTGTGTCTTGCGGATTTAATATTTGTTATATAATTTTAATTGATATTTTTTGTCTTAATTAATGTCATTTTCATTTTTAAAAATGACAAATTATCCAACTATTTTCACTTTTTTTTTTTTATCAAGCCTCTTTTGCTTTGAGAAATTAACAATTTTATTTGTTATGTCCATTATTACTATACAATTTGGCCATTAGTATATATTTTAATTTCGTAACTTTCTTTCTCTTTTTGGCGCGTAGTTCAATTTGACAATTACATTCATGAGAATAAAAGGAGAATTAATTTCGAAATTATAACATTTATGTGAGTAATTGTGCAAACGGTTAAAACGTTAAAGGGTACTTATTAAGAACATTTAAAATCATTTGTAAATGATAATTGTGTAAAAAAAAAAAAAGTAAAAAAGTAAAATAAGAAATTTTGATTGTTTGTCAAATGGCAGCATGAATTAAGGGGAAGTTTTCTCTAAACTTCCCCTTTATACTAATTAAATATATTATTAGAAGATTAGAATTTTTGAGGAAGATTATATCATTATTTTAAAAAAATTTTAACAATGGCACTTGGAGCTACAAATATGGAGAAACTTTCTCTAAGTTACTCATTTATAATATTGTTATTAAATTTCAGAAAGGACTAGAAGACACACGTGGCAGAGCACATGGACGAGATTTGTTCAACAAAAGTTAAAGCCGGTTATAAGTAGTTATTGTATTTTTTTTTTTTTTGAAAGTAAGTAGTTATTGTATTTTTAAATAAAAAAAAGTTTGAGATCTATATTTTAGTAGTCATATTTAATATACGTATTATGACGAATTTATTCATTTTTATAATAAAATTGATAAAATATGATACAAAAAATTAATATATAATTTTTTGTCATTTCTTGTCACAAAAATAATAAGTGTTGTTGTAGAAATAATTAAGTTCGACACAAAAAATATATTTATATGTATACAATTTGTATACGAGAGTGTATATACAAAACTGAACCCTTTTAAATAAATTGTTATCCATTGCTGTAACTTCCACCGTTAGAATTAGTATAAATTATGTTAGAGACGTGTTGTAAAAACATATGTGTTGTAAACTGAATCTAAAAACTCCTTTCCTTAATTCCTCTTCCTCTGTAACTTCTATTTGCCACTTTTTTTTCCTTTTCTTAAATCAATTTCTCGAACTTAGTCACTCTCGGCGTCGATTCTCCACCAGTTTTCAGACTCCCTGTGTGATTAACCCGAGAGACTTCTCTAAGAGAAGTTATCATACGCTCAGCAAAGCTCCTCATTTCCGTTTTGGAGAGCCATTTTAATTTCGACCTGTCTTTGATCTATAACCATTTTCTTTATATTTTTCAATATTTTTTCACACTGATACGTGGACAATCACACACCCACAAACCACAAGCATTCGTTTTTAATCTTTGTTGTGTTGTTTTAGTTTTTGGAAATTGTTGATTGACAAGGGACTTTAGGTGCGTTTGGTACACAGATTGGACAGGGCGGTATAAGATAATATAAACTAATGTAGTATAGGATAGATTAGATTACTAACTTATATTATGTTTAGATGTCATTAAATAGTATAAAATAATTATCTTATTTAATATTTGGATGGTATGAGATAAAATAGTATAATATATCAAAATTATTTTTTTACCCTTAGAAATAATTGATTTACATTTACTATTAATTTTAATCTTCTTATTAAAAATAATTAAAATTAAGTAATAAAATTGATATTTATTTTACATATTATTATACATTGTACTGTTTATAATTTTTCAATTTTGTATAAAAAAATATTTTTTAAAATTAAGTATTAATTTTATTTATAAAAATAAATTTTAAAATATCAAAAAAAAGATTAATGTTTTTTTCAATTTTTTGAGGAAAAATTAAATAAATTTTAAGAGATAAAATTTCAAATTTATATGAAAAAAAAGAAAGAATGAGCATGAGAGAGAGAGAGAGAGAGTGAGGAGAGAGAAAGGAAGGGAGGGAGGGGAGAGAAAGGAAATAGAGAGAGATGAGGAGTGAGAGAGAGAAAAGAGGGAGGAGAGAGAAAGGGATGAGATAGAGAAGAGGGATGAGAGAGACATGAAAGAGAGAGAGAGAGACGAGGAGTGAGAGAGAGGAGGGAGGAGAGAGAAAGGAAAGAGAGAGAAGAGGAGTGAGAGAGACAGAAGGGGAGAGAGAGAAGATGAGAGAGAAATAAATTTTTTAAATTTTGTTATTTTTTAAAAAAATATTTAAATTTTATTTTAATTAAGAGGATATTTTAGTAAATATATAATTTGTTAATACTAGTCTATGTGGGATAGACTGACCCATAGGAGTTAGATGGATAATACTATCTCATATTCATGGGATTGTAAATCTACACTAACATATCCTATACCTATCTTATTAACCAATATGAGATAGTAAACTTACACTAGCCTATCATATACATATCTTATTAACCAACCAAACATGAACTAAAGTGGGATAGTTAACTACTAGTCTATCCTATCTTATCCTATCACATTAAACAAATGCACCCTTTGGGTCTTGAAGTTTTTTTCGCTGTAGACAGGTTCTGAAGTACACGGTGATTCCGTTCAGGGATCGGGCGGTGGAGGAGAAAGCGGTGGCAGCACAGGAGGTGGATGTCGTGGTAGAGGAGGTGATGGTGGCGATGGATATGGTGGTGGTGGGAGGGGACATCCTCTTTCCTGGAATTGTGACCAAATTGTTTTAGGGAGGGTTTTATTTTTTAGCAATAAAATTTTTAATATTTTTAATAAATTAAAATCATAATAACAAAAGATAAATTATCCCGTTATTATTTGATGTTGATATAGCATTTGAGTACAACAATATATAATTAACTAAATTGTTATATATCAAATTTAACAATTAGTGAATAAAAATAAATAAAAAATATTGTCAGAAAAAATGTAGAGGATAAATTTTAAAAAATATATATTGTAAATAAAATTTTAAAAATAAAAAGACCAAAGATGGTGACCGAAAGTTCGAATAGACATATCCAAGCCAATTGAGAGAGCATTGGGAATTACTCACGGAGCCAAGTTGCGGGATTATCAGCAGAGGCTGCTTTCTTTCTTTTGGCCTTTCTTTTCATAATGGTTGCTGGCTAACCATATCAGCAGCCTGGTAGGGTTACATTTCTTTGGTCTTTAAGATCTAGTTGTCGTGTATTTTAGTTTTGTATGACATTGTTTATTTCTATGGGCTCTTCTGCTCTTTTCTTAACTCTGTCTTTCCATGGCATTGCAAAAGGTGGAATCCCAAGCAGACGATAGTTCAATCAAAAACAGTGAATAATTCTTGGAAAAGAAATTATTTGCAAAGATAGCACACCTACGTAGAGGACCATAAACTAGAGTCTAGAGGACTTACCAAAGTAGCTCAAGAGAGCCACACATATTATGATATTATGTCCTTAATTAGAATGTGTCGGATTTTTTTTTTTTTGATATATTAAAAAGTTTGTTGAGTCATAAATTATACAATAAAAATAATTTTCTTCTTTTATAAATCTCTTCCCTCCTATTTCAGGATTTAAACTTAAAACTTTTAAAATAGATGTCTTAATTTCTAACCATTGAAGTGTTTTCGAAAAAATTGTAACTGAATTTTCTTAACCTGAAAGAGATGACAAAGAGGCGTGACGGATTGGTACTCAAAATTGTAAACACTCATGTCATGACCCCCACAAGGGGAAGATGGTTCGTTATACATGTCCATGTTATTAGTACAATAAATTGAATTAGGCATCAACGCGGGATAATCATGAGTTGAGAGAGAAAATGACTCGTTACAACCCAAGAATAGGGCGGTGTCACCCAAACTCTTGACAAGTATCCCAATTTGCTTTTCGAAATCTAGCTCATAAGCAGAAAAGAAGACAATCCTCTATGCAACCGGCTTAAAATTGTACATAAAGACGTTAGAGGGGCTGATAAAAGACCCGTCATCACCAATAACAACAGAAAATCTTCCAACGCATAAGATCTCCCCTTCCTGCTACTCCATCAGATGATTATCTTTTTTATACAAACTACCATGGACTTGTTCATCGTAGGAATCAGGGAGAGGCATGTTCCTCAGAGTCAATATCAAAAATCCTCAAAGTGAATATCAAAATCAATCCTTTTGGGAAGACAATCATCATCATCATCACCAGCAGTGTTGTTGTCGAAGTCCCAAGCATAAACTTTGAAATCATCTGTACTGCTATAGAAAAGCTTGTCCTTTTTGGAATAGATGATATTGTCAACAGATTACTCAGTGATTACCAGGGTGGCTATCGTGCGCACGTTTGCTAACGTGCGCCAAGAGTTTTCTTCCGGTTTTGTCCGTCGGTCGGTATCAGTTTGGCGGTTTGTGCCCCTCTGCGGGCTTTGTTTGGTCATTTTCTCTGTGGTTTTGGTTAGTGTTGGGATTAGGTGATGTTCCGGTGAAGGGTTTGGTGGTGTTGGGCGTTTTGGTTCTTCCGTTTATGTGTTTGTTTCCTTTGTTTGGGTTGTGGTGTCATTGTGGTGGTTTCTGGGCCGCTTGCTTGGCTATTCACGGGTGTTTTGGTCGATTCTGTCTGCTGGTAGGTGTCTGGTGGGGGTGCTTCCTCCCCTGCCTTCCCCACTCGCTTAGGCGGGTGATGGGGGTTGGGGGTGGCTACTTTTTTTGTTTGTTAGGTTGGGTTTTGTACAGGTCCTTTGGTGTGAGTATCCTTTCGGGTTTCCGGAGGCGACAGTGGTCAAGGGTTTCTAAGCGGCAAGGTTTGCGACTTCGGGCGCAGCAGCAATTGGGCAATCTTGCCTGAATTCTGACGTCTTTCGTCAGATTGGGATTGGATTCAGGGTGTCTTCTTTGCTGATTGTAGCCTTTATGACGTTAGCTACGAGATCGCAACGCCTTGCTCTCACCAGCGACGCCGGTGCCAGCTGTTCCTGGGTGGTAGGGACAGCTGTGGAGCTCTCTATGACATTTGGGCCTTTATGGCTTGGGCCTACTGTTTGGGCCTGTATCTGCTGCTGTTGTCTAGGTCTATCCTTACCCTCTTCGGCCTTTAGGTTGGTTGTCTATAAATTGGGCCTCTAGTTTCTTGTGTTTGTGTTATTTTTGGGCCCTTCCTATGTATTTCTTTTGTTTTGTTAATGCAAATTTTATTTCTGTTGGTTAAAAAAAAAAAAAATGATATTGTCAACGATAGTCACCATCCCAGCATCGGGAACTGGTCCTACTGGGGGCCCTGGTAACGGCGTCCAAGCAGTGTCTACAATTCTACAAAAGGACAGGACATGTCCTATTCCAGGATTTAACATAAATCCACAATCCCTGTTTAAATCATCGACAGAACCATTAATTGTTGGAAACGGAGACATTGCTGTGCCTGTCATTATATAATTGCTCATTTGTCTAGGGGTCTCTCTCGATCTTCTTTGCTCAGGGACCTCAGAATTCTCATTCTTGAGGAGCTTCACGACCTTATTATCTCCCAAGCTGAAGAAAGCTCCGAAATTGGGCCCCACCCAGTCGCCGTCGTCGTTGTCGGCAACAACATCCTCAGATGGAAGCAACAAAAGGGGCAGCAAAGGCGACGACAGTGATTAAGAAGCCGGAGAGTGAACAACCTTATTATTATATGCCACCGGCGCCGGCGGCTGCAGCAACCGGGACGACGATGAATTATACGGTCTTTTATTTTTATTTTTGAAGAAAATAATATCGGAGGTGATCCTGGAAGCCAAGGGGACTATTGAACAGAAATTCTTACTTGCAGTTGCAGCGCTGCGAAAGTTTCCCCGAGGACGAAGAAGGAAACTGAAACACGACGACGACGACGACTGCGGAAACTCAATTCTGGCGGCCGTCGCCGCCGTCGTAGCGGCTGGAAACTCCATTTAGTGCTGCTGGCCATCTTATTTCGCAGTAAATTCCGTGCTTGCCTACTGATTGCTTACTGGTAATGTACGGGGTCTCGTAAACGCTGCATGATTTATATGTAATAAGAGCTCCATTATATTTTTAGACAAAAATTTATCAGAAATACGGTTTGAATGTAACTGTCTGTATTTAATTTGTAATTATCTAAATTTCAAGTGCAACTAAAATGAAGAAGAAAAAATTATTGTCGTTTTTTTTGCATATGAAATCTAGTTGATTGCACATTAAATACAAGTAATTGTATTCAGACAAGATTTCGGACATTTTTTTTTCATGTAATGTAATTTTTTTCATATAATAATATTTACAACGTGGGAAAATGGCCATAGAAACATAAAACAAAATTATTGTGTAGTATTTATATTATAATAATTAATTTTTTATATAATTATAATAATAAAATGTAAAATAAAAATATTATTAACTATTTTAATTTGCATTTGTTATTATGATTATATAAAAAATATTGTAATATTATATAATACATTTTTTATATATTTATGAAACGAAATTCTGTATGTATATGTGTGTGTGTGTGTGTGAGAGAGAGAGAGAGATTTAGGCTCGACAGGCGACATATCTCCTTTAAGAGGTTTTTGGTGTCTTATTAGGGGAATACAGAATTCAGCTTAAGAGTGGTTATAGAAGTGGCTTTAACCTCTCAAAATTAATAAGAAATTAGTTTTTTAATATTAAATACTAAACGTATTTAACATTATTATTTAAATCTTGATTTTCAATTTTTTTAAAAAAATTGTTAAAAAAAATTTGTTAAACCACTTTATGGCTATTTTTATTTTCTATGTATTCTGAGTTTTTTCCATTCTTCAAATAATTCTTTTTTTATTTTATTTTATCTCTCCTATTATCATTTAAGGAATAAGAATCAAATAATGCCTAATTAACGCCTTAAAACAGTCGGAGAATTTTAACAGTCACACCAGTGCGAGATTCAAGTCCACTCAAAAAAAAAAAAATTGAATGAGAGATTGAAGGATTCCATATCATATCTCCAATTGCGGAGACATATTGATTTTTTCAACTCTTCCAATTTCTCATTCACATATCAAAAGACTTTGCTCTTTTTCAGCATAATTTCTGTGTGAGAATACGGGACGATGTTGTTGATGGTTTGATGGATTCATATCCTGAAAATTGGTATTTCTGATATATTGGTGACGTCGCTAGATGTTGCAAATACGCAACTTGGATCATTTCTAACATATTTTTGCCAATTTGATGCGAATTGTGATGCAATTGAACAACTTAGACTCACTATTTCTTGAACTGTTTCAGGATTTTAGATCTTTCTCCTAGACTATTGCTTTGGTTCTTGGTGTCATCAACACCTATGGGGCTTGTTGATTCTTTTCAACAGTATCACTTAACAAATCTGGGTGATGAAAGAATATAGTCATGGTGGGGGTTGCAGGATCATCGTCATCATCAACAAGTGATTAAGAGTTTGTTAGAATTAATTAGGAGGAAATTAGCCGATGGATTGTTTTTGTAGAATTAATTACTACTTAAGGTAAGTTTACACTCGTCAACAATCTGATTTTGACCCCTCATATCAAAAGAGTTTTATTATATAGACGTGAAGTGCTTATAGTGCATGGCACTCATTGTTTGTCATTGTTGCTTGCCTCTACGGATGCGTTCACGTTAACTTGTTTGCTTTTAATAATATGCTTGCATTTTATCACTGGCAACGCTGTATGGAGGATGCCATTGGCTATGGTAAAATAGACTGGACAAAATAATCAATTAATGATAGAAAGTCACATTTTTTACTTTATATTTACTCTATATAATAAGACGAATTTTTTTGAACGGCTTCAAAAAATAATTTTGTGATGGGCAAGTGTAAAAAGAAAAAAATTTGGGTGGCTGCCTAATTTGCTCCAAAACGATTGTTCTTCTTTGTAAATTTTGGAGCCACGTGTGAGACGGATGTGGAACAGAAACAACATTCGGCAATCTGTATCTTTTTTTTTAACTTAGTATTGTTACATTAATATAATATGATTTTATATATAAAATTATTATGAGAATGTTAAAGTAACTTATATAAAATAAGAGAAATAATTGACTAAAATAATTTATAATTGATTAAATTATAAAAATAATAAATTAATTATATCTAAAATTTAATTAAATAAAAATTTTTATAAACAAAATCAAAATTAAATTATACTTACACGTTTCTTCCTAATCTGTACTTGATATTCTTTTTTTTTTTTTTTTTGGTAAAAAAGGGAGGGATAGTGCCCATTACATATAGAGTAGGTGTGGGAAAGAAACATTTCTTATGTTATCTAACAAAATTTGTAACAACTCAAACAGAGTATGGTCCAAAAAATGAAGGCTAAATTCTGTAAAAATACCGACCTTTTTGCTAACGTGATTGATATTCTTTTTGGCAGCGTCACCACTGTTGGATTGTCAGGCCACGTCTGGCTCTTCCGGATGGGAACACATTCCCATTAACTAGAAGACATTAAAAAAAAAGTTGCTTTCCTTTTAATAAAAAAGATATTAGTTTCGAAACTTTCTGCCAGTAAAATAAGAAATTGCCCAAGTTTGTAAATCACATGTATAAATATCGTAAAGCAAACACCAACTTTTTAATTAAAAGGGAAGAACATAAGTGCATTACTTCAAAAAGTTTTGCTTAAGACTTTTTAAGGGAATTGGTGTTCACACGATTATTTTAGTTAAGAGAAAATATTAGTATTTTAAAATTTAATATTATAATTAATGTCTTAATTAAAATTAAAATTAATATTTTTAAAATACGATTGATAGTTTTTAAAATATATGTTATTTTTATATTTTAAAAAATTATTAATTTTATTTTAAAAATATCAACCTTAATTTTAATCTAAATATTAACCAAAATATCAAAATTAAGGATATATATTAGTGCTCTTTAGTTAAATACACAGACAAAATTATGTCGTTTGTGTCGGCATCCGACCAAAATGGCCGTGTGATCGCAATCTTCTCTTCTTTCAAATTTTTTGAAAGTTTGCAGGTATATATTTTTTTTCAGATATATATTTATTTAGTTCTAAATTTTTTAATTTTTTTTATTTAAGTCATAAATTTTTTTTTAGATTTCATTTCAGTTCTAAATTTTTTGATTTTACTCCAAATCAGTCCTTCTGTTAGTCAAACCGTTAAAAATTACTGTTGACTCACGAAAATTTTTTTAAAAAGGTAAAATACACTATTTTAATTCATCAGTTAACAAAAATAAGTTATGTAATTTTAAAAAAATAAAAAAAATTAAAAATATCAATTTACATGTTACTATTTGAGAGTAAAATACAAGTATTTAATAAAAAAAAATTAAATAATATATTTTACCTTTTTAAAAAAATTTCGTTAGGGCAACAGTAATTTTTAACGGTTTGACTAACGGAATGACTGATTTGGAGCAAAATCAAAAAATTTAAAACTGAAATAAAATTTTAAAAAGATTTAGAAGCTGAATAAAAAAAATTAAAAATTTAAAAATAAATAAATGCATATCCCTTTTCTTTTTATGGGTTCTAGAGATGTAGCAACAACAACAAACAGGTATACCTTTCTTGTTTATTTTGCATCAGACAATTTTTCCTTATTGCCTTCTTTTAACTTATTTACTTATACCGAGACATTAACGGTAATATTACTAAGTTTTTAAAAAAAAAAAAAAATTCTCATTTTTTGTCTTTTCTCTGTAGTAAGTCAAAACATGTACATTTCGAATTTGAAGCATTTCTGGACTTGGCTTTTCGTTTATACGCAGAAGCCTACGCCCTTTTTTTTTTTTTTTTTTTTATAAAATTTGTTGGTTTAGTGCATATTATTGGAGCCTACAATTTACATTCTCAAATCATAATACTTATTTAGATCTAAATTTTAATTTTAAATAAAATAAGATAAAAAAAACAAACCCTCGAAATTTAACTCAGCACAGATTCCTCGAGATCAATAATCGGATCCTATGAAAAATTGTTTTCATTCCAACCAATCCTAGTTTTTAAAACGTAAATCTCAATATTAGATACCGTTACAATTCCAACACCCTTTCATTATCTGGTAAACAAGGAAGAAAGTTATCATGAACTTGCCATTTCGCCCTTTTAGAGACGAAAGAATGCTTAAACATAAATTTTTTCCCCCTTAACTTTGTTAAAAAGGATAAAATTTTGGCTCCAATTTTGGCTAGATTTTTAATTTTTAATTTTTAGAATGACAAGTATGTTTTTACTTTTTTCTTTTGAACGTAGAGACCAACACAGTAAGATTTTTACAATAATTTCTATCTAAGAACAAAGTGTCATGTTATAATGGATGACAGGAGGGTTAGCGTTTTAAAGGATAAGCTTTGAAATATAGGCAATAAATTTCAAAAAATTTTCAAAATTCGAATTCAAAAAATGAGAAATTTCACGACTTTTTAAAAATATTGGATGTTAAAGAGCACTCAAAGAATCATAATATAAATGATAATGATAAATTTTAAAAAAGCTTCTTCATGAAACTTTATATATTCTTCTAAAAATTTAAATTCAGTGTAACACTAAATTTTTTATAAAATTTAATTTTAAAAAATAAAAATAAAATTATCGATATTTAATTATGATATCAATAATAATATTAATTTATAGAAATTGTAGAATAAGCTTTTGGGTTCTATATCACTAATCTATTATAAATTCCAGACTTTCGCAATATCAAAAGAAATCCGCTCTCCGTTGCCTATAAAAAAAAAAAAATGGCTCTCCTTTAATAAATGATAATAAAAAAAAAACTTTTGCAAATCCCATAAACCCAAACGATGTAAAAGTCTATTTCATTAGTTTTTTTAAGAATAAAAAAGTCTTCTTATTTTTATTTTTAAAAAATAATAGCAGTACGCAACGAATTTTTTTTTTCTTTCTTTTTTTTTTTTAATTTCAGTATCCGTATTACAGTGCAATCCTTTTGGCTTCATTTTGAGTAGAGAATTGGGAGAGCCTTTAAGGGTAACATCTATATCTCTATGGTGTTTACAGTAAATGGCATCATCCACTTTCGCTAGAATTCTGTTGGGCCACCGTTTGATTCACTCCTCATCTTCTCTGCCACTCAAAGCTCCGATCTTTACTACTACTCTCTGCAAAGTAAGTCACAAAAGTACTTCCTTCCCTTCAATTTAATTCAATTCTGTTTTTTTTCTCTCTCTGTCTCTTTCTGGATTCATCCTAAATACTTTGGTCCTCATCTGGGTTTCTGGTGTTTTGTCTGTATACTTCTTATCTGGGGGTTTTATGCTTTTTTTGGGCTGCTTTTCTTTGTGGGTATTTCCTTTTCTTGGTTTATGCAATAAAAAGATCGATTCTTTTTTTTTTTGGTTGATGAGTTCTTTACTTTTGGTGCGATAAGTAGTCTTTTGAAGTATCTTTCTTGTTTATTTGAGAGGCTTCTCTATTAATTGGGTGCTTGTTTTACCAGATATTGGAACTTGGTGTGAATTAGTTATTTTGGGTTTATGGGTATTGCAACTTGTGGCAGCTTATTTTTCTTAATTCTGGAACATATAAATCAATTTGATAGGCACTTCTATTTGTTTTGATTGTGATGAAACATATTTCCTCCTTTTGTTTTCAATTTTTAGTTGTCATTTTAATCGGGTGTGTTTTGATTGATGCATATCATGAGCTTCTACGAAAGCATCCTTGTTCATTTTTCCTTTTGTTATTACGGAAACTGAGGAGATTCTTATGTACAACATTAAATTGATTGCAGCAATGACAGTTGTGAGTTTGAGTTCCATACGGACTATAATTTCACACGTTTTTGCATCCTAAACTGGGGTGGAAGCTCTGCTACATCCATTGTCATGCAATTCATTACCACTTAATTGTTCTCTATTTTGTGCTCTCGATTTTATTATGCTGGAACTTACCCAATTTACGGCCATTCTTTCTAGTGATATTTCATATTATAATGGTTGCCTGATGCTTTTGTTCTTTTAATCATTCTCCTTTCTGTCAGAAGAGGTCATTTCATCTACAAGCTGAACCCATCTGTACAACACCTAAAACATTTGCCGGGGTTTGTCGTGTTATGGCTTCCTCAGTAGTTGGCACAAAAGCTAAATTTTCAACACAATCTGCACCTACCAAAGAACCTGTTGTTTCAGTTGATTGGCTTCATGCAAACCTCAGGGAGGCTGACCTGAAGGTAATCATTATTGCTTGTCTTGCAATTCGCTTTCTTATTGTCAATTTATTCGCGGTGCTGTATCTGTTTCCTCAAAATGCTAATGCTTTCTTTACCAGCTCTGGGCATTTTCCTCAAATGCAGGAGCCATTTAAAATGCACATCTCATCAGTAACTATTTTCCTCATTCATCTTGATTGAATCATGAAAAATGGCTGTCAACATAAAGTTTTTACCATGTGGGGTGCAGGCTTTGATGGAGAAGTACCCTACATTGTTTTGAGGATCATATCTGGTAGAGTCTAGTCTTAAGTAGATTGTATAATTTTTCCCATCTACACAAGCAGCAGAACAGCCCCTACTGCAAAGATAGTAAATTGGATCCAATTTTAGAAACTGAATTGCTGCACGATAATTCTCTGCTCATTTCTCAGGTCTTGCCAAATTGTCCATGCAACTTTGTTCTTAAAATAAATAACAACCTGCAAACTGGAACATTGAATTCAATATGCTAGTTTCCTGGATTTTGACCCTTTATCAATGAATATTCAGCTCCTTTGACCTTCTGTATTGTGATAGAAAACATAAATTGCAGCATCCCATCCAATTATTTGAAAAGTGGGACAAGCCGATTTCAGTATATGTAACCATCTATTTTTCTGCTTTTGAACCCTAGCATATAACTTAGTTGTTGACACAAAGACTCAAAATTCCAGCCACCATAGAATTGCTGAGATGTGAAGATGTAGGATTTTGTTGTTGGACCTTTTTCTGAAGTCTACTTTGGCTAGCTTTATTCCACTCATCCCCTTCATGTGACCTACACATAATTGTTTAAAATATTTTCTTTTAATAGGTGCTGGATGCATCTTGGTACATGCCAGATGAGCAAAGGAACCCGATTCAAGAATATCAGGTATGGATTATGGTTTTGGATGCATGTTAAGTATGTTATTTGGATCCTTGTAATTTGATTGTTTTATGACAATCCCAATAGTCTTACCATTAACGTCTCAATGGTTTTAGAATGGACCTTGGTTGTTTCAAATGCTTTACCATTTTCATCAAATACAAAGCCCGTGGCCACCTCAATTCCTAAAACAGGCTGTGGTTGGGGGGAGGGGGGCATTTGAAAAGGGAAAAAAAATGTATCGAGAAAGGCATGTTTCATATAGTGGAAATATGCTCCTTATTATTTAGTCAGTTTTTATAATTTTTCCTTTGATCGGTCATTACTGTTTTGAAGTTCAAACTCTAACCTTTTTTTTTTTTTCTCCTTATATTGTCTTCATCAAATAGGTTGCTCACATTCCTGGTGCTCTTTTTTTTGACATTGATGGGATAGTAGATCGAACTAAAAAGGTAAAATGTCTTTCATTTTTGTTGTCTGGATGTATGCATACACAGTATTTGCTGGAGTAATAGTCATCCCCTTGCTCTCTTCAATTGAATGATATCGTCCAACTAATTTTGAGACACACCCTGGTAGCCATTGTTGATCCTTTTGCTTTGTTGCCTTTAAGACAACTCATATAAACTAAAGTTAGCCTCAGTGCCAAATTAGTCGAAACCACGCTGCAACTTGTTGGTTCCAGTGTTCAGCATTTATTTATTTTGTATGGGACATAAAGCTGGCTTAAAGCCTACTTAACCACTAGTGTTAGTCCTTTTCCATGGAAGAATTGGTCTCTGGCTTGGAGGACTAATAGTTTATATGTATTGTTGTTAACTGAGTCAATTGTTGACTATTTACAGGTGTCGACTGGTCAGTTCAAGCAAGTGGTGTTTGGCTCTTTTGAGTTATTTTAGGATAGAACATTCCATGGATTTGCATGTGGAGGCAGTCCACCCTAAAGGTTGTAGGTTGGGGTCAACCCATGGGTTGAGTTCTAAATGTGGTATTTTAAAATATGATGTGCCACATTAACAAAATTTCTGATATTAAGTTTCTTAGATTGAATAGGTTGACCCTAACATTGCCCCAAAAAAATTGGATTATTCAGATTTGGGTTGTTTTGGGTCTGAGTAAAAAATGAAAGACTCTAACCCCAATTTTTGCAGATGGTTTAGGTTTGGTTGGTGGTTTGGTCAACATTTGACACCTTTAACCCTACGATCATAGATCTTACTACTTATGACCAAAAGGAGTATGATTCAAACAAAATGTTTGTGGTGATCCAATGCATTTTGTCTCAACAATGAAAATTGTATCTTGGCATAATTTTCCAGGATTTATTATGTTACGACTGGTCTCTTGTTTTTTTATTATTTTTTTTCTCAATTGTTAGCTATGATTATTCTTCGTGACAGTTGCCGCATATGTTACCATCGGAGGAAGCTTTTGCTGCTGCTGTTTCTGCCCTTGGCATTGAGAATAAAGATGGAGTGGTTGTTTATGATGGGAAGGGAATTTTTAGTGCAGCTCGTGTCTGGTGGTAAGCTGGGGCAGTGGACACTATATAAAATTATGTTATGTGCAATGATTTTGGTTAAGTAATAACGATATTTGTTTTTTATGACAAGGATGTTCCGAGTGTTTGGGCATGACAGAATCTGGGTGTTGGACGGAGGCTTGCCAAGATGGCGAGCTTCAGGATACGATGTTGAATCTAGTGCTTCCAGCGATGCTATCTTAAAGGCTAGTGCTGCCAGTGAGGCAATTGAGAAAGTATATCAGGGGCAAGCAGTAAGTTATACCTTCATGCATTTGTGTTCTAAATTTGGAATTCTGCTTGAGCAGTTCCTGTCTCACATATATCTGTTCTGGAGGTTGGGCCAATCACATTTAGGACAAAGTTCCAGCCGCATCTTCTCTGGACGCTTGACCAGGTCTTACTACAGCTTCTCTGACTGTTGGTGTTTGACGTTTGTTTCATTTCTATCTTGGCCCTGGACCGGTTTATTTACAAAGAACTTATATTTGGATGGTTGAATTCATCTTGCGCCATTGGTTTAAGTATTAATTGCGGTGAATTGTGGTCAGTGCATTACCTTATTTTCTGTCAGCTATATTTTATAGCTTGTTTCTGAAAAGTCTTGTTAAACTTCCTTATTGTGTCTTTGAAATTGAACTGCATATATCTTTAATGCCTCAAAGAATTTTGAGCTTGAAATATACAAAATGTAGTAAGAATAAACATGGTAATCTGCCTCTGACATAATTACTTGTGACACACTTGTGCAGCTTTTCTGCTGCAGAGATTATTTGTGCATATTTAAAAAACATAACAGGTTATATAGGCGCATTTGAGTTTATATTATTAGCTGTGGTACTCACACGTGTCAGTTTCATACCATTCAACTTTTGTGAAATATCAAGAAGCAAGGTGACTCTTATTATTGTGCATAATGAGATGCTAGATCCGTTTCTCCAATAATTTGAAAATGATTTTTGTGCTTAAGGTACGTTTTAATCTAACCAAATCAAAATATCAAGTGCATCGTATATTCTCTGGCATTCCAGGTCAAAGGGAACCTTGAAGACAAAACTTACCAGCACGTAGATGCCCGGGCAAAGGAAAGGTAGGTTTTGTTCAAGTCAAGTGCTCCATTTTTGTTATAATGTCTTCCATGTTTTAAATGGGCCAAGATGCATATTGAATGTTTGATTCATTTGGACTACAAATTTCCTACTCTTGTTGTCTTATATTCTTGATCTGTGTGGGTCTAGCTATTTTCATAATTAGGGGATTGACAGAGAAATACAAAAATGATGGAGGACATCTAATAAGTGGTCTTGTGAAAATGGAAAAAGATAGATCCCAGTAGCACAATTGTAGTAGTGTGGGCGAAATTAGAAAGGCTGATGCCATATGCCTGCTTATGTGTAATGACTATGGAGGTGAAGGGAAAAATTTACAGAAAATGAGCTATGCTTTTGTGAAATTGAATGACTAAGTCATAGAATGTTTACTTTTGGTGCTTGAATACAAACGCAGGAATACAGAGATGGGCATGAGTATACCCTAGCTATGAATAAAAGTCGGTCATGGGTATGGTGGGGACACTACCATAGAACATGTATATTTTTTTACGAATACATCAACGAAGTTGTATCATTTCTCATCATATAATTGACTGGAACATCTGTTATATTTTTCTTGCAATGATATTGGTCTAACTACAGCTGATTTGATCATTGAAAAACTTGTCATCTACCTTGGTGTGGTAGGTCATTATAGGCTGCTGTCTGGGAGAGACAGTTTTAGCAAGACAATGAATGTGCACAGTCCAAACTAAGAAGCATGTATTTTATTTTACTGAGTTTCTTATTAAATGCCTTGCTGGTCAAGCTCAATAATGATTGTGATGGAAGTATACCTTCACTGCAGGTTTGATGGCATTGCTCCCGAAGTTCGGAAGGGAATAAGAAGTGGCCATGTACCTGGAAGCAAGTGCATTCCTTTTTATTCGGTAAAGATAAATGGACAGTTGCTATAAGTTGTGTGTTGAAGTATAAGATACAAATCCCATATTGGAAAGGAAGGAAGAAGTCAAAGCAACATCTAAGTATGGTTGGAAGACCTATAACCTAACCCTTAAGGTTTTGCGTAACATGTGGTGTCCAAGAGCCTGTTAAGTGTTGCTTGCTTCTCCCCTCTGGTGATCCATTTATGCTATTGGGCCCTACGCATCTGCAAACATTTACATTTTGGAACCTTGTGCACTGCATTGTTTGTCGGTTTTTGATACTCTACTTTCTTCATTCTGCATCCCACTCATCAATAGGTTTCTTGTTTCCTTGCAGATGCTAGATGCTTCACAGACACTACTACCAGAAGACGAGCTAAAAAAGCGTTTTGATCAGGAAGGTAGCTGCCATCAATGGTTTCTCAACCTTTATCCATTCTGTCCTCATACCAATTACGACTTGTGTGTTTGTTTTGCTTTTTCTTGGATCTATTATTTATTGCTTGATGTAAGTGATACCATTTGAATTCTTTAATCAATCTTGCTTGCTAAATTTGAAAGGATGTGTTTCTCAGCATATTAGATTAGCATTTCCATACAGATTAACCTGAAATTGGAAAAATCCGGACATCTAGAAATTAGGAACATGTATCCATGAAAATTGGGTTATTTGTGTCAAATACATGCTCATCCTCAAGAAGACACTCAACAAAGACATACGGACATTATCAAATTGGTACATTTATCTGATGAGTTCTTAGAGGCTATTATTATTACAGATGTGTGCTGTCTCTAGAGTTTGTGGAAGATTGTTGCTTTACTTCTATTTGGAGCTTGTTATCTTAGATGGCGGATAATTTGGTTGTCTGGGTCTGGAAGCATGAATTCAACTTGACAAAGCTCATTGGGCTATTGTTCTGTGACATTCAAATACCAGGCTTTTTTAGTGGCCTTTTTTTCATTGTGATATTCGTGGTGGATTCGATCTACAGTCAATGCTACATTCTAGCTTTCATATCTGATGCTGTTTATTTCTACTTTTACCATTTCTCTACTAACCAATATAAAACATATGCTTTTGCAGGCATCTCTTTGGAAAGCCCCATCGTTGCATCATGTGGGAGTGGAGTAACTGCTTGTGTAGTTGCTTTGGTACTGAACCTATTCTAACTTTGTATTTTGTTAACACACCTTGTGGTTTCCGTTTAATAACACACCTCATTACATGCACACATAATTGCAAAGTCTCACATATGGATTATGCAAAACGTTCATAAGTAGATGTATGCGTGCATAGGATTGTATGAAATGATAATAAAAGAATGTGCTCTAGTGGGAAACGCGGGTGATGAATGAAAATGTTCTTGTTGTGCTTTTAGCTTATTGTCTGTAGATTATCAAATTCCTAAATTGACGAACTTAATGTTTATTTCGAAACTTCAAGATTACGTTCCACTGAGTGACCGGATAAATTGAAAAGTGAAGCGGGACTCCATCTTGTGATGTGTAGTGGGTAGATTGATGTTGCAAGAGGGAAATGTCTAATGCTTGTGATCTGCAGGGATTGTATCGACTCGGGAAACCAGATGTTCCTATCTACGACGGAGCTTGGACGGAATGGGGAGGGCTTCCCGACACACCCATCGAAACATAGGAAATCCAAACAGAACGACTATCAGAAGCTTGGCGGCAAGATTCTGCGAGTGTCAGATTGTAATGAAAGGGAGTTGTACCTAAGCTGGTTTTGGAACAAGTTGTCATTTCTTTTATCGTTTTGAGCGGTACTTCTGTTGTCCAGATTGCCTTTCTGAGGCCTTACATTACAAAATCAGCATAAATTCCTTTTTCTTTTTTTTTCTTTTTTTCCTTTTTCTAAGTTTTCCTTCCTCTCCTTTTCCCTAGCAAAGGACAGCAAGTTTAGTCGATGGCCCATTAGCAGAACCAATTATCCACTGATTGATAGGTAGCTTTTTTTTTACGAGTTTAGGAAGCATGTACTTTATCCAGCTGCCATCTAACAATTTATATATTTTTTTAAAAAATTTAATATATTTTTTATAATTTAATAATTCATATCTTGAGTATTCACTGTATACAGTCACCATAAAACTATTCTGTTTTCTTAGACTCAAAGGGCCCAAGTTCAATTGACCGGGAGTAATCACCACGAATTCAATTGTATGACCCAGTTTGCCTAGTATCGAGGTCTGGACTTTTGATCGAGTTTGATCACAGTCGGTCAAATTTTATGACCCAGCTTGACCCACTGTCCAAATCATAATCGGATTTTCAGTCGACCGGGCCGTGTTGGGCAGAGTTTAGAAACTCAGTTTGAGCTTGGTTTGAAGAGGCTGCAACTGTGCAGGCTTGTGCAGGCACTGCAGCTATCTTTTTTGCCAAAATTTCCCAGTGTACTATAGTCATTCGTATGGTGTAACTGGGCTGAGAAGTTTAGTTTTTAACTTTGTGATGACGTTTGAATTCTGTCCAAGTTAAATAGTGAGATTAAACTTACAATTTATCGTTTGACACAAGAATCCTACCAAGATTAAATAGTGGAGTTAAATTTACGGTTCACTGTTTGATGCGATGAATATTATAACTATTCAGTCTTTTTATACTTTTCTTAAATACAGAATCACAATATTCTTTAATGTAATTATGAGACACTACTCTTATTTTTTTATTTTATTTAAAAAAATCCCAGTTTTTACGGGTCACAGACTTAAAATTCTATCGGTCTAACAACTGAATGGACTTTTAAAAGCTAGGGCAGCTAGCCCTTGTGGCTCATTTTGCTCGGGCGGCCAGGCTGCAAACAATTTTTCTACTTTTCTTGGCTGGAAGGAATTGTGACGCCAGGCCCAGATTAGATTGCCGAAAGTTTTGTGACAGAGAATTCTTCTTGGGGATCAGAACAAAAAGAACGGATTGGCATTTGATTTCTTTCCTAGTCTAGTCTTGTTTTTCCAAGCTTCAAAAATTAAGTCTGAACATGTAATGGCACTATTCTGTCTCCATATGCGGGAATGCTCGTGACCCGAGACTGTTTTTGGGTCCTTTACCACGTGATTTAGTAGTAGAATAACTTAACTCTTAATTCTAACAATCGAGATTCTTGGCCATTTGGATTTTATTTCAACAAAATAATTTAATGATTTTGAATAAATTATGCCATAATAAGTTTTAATGAGATATGTCAAAATATATATTACATCATACCAACTTAAGTCTTACGTCGTGTGTCCACATATAGAGAGAGAGAGAGTTTGCCACCGACCGTAATAGTTAAAGTGTTTGTTACTTATATATTACGGAAATTAAAAAAAAACAATTGCCCTTAACTATCCACCCCCAAATTCTCAAAGGTTGAGTGCCTGACCAAATCTAATAAACAACAAGACCAACCACTACATATTTCTTAACAAATAAGCCTAATCATTTTGTTATACACATCTTAGAAAGTCCTCCAAACTACATTATTAATATATGAAAAAAATTTGACTTATATCCTATCTATTAAAAAATAAAACTTTTTTTTGTCTATTAATAAAGTCACTCATAAAATATATAATAGGGTAATTCTCTTATTATTATAAATCTCGTGTTCTTTCCTTTTGTCATCTTCTTAAATTAAAACTCAAAACTAGAATTGTATTGTGATATTTCTGTAGAAATCTTAATTCTTTTTTTTTTTAATCTTAAAGATAGTTCATCCTACTATGAAAAAAAAAAAAAAGTTAGGTGCGTGCATTGCAATGACATGAACACAAAAACAAAGAACCCAATGTGCAAATAAGTAAGGTAATATATGCAAATGAGTGTCATTCAATATGTATTCAATAATTTTTCATGTCCATTTTCATATTTTTCCCTCTTTTTACATATTATAACTTAGTTGTGGAACATTATATATTGTTTATTTTGAAAAAAATGTGGGAGATCACCCCACTCTTCCTTCGTATCATTTCTGAAAGAGTACTAATACATTTCCTTTTTTTTATTTCAGATTAGTATTATGAATATAGTAAGACTGCCAATTTTTATAAGAAGATTAATAATTTTTATAATAAAAATTATAAATTATTATTGCAAATGTTATTAATTTTATTGAAAAAATTTATTTATTTTATTTTATTTAAAACACTAATTAAAACTAAAAGAAATCAACAAACAAATATTTTTTTCTTTAAAAATAAAATTAAAATTATACCAAAAAAAAATAAAGAAAATAATTCTTTTTTCTCTACCTAACGGACAAAATGCGATCTGGCTTGAATTTGATAGAACGTGGCACGATTTCATTTACTGGGCGGGCTAGGCACACGGCGATGGCGGTGACTAATCTGACGTGAGCGAATTTGCTTGAGCTCCGACCGTTGAAAAAAGTTAAACAAACGTCATTGTCATTTGTGCTTTTGATAAACAGATTTTGTTTGACACCTCTCTTTGAAAAAAAAATAAATGTATGTAGGAGACACTCTATTTATTTATGAAGTCTACGGACACATATTTAACAGTAGTGCCATAGTTCGGTATAAATCGTGTTGATAAAATCAATAATATTCCCTGCATTATTTCTTTTAACCAAATAAAAAATTTTATTATAAGTATTTCAATTATTAAATCTTTAAACTAAAGTTAGAATATTTTTTATTTAAAAATCTTATTCAATTCAACAAATAAGAAGAGACATATTATTCAAATATTATTACGTTCAAACATAATTTTTTTAAGTCGATCACGATAATTATTGAGTATGATACCAACGACATGTATTCAACAGTCAAATCAGACAAATTAAGAGTTAGACCTCTTAGATACGGTCACTAAAACTTAAACTCAGGTCATAAGTGAGAAACACATGTCGAGTTGTTATCAAGTTACTATTTCGCTCAATATATTATATTTTCTTTGGTCAAAATCTTAGTGGCGAAGGAATTATGGAATTCTTTTTGACAGTAAGACTTTGACCCTTACACGTTTTTCATTCTCCCCCAAATTGTAAAATGATTTGGATAATTACCTTTAAGCGGATATTCAAACTCACAACTCTCTCCCTAATATGATTTAAAATTTCTAACAATTTTAGTAATAACAATTTTGGTATTAACAAAATATTATTATTATTTTTCAGTAGATAACTCAGACCCCACCAACCGAAGTGGCGAGCAATGCGTGTAAACATAATGAGGATGTTCGCATCAGTTGTCTCTTATTTTTCGTCAGTCAAACCATAACATCAGCGGCATTTCAAGTAAATAACCAAAAATATAGCGGGCAGCCCCCTACCCTGGTTGGCTTCCATTACCGTTTAGCTGAAGAATTTGAGAGAGAGAGAGAGGGAGGGAGAGGGAGAAAGAGAGAGCAAGGAGGAAGATTGGTTGGACAGAAAATGAGAGAAAATCGAGAAAAATATGAAAAAAGCTGAAATAAACATTTTGTTTTGTTTTCATACAGAGAAAAGTGCTCATTTTTAGGTAAGAGTGCTTTTTCGCTGTTGGCTTTAAAAGGTGGTCCCTTTGGAACTTTGAAGAACCCTAAACTCCCTTCTTCATATAGCATTCTTATTTATTTCAGGTATTGGAACTCTTCTTCTTTATTTTTACCTTTTCTTTTTTAGTTTAAGATTATTTGTGCATATGGGTGATAAATTTTGCTATTATTCTGTGATAAGTGCACAAACTTATTTGCTGATTGGAGATTATTGGATTTGTTGGGTTAAGTCTCAAAGTACATTTTAAAGGTTTGCGCTTTGCCCTCTTCTTAATTGGTTTTCTTTGGTTAACTGTTGGAATGTTTATGAATTGTGAAGTTTGGAGAGGTTATATATGAGTAATAGCCTGATGGGTGTGCTAAAAATGATTTCTTTTGTGTTCTTTCTTTTAGCTGGCTAATAAATAAGACAACCAGATCGATAATGGATTTTTATATATTTGAGTTTACACACATGTATGTAATGTGTGCTGTTAGTTGATTGATGGGTATGTGTTCTTGTAGATTTCCACTTATAATTCTTGTGCTTGCATCTCGAATTGGTTGTCAAAACATGGGCATGGTTTTTGGTGCAAGTGAGCAAATGTGGTAGTTCGTTTATGATCTTGCCTATTAAGAAGCTTGCTGAACCCATGTCCTTTACCTTTATTGTTATCATGCCAAATTAGTAGCTTAGTAATAGTATTAAGACTATAAGACCAACAAAAAAAAGGTATTCAGGCTATTATGGGTCTATCTTCACTTTGACGTGGTCTATCAACCAGGCCATCTGCTGGGCCTAACAGTTCTAGATAACTTTCATGGGGTAATTCATTGGAAAATCCTTAAATGTTGCATGTATGTGACTTCAGTCAAGGGACTAAATTTTGTTATCTATGCTGAGTATGTCAAGGCAAATTACTCATATTGAGCTCATATATCTATGGCTAGAGTGTATAAATTTGTGTGACTCAGATTTATCTATTTAGATCCATGCAATCCTCCAAAATATGAGTGTTTTGATGAGGTCGGTGAGATAAACATATGAATGAAACTTTGGTTCTTGTGTGCAATATTTGAGCAACTTTTCTCTGTTGAACGATACAATGCCTGTGAGTTGTATTTTGGCTTCTTTTTAATCACTCTGCAGAGACAATATGATAGAGGATGTTATGTAGAGAAAAGGACAATTTGGACATAACTTTAAGCTCTTACCAAATTTTTATGTTATCAGTTCTGTGGCCACTGAGTTATGATCTTGTCAAAGAAATTGATGACATACCATCTAGTCTATCATTTCTCTTGGTGCCACTTTGAACAAGGACATTTCAATTTTTCGGTCTTGATGGCTTGGCTGCATTATCTTATAATTAGTCAAAGGGATTATAGGGTTCATGTTGAAGGTTTCAATTGTTGAGATTCCTTTAGTTCAGATTGTCTGAAATTTTCTGGTGGTTGGCCACTTCATTCATGTAAACTGATTTAGTTCTGAATTCTCCATTCTTTTTCTTGGATATTCTTGAAGTGTTCTGTAATGCTTGGAACATTGAATGCTTTGAAATGTTCTTTGACTTCTATAAGTTCTGATTGCTATCACAGTCACACCTTACGATATTGAAGACTGTTGAAGCTATAGGAGATCTTTTAGGGGGAACTGAAAGTGGAAGCTCACCGGAGCATATTTCCTGCTGCTCCAAATCTCTGTGCTCAATGATGTTATGCTGCAAGCAAATTTTGTCAGTGCATGTGTCTTTGATGCAATTGCATCTTTTCACCCGGTTTCCATGATGATGGGTTAATCCCAGCTGAGCTTAGTTAAATGGAGAGAGAGACGAACAATGCTATGACAGAATGATTAGATATACAAACAAAAGTTTCATATAATTCAATGGAACCTGGACACGATGATTTCCAGCTTCTATCCCAAGCATATATGCGAGACCATGTGAGCGGTGGAAATGCTAACATAGGACTTCCTGACCTGAATGGGTCTAAAGGTAAACCTGTTCTTAATTTCTCCATTCAGACAGGTGAGGAATTCGCTGTTGAATTTATGCGTGATCGAGTTAACCTGAAGAAGCCTTTCATCCCGAGTTCTAGAGTTGAACCCAATAAAGCGACAGGCTATATGGAGCTGAAAGGCATTTTGGGCATTAGTCATACAGGATCTGAAAGTGGTTCAGACACATCAATGCGCACCATGGTAGAGAATGTTCCAAGGGAAGTGGAAGGAATAAACTCATCTTTATATGATGTAAAAAGCGATTATGGTTCTATTCAATCAATTCAACAAACTTCTTCAGGTTATGAAAGTCAAGGAATTATGAATGGGCAGGCCTTACCAGCAGTTTCTAACAGTTCCTCTAAAAGGATGAAAGTTCTTTGCAGCTTTGGTGGGAAAATCCTACACCGTCCTAGTGACGGAAAGCTCAGGTATGTTGGAGGTGAAACACGTATTATGCGCATGACGAGGGACATCTCTTTTCAGCAGCTGAAGCAGAAAGTTTTAGCAATATATAGTGAAGCTCATGTGATAAAATATCAGCTTCCTGGAGAGGATCTTGATGCCTTGGTTTCTGTTTCATGTGATGACGATTTGATTAATATGAAGGAGGAATGGAATGAAGTTGAAGATAGAGAAGGTTCGCAGAAACTTAGAATGTTTCTATTCTCAGTAAGGGACTTGGAAGATGCTCAGTTTGGCCTGGACAGTATGGAGGTTGATTCTGAGATGCAGTATGTAGTCGCTGTGAATGGCTTGGACATGGGATCCAGAAGAAGCTTGACCACACATGATATGGAAAATTCTTCAGGAAGTAACTTAGCTGAGTTGGATGGTTCAAGCATTGATAGAGAGAAGAGTCGAGTTGCTACCATCAACTTTGGGATAGGCACTTCACCTTCAACTGAAACTTGCCACTCTTCACAACCAACTTTTCAAAGTTCCTCCAATGCCAATGAAACTTCCCTGCAATTTTATCGAGGCCAAATGATGGATCATATAGAAACTGAGCAACTACCTTCGCAATATCGTTACGATACTGCTAATGTCTCTCCTTTCGGAGAATTTTCTTATTCAACACCACTTCATGGGCTTACTGATCAACATAGCTGGATGGATGAAGGGCAGCCACCTAATAGCTTTCAAGTGCAGGATTCACACACCTTTGTGAAAGCTGTGAAGCCAACGTCTGACCCCTCAGTTCAGCAAGCAGTCAATGCTGAAAGGACTCATCCTCTAGGTAAACTTTACCCTGTTCTGGTTGATGAGGGATGTTCAGTTTCCATGCCAGGAGATAGCTTTCAAGCACAAAATTTACACGTGTTAGTAGAAGAGGTGAAGGCAATACCTGACTCTTCAATTCAGCACGTGACTGACGCTGAAAAGGTTCATCCTTTAAAAAGTGTTTACCAGGTTGCAGTTGATGAAATACCAGGTGCAGTTTCTGTGCGAGGAGGAGGTGCATATTCGTTGGCCCCAAAAACTAATGGAAAGTACCAGCAACCTAAGGTCTCTTGTTCTGCTGATGCTACAAACATATTATTGGTTCCTAAGACTTGTGAAGATGATGAAGACTCCACATCTAGTAGTGTGTTTGCTTCAGCACATTCTGATCCTCTATCAAATCCAATAGATCTAAGCTACTTTGAACCATCTTTTCCAAATGAAAGGGGTTATTGTTCAGAGAGGATACCCAGGGAGCAAGCAGAGTTGCTGAACAGATTATCGAAGTCTGATGACACAATTGGTTCTCAGTTTCTTATTTCTCATGCTGACATTGCTGAGCTAAATCCCATTACAGAATCTGCTGAAAATCCACACCAAGGTAACATGGTTGTGCGGACTGAGCCCTCTGTGTCAGCTGAAAAACCAGTTCATGCCGATATCCAAACCATTCATGATGGACTTGGCCAACTTCAAAAGAACAAAAAGTTTTCTGACCCAGCTTCTCATATGAATACAGAGCTTTCTGATTCTGAAGTTGTGTTGAATCATAGGTCCAAACCAGCAGTACCTCGTGTCGTGGATCCTGAAGATTCTGAAAAATGGATTAGGATTCTCAATGCTGACTGCGAAATAGATAATGGTACAGGTAATTTAAAGAAAGTCCTTGCCGATGAAACTGGAGAAGCTGGATCTCTACTTCCTGTCACAGCCCAAGCAACTGCTGAAATGCACCATAAGGATCCTGTGCCTGATGACCGTAAGTGTGCAGACATTGCAGACAGTGAGACAGGCAGGGACAACAATTTAGGACATCTGGAGCCACCAAAGAAGTATGAAGGCATCCAAATAGACATTTATGATAGATTTCCTCGTGATCTCTTTTCTGATATATTCGCAAAAGGGATATTTACTGAGGATGGCTCTGGTATATGTATGGCTCACAAAGAAGGAGCTGGTGTGAGTGTGAACTTGGAAAATCATGAACCCAAGCACTGGTCATATTTTCAGAAGTTGGCACAAGAGGAGTTTGTTCAAAAAGATGTTTCTCTTATTGACCAGGATCATCTTGGTGCTCCGTCTGCATTGATGACAGATGAACACGGGGATCCCAGATCCTACCAACCTATGCCTTTAACAGTAGATGGAGTTTCGATGGGCCACAAATATTCCCAACTCAAATATGAAGAAAGCAATCAGAATAACTTACCTAGAATAAGGATAGCTGAGTCCACGATTCTGTCAAATTTTGATCATTCCAAGGTGAAGGAAAGTGAAAGCATGCAATTTGATGCTATGATTGAAGACGTAAAATCACCAGAGTCACAGTACGAGGTATAATTTGTTAATGGTGATTTGATTTGAGATTTTACTTCCTTGCTTGCTAGCTGAAGTGCACTTGATTGTTTCAGAATGTCAACTTGGTGAACAGAAATGTTGGCATACCTCCTTTTGATCCTTCTTTGGTTGATTTTGATGTCAATTCCTTGCAGGTATGGTTTCTGTATGTATTGGATGTGATTATCATGGAGTGAAGTGCCATGATTTCTCTATTTTATTTTCGTTGCTTCCTTTTTCATTTTTTAAAATTTTCATTTGCTGTGTGCTTAAACCAATAATTTACAAGAGTTTTAGTTGAGCTATCAAGGGCCACTGATTTTTGTTTCTATCTTTAAAACTTCTTCCTCTATTCATTGCTTCTCCCTGAAGCTTGTGAGTCAGTTTTCTTCTTCTGTGTTCTTGATTTATAAGCAGATTATAAAAAATGAAGATCTTGAAGAGCTGAAAGAATTGGGTTCTGGCACTTTTGGCACTGTGTTTCATGGAAAATGGAGGGGAACAGATGTTGCCATTAAGAGGCTGAAGAAGATCTGCTTCACTGGTCGATCATCAGAGCAAGAGAGATTGGTAATTGGTTCTCAAATACTAAGATTCATTTGCTTTTCGTGTAAATAGCAGCACCTTGTTGTCTCCTCTTTGGTTCTTTTTAGTGTTTCCAATGCCAATATGGTACTAATTATAAGTTATAAACTATCTCATTGCCATTGTCAGATATTTGAGTTTTGGCATGAAGCTGAAATCCTTTCAAGGCTTCACCATCCCAATGTGGTGGCATTTTATGGTGTTGTGCAAGATGGACCTGGGGGAACATTAGCTACTGTGACAGAATACATGGTTGATGGTTCTCTTAGGCATGTCTTACTGCGGAAAGATAGGTAACTTCCACACTTATAAGGTCTCGAATCTCAGTTGTCGATTTTTCGTCTTATGGTAATGCATACTGTTTTCAGAGATTTATTTGGGTGGTTGTGGTAGCATAAATTTTTTTTTTATTTAAACCTACCAAGAATTTGGAAAGGCACAAAGTCATGAATTGCAAGATGTTGCCATTGGTTCAAAAGTTTGCTAATGTTGGTCAGCATGTCCCTGTATAACTTTCTACCTCTCCTTACAAATCTTGTGTCAACTTGCAGGTATTTGGATTGTCGCAAAAGGCTATTGATAGCTATGGATGCTGCATTTGGAATGGAATATTTGCACTCAAAGAATATTGTGCATTTTGATTTGAAATGTGACAACTTGCTTGTAAACTTGAAAGATTCCCAACGACCCATTTGTAAGGCAAGGCTCTACTGGTGTCTCAAAAAACTGATTCATTAAAAGTTCCATGTTCATTTGTGAACCAGTCTGACAGAATGGATGGCGCAGGTTGGTGATTTTGGCCTGGCAAAAATCAAGCGAAATACCTTAGTTTCTGGTGGTGTACGGGGCACTTTACCTTGGATGGCCCCAGAGCTGCTGAACGGGAGCAGTAACAAGGTATCTGAAAAGGTAAATTCTCTCTGTCCCCTCGCCGGTGAGGGAGTTGTGCCCCACGTTTGTGATAAAGATAGCAGAAATTCCAAAATATGCTTTACTTGGATTGGACTTATTAAATGTCATTGTGCTTGCGCCATTCATATATCCTAGAAAGACTAAAAGACCAAGTTAGCAATTTGGTTTGTACAGATTTGTTATCTTCTTTTCCGAAATCTTCGCCTTTTGAATTTTTGTGTCTCTTTGTAATCTCACGCATGGTGTGCGGATCCTTAGGTTGACGTGTTCTCCTTTGGCATTGTCTTATGGGAGATTCTGACTGGTGAGGAACCTTATGCCAACATGCATTATGGTGCAATCATAGGTGCGATTTTAGTGCTCTTCTTTTCTTTAGTGCTCGTGCTTATGTCTCATATTATTATGTCATTCTATTTCTATATATATATATATTACTATTTTTAAAATAAGATTAAGCTTGTAAAAATTACTATGATTTAAGATAAAATTACGCTTGTAGAACTCAAGTTCATGCCTGCAATCTGATGTTATTTGTGCAAAACCATACCCTGAAAGCCAAAACGTCTTTGTTGCTCTGCTTTTCAGCATTATTAGTTTGGGACATATGTACTATTTTTACAAAGATTTTGTGGTCCTTCAATGACTCTTTTAGGACTGTAGGTTATACCAACATGTTTGTCTGTTGGTTGTACTTGAACCAATAATGACCAATGGGTAATTAGCTGGAGAACCCCCTGGAGATAATTTCATTTCTCAGTAACGGTGTTACACCGTTATGCTTGGTGGCAAGAAAGGGTGGACAAATGGGTGTAGGAGATAAAGTGACAAATGTGTAAGTAGTTGTGGATTGTTTCATTCAGTGAGAGAGTAGGATGAAAGGAATAAATGTGTTTGGAACAGAGGATTATTTCTCTCTCTCTCTCTCTCTCTCTCTAAAACTACTGAGTTGCATAACTTCGCATTTATGAATACAAAAAGATAATGCAACAAAAGTTTTAAAGGACTTCTCTCTCAAACATTTGAGGTGTGTCACAGAAGTTGAAAAATCATAGATGATTAAAGTCTTTAATTTGCTTGAGAAGTCAGTTATCAGTGATAAGGGTTATGGGAATGGTATCAAGTTATTCTTTATGTAACTGGCATGGCTTTTAAGTCCTACGCTGGATATGCTAATAGTTGAATTAGAATGGAATTTGGTAATTTCATTCAAGAAGACAAAGTTTTTCAGTCTTTTTGCTATCATTGCCTGCAGATCCATCCAGTAAATGCGATCTGGAACAAGCAGAACATTATTGAGTTAAATTGTGAATTTTGGGTGCACACAACTGCGCTTGTAGTTTGAAATTTCTCTTGATATGCAGGAGGAATTGTAAATAACACGTTGAGACCAACCATTCCAAGTTTCTGTGATCCTGAATGGAGAAGGTTGATGGAGCAGTGTTGGGCCCCTAATCCCTCATCCAGACCTTCCTTTACAGAAATTGCCAGTCATTTGCGCATTATGTCCGCAGCTGCTGGCCAATCCAAAGGACACGGCAACAAGGCATCAAAGTAATGGTCTGAAAATTCCTTCCCTTCCTGCCTTTTCCACATTGTCACATCGTTGATTCCTTTAAGTGTACACGGCGGAGACAGATTTGTATCATATAATACAAGGGAGAAGCCGACCTCCATTTATGTTTTTTTTGACATGGAAGAGCTTCTCTCTAAAATAATTATTAAAAAAAAAAAAAGATTTTCTTCCTGAATATCATATAAAGAATGGAAAGTTTTTGCCTTTTGAGCTGTTGCCAGGGTTCTTGTCAGTGGTTTTAAGTCTATGTTTGGTCCTGACCAATAGAATGAGTTTGAATTTGTACAGAGGCCTGATGACACCAAGGATTGTGGTAAAAGTTGGCATTTATAAAATATTTGTAAGTTATCCGGGAAGTTAAAAATCTGAGGTTTTACGTGCTTTTGTTCTTGGAATTTCATGTTGGCTAGAGCTTAAAGTTTGAAAGACTCTGCATATGGTTAGTTGTATGTGTGCTGTGCATCCTGAAACCAAAGTATGGTTTGATATGTTTGAATCTTGCATGAGAAGTTGGTTTGATATGTTTGGGTTATATGTTTGTTGCTGAAACTGAAATTGGAGAGCAAAAGGCCGATATAGAAAGTGCATTATTGTTTAGACTATTGTGCTGGCTTATCGGGTCCAATGTTTCTTTTTGTTTCCTCTGTCTAGATAACTCAAACTAGTGGAAGGAATTTTGATCTAGCCTGGTGTTTTTTAGCCTCCTTTGGTAGTACAATAGCCTGCTCCTGGTTTGCCCCTCAGAAAACAGGTCATAACTGGCCTCAAAGTTTGGATTTTCTGCATCAGCTTTGACCAGTTTTGCATGAAACATCTATGCCGGGTCAATATTTTGATTGTTGGAGTGCCATCTTTCAATTTTCCATGGACAGCAATTTTTTTTACCAAATTTCAAAGTAAGAAACTTGGGGGATAAATCAAAATAGTTTTGGTTATACTGAATTTAATCTGGATATATATTGTAGTAAAACAAGTGTGTTCTTAAGAAAGCTTCAGGACTCTTGTACAGCCTAAAAAATGAGCTTGATGAATATGATTTTGTAGCAAGGTACATTCTGCTGTTTTTTTATTACACAGAGTAAATAGGTTGTAGATTAATATAACTGGCCCTTGATAAGATTGTTTGCACTTTCCATCTTGTCTGACATGACATAAAATGAGGGTATGATAGAATGTCATAGGCTGCATATGGTCTCGAAACGCCCTTTAATGATTTTGTTAATGATCTATAAATTTCTGATTTTATAAATGATCTAAAAACTTCTGGAACTCTGAACTTCCTTGGACCAAGGAATCTATATCTTTTTTTGGTACATTTGACTAGATTAAAACTAAGAAAAAATATTAATAATGAAGGTAAATAGTGTTCTGTTTATTTCCAGTCAATAAAGGTTGCAAAGTCACAGGAAGTCATTCAAGTAACAAATCACTAGTAAAATTAGCACTTACTTTAGCCAGATAATCTGCATTGAGTTTCTCTCACGTAATATATGCTTCTTTTCTACATATCATGACCTTGTGCCAAGGAATATATATCATCATCGGAAAACTGAGATCATCAATGGTTACAATATTATTGGCCTTATTATAGACTCCAAAAATACAGTAGTTGTGTCAAAACGGGGAGCTGTATTGTCCAAAGGATTAGCAGGAGGAGGATATAGAGGACGAACAAGAAGAATTGTGTAATCGCCGTGCTGAAGCCAGCATGATAGGCCTTCCTTTCCACCCGAGGAGAAGACCATTTTCAGTAGCAAGAGTGTAACCATCACATCCATAAAGAGATAGCATCATTCTAGCTTGGCTCGTGCATTTCAACCCCATTACCTGAAATCCACATCTCCCTTATTGCCTCTTCCATTGCTCCACCCTCTCGTGCCTTTCTATCCCCTCTGAACCTTCATAAGCCATAATGTTGCGGATTTCCTCCACGAAGTGAAGCTTCTCTATCTTCATCCTCTGCAGGCTGTGCCGGGGGAGACTAGCTTCGAGGGAATCGAAAATGGCAGAATAGTAATGAAGATACTCATGAAATCTCCCAAGAAAGAAAGGACCATTGTGGTCTGCATCCTGTTCCACCACAGTAAGCAAGGCTGGGCTCAGTTAGGGTGTTCATAGGTCAAACTGGGCAGTTTAAAAGAAAAAATCGCAATCAAGCTTGTCATGATAGCCATTTGAAAATTTCAAACTGCAACAAATATTTAGTAGATTGGTTTGAACGATTTGAGCAATTTTTTTAATTTTATAACTAGTCTTTTGAATTTTTTTTTAATATTTACATAAAATGAAATTTGAATGTTTCAATTAAATATTAAATTAAAAAATTCATTTAGACATTTATTCAAATAAACTGTTAATAAACCATACAACTGATGTTCGAGAAATAAATAAATTACTAATTTTTGACTATCAGTGTGCACCCTCGGCTCTTGTCTGTTGAAGGGTAACCACAAGCAAATATGGCATTCCTGATTTTGGGCATTAATCAAGTATGTAATATACAGTTTCATTTCATCACGAGACATTGGCATTGGATACAATTATGGAATCCAAAAACAACAAAGAAAATTATATCAAACCAAATGTAGAAAGAAAATCAAAGTGCAAAAACACAGATGGCTTCATTGCTCAATGAAAGGTCAATACTTTGACATCTTTAATAAATATTAGCAACAATTCAAACAAAAATGACTTAACATAAATCCACTAAAGTTACAAAAAAACTAACAAAAAAAAGTTATTTTTTTTAGAGGAACAGTGTGTTTTAGTATATATATATATATTAAAATATATATTTGTGACGGATTGAGTCGATTAACCGCGGGTTTTAGAATTACAAAATCGTTATCGATCTACCTCTAACGGTTTTGAAAAAATTTAAAATCATGGACAATTTTTCTTTTTACGGTTTTGGCAAATATAAATAAGACCGGTGCGAGTTGGACGATTTTTTACATATTAAACAGTTTATAAACAGTCCTAGGCTCAGTTTCTTGATGGCTTGGAGAATTGCCTTAAGGGGGCCACTACTTTCCTTGACAAACTTGTGCAAGTGCAAAATGCTATTGACAAATACTGTTTCACCTTCTCTTAAGTTGACATTTTCTCTTGTTAAAAGTGATGGTGTGATAGGCTCTGATATAATGTTAAATTCTAATGGTATACCTTTAAGCTAGGATCCTCAATGAGCGTTTTCGTGCTAGCTTCAAGGTCTGAGAAAGTGTTACCATTGGTTAATCCGGTGATCCGGAGCTTCGGTGGGCCCTCGGGCCTCAAAGCTAGAGTTCTTACCAAAGAAGGCCATTGAAGAGTATGTGCCATTCCCAGATCAACAACATGCAATGAGTCCTTCCCTTGTGCTGCTTGACATATAACTTCATTTGCAGCCATGAACCCAAAAGCAATGTATGGAGCTGTTTGGTAAACAAGTTGAAAGGCCTCCATTTTCTCCTCCGTACTGGTCATTGAAACATCAGTAGTACCATTTGAAAATGTGCCATCTGCATTAACATTGTGCAGAAGTTATTATCTAGCCTTCAATCCCACAGCAAAGCAATAAGAAACTCTCTGCAATGAATCGCCCCACGGGTTGACTGAAGACCAAACTTGGCCACGCATGGTTTCTGATAGTTGTGTGTCTCTGCAGCCTACAGCCTCAGCACAAGCTAACAACCAGTGCACCAAGTGAAGGCCCTGGTGATCTGCTCCATGACTCACCCCTTCCACACTAGGCACCATGTTAGGAACAGCTGCAATATCTTCAACCAAGCCATCCATTTCGACTTCCTCCCCTTCTAAGATCATTGAAATGTCTGCAAATGCATTATTCACCATTGAAAAGGTGTCTGCCTCTTCTTGAGAGTGATCAAAAACTTCCTCCTTCGCGGCTGACCTGTCATTGTCATTGATGTCTTGATCCACATTGATGAAGCTATCCACCAGTTCATCCACCTGAGAAGCATCCATCTAAGGAGTGCTAATAGTATCATCAGAAAATGAGAAAAATTCAATCTCATTCATTGTCTCCTCCTCAAAATCTACTCCTTGTTCCTGCTCTACTCTAACAGGACAAAACCTGCTGATCGCAAGATCATGGTTGAGACTCTCATTCATTGGGAAGGAGATCCATCCATCCATGGCTTCCATTCTTTCTTGGAGGATTTGGCAAAAGAAATAAATGGCCTAGTGCCTTTTAGCTTGTGGGAACTAGTAATTGATATGTTATAATTATGGTGTTTCCCTCTTTCAAGCAGTGATCAATAAGAATATTCTCTTTACAATGATGTGAGCACATATGTAACTGATATTTCTAGATTATTTTGCAAGACCATTGTTAAATATTTTAGAAATTTTGCGATTTGTCTCCATAGTTCTTTCCAATAGAAAAGTCCTTAAAATGGGAAGTCTTACAATTGGGAAGCAAATTAAATAATTGTTGCCACAAGGAATTGAAAGCATATAAGAGCAGGCACATCCATCAGGGGTCAATTTTTAATTCCAAGCCATGTTACCTTACCTGTTATCTACCCTTTTACAGCATCTTTAAACTTTTGAACTAATGAAACCATTTTCATCAATCACATGTTCAGAACACAAATACAAGAAAAATAAAATAAAATAAAAGGGAGACAATTTACAAGAAATATCGTCCCCCCATTGTGACCATAGCAACAAATCATATTTTTGACACTAAACCCTCTCTAGAACTCTACCAGAGATTTTTTTTTTTTTTTTTGAAATACAAGTTTCTGTCACAGAAATTATCAGCCTCAAAGTGGGTCCTTTCCATTCAAGTATTTATAAATTTTACTTGTTTCAGAAATGAAATGAAATGAAGAAAAAATTAAGTAGATTGTGTAGGTAGATGCTAAAATTAAATGGTCTTTCCAAATATTTGAAGATAATTTAATTGTCAACGAAAATGGAAATTGATTAATGATGCCATGCTGGTTTGATCAGCTCCAAACTGACAAACCTTTAATCTTGATCGTTGTTGTCAAAAAACTATCACATATTAAACTCTAACAATTATGAACAATCATCATGAATTGATATTCAATAATAGTCCAAAATTGGTCAATATATAATCCAAGCAAATTCTACCCCAAATTTGTGATTAAAGTTTTGTTGTTGTTGATTTGCTATTTTGACTACATCAACTTAAGCATCTTTGTTTTTTTTCTTTTTTTTTCTTTATGGCAATGTTAAATTGAAGAATCAAGGAAAATTAAAGTGGGGTTGAAAGAAAAAGACATTTCGGGTATGGTGACAAACAAGAATTGAATAATTTTTGTCATTAAGGTTTTTATGCATGAATTTTACCGCTGTGGCCGGCCTGGCCATGAAGGCAGGCAGGGCAGAGGCTCTTGGGGCCGCTTACAACCTTGAAAGGCCTAACTAACATGCTTCCTTCTTTGATTTGCCATTGGTTTCATCTTTCATGTGCTTGTCCCAAGCCACTCTCTCCTTTGGGACGGCCAACAAGCGATGAGACAATAAAGATGGCTTTTGTTTTATATTAATTCATTCACATATATATACCATTTTTTAAATTCATCATGGAATTTGTTTTGTGTGTTTCTGCTATTGTTTTTGCTTGAATTGTCAACCAAGTTGCCAATTCGACCGTAAAAATTGAACCAAGTATGAATGTGTGCTAGTTTTTTTAAACCAGTGGAGAGCAAATCAACTTGTTGAGAAAATTTGACATAAAAATGCAGCATGATTGGTTTTCTTCACTGTCCAAGTTCAAATATCCAGTAAGGCAAATTGTTTGGTTTCCAACTTAAAATATTTTGTTTCGTTAGTATTGACAACTTAACAGCAACATCAGTTGTTTCTTTTTTTGTACCAACCAAAGACTAATTGCTATCACAGTGCCACTTAAAAAGATGCTTACTTACTATAGTTAATTTGGAAAATGGAAAGTGGAATTAGAGCAATTAACATAATGTATGCGATATGGAACTAAAATGGTAGTTCTTGTATCGTGTAGTCCACACTTGAGATTAATCACTAATGTAAATACGTTTAATATCTTTCCATTATTTTTTTTTGTATGGTTTTAATCAGAGTGGTCTCAATCATATGAAGGTAGGGAATACTACCATATTGATATGAATTTGAATCCTGTCAGAGGTTAATGAAAAAGAGGCACACTGTATTTTACCATTCGAGTAATCTCAGATTCTCTTAATATCTTTTTATTTATGTGTCCAAAAAAGTGCACCCAATTTCTACTTCGGTGAAATTTTTTTTTCTTTTGCGCGTGTTTCAATCTATTAATTATAGACAAGGAGTAAAAACATATGTTCGTCAAATGCTGTGAATTGCTAATTTGTTTCCCCCTTTTGTGCATTTTTTTTTCCTAAAGCGTGGGAATCATTTGAACATTATTATTATTAATTTTTTTTGCATTATGCTCCAAATTGCATAAAATTCTCGCTTATCACTCATCAATTTCAATATTTTTACACTCTAATTGTCAATGAGCTGCTATTTTTCAGTTAGTCACCAATCTTCTCCCAACTTTTAGAAAAAAAAAAATCATATGAAGTCATTTATTTTTTAATTAATCAATTCTAACTAAAATTTGAATTCAAAATTTTAAATCTTACAAAGAACTCTAACGGTGTGTTTGAAGTGAGTGAAAGGGTAGAGAAAAAAGGAGAAAAGAAAAGAAAATAAAGAGAAAATAAAGTTATTTGGAGTAGTGGAGAAAGTGAAGAGAATGAAAATATGGTGAAAGAAAAAGTGAATAGTAATTTGTGAGAGAAAAAGTGAAGAGAAAATAAAATTATTTGAAGTGATAGAAAAATGAAGAGAAAGAAAGTATGGTGAAACAAAAAAAGAATAGTAATTTGTGAGAGAAAATAAAATTATTTGAAATAGTATAGAAAGTGAAAAATAAGAAAAATAAGAAAAAAAAGAACATACTAATAATTATATATATTTTTTTTCTCCTCTCCTTTCTATCGCACAACCAACATATCCTAAAATTAGTGAGTTATACTTCATTGATTCATACAGTATCGAGCACAATAAATAGCCCATCAATCCCAAAGTTGTAGGACACGGGAAGGGCCATTGGGGTAGCCCAGACCCAACATTTATGAGTCACGACTTGTTTCGTTTGTGACAGACATAGTCCATTAGGCCATGAGCAAGGTCTAGTTTCACATGGAGTTCAAGAAAATTAGTTGAACTAGTTTAATTCATCTCGAGACCAGTTGTGGGGTCCATCTTGTGATCTCAAAATTGGTCCGATTACAGGCCAGAGATGGTAACTAATGATACATAGACATTTTACTCTAACATAAACTTGAATTGGGTTTGCAAGTTCCAAGCTTGACCAGTGCAACTCACCAATGCAATGCCTTTTATTATTATTTTTTTCAATTAATTTTAGTTGAGAGACCTTTAAATCTTATAATCAAACAATACAAGTTCTTTTTATTTTCTAATTAGTTCGTCCTTCAAGTCTTAAAAAAGATTTTAGTATCATTAAACTAAAAAATTTCATTACATAACTATACTTTAAATAGCATTAAAATAATCTCGTTCTCACAGTCTATTTTATAGCATCTGATCTATTCTCTCTCTCTCTCTTAAAATTAAGTCATCTAACGTCCTTTGTTACTGATATCATTTAAAAAGTCTCACTAAGTATTTTCTTAGATTAAAATTAAATGGTATACTAATGAATTATGGTTCACGTACTAGAATCAATTGAAAGTTCTAAATTTGAGTTCAAGTGAGAACTAATTAATTAAAAATAAAATTTATTGATATTTTGTGGACCTTTAAAAAAATGAAATTTTGGGTAAAACTTATTCCACTTCAAAACATGTTTTTAACGACTTAAACGTAAGTTTTTCTTTATTTTTTTTACAAAAAAGAAAAATATATCTATGCTGAATTTAAATTTAGAGAATTTTTTTAATAAAATAACATTCCACCAATACCCAATGCTTTTCACTGTCTCTCCCTCTATTGGACTTCAACTCTAACAGCAGCTACACGCTGAGGGGCATGCGCTGTCGTTTTCAATGAAAACGTCATTAGTGATTTACTGGAGCATGCTCTCCGTTTGTGTAACACTACCACTACATTTGATCCACGTGTACCTTAAAAAAGTAATTTTTTTTAACTTTTGCTCAGAACTCTGAATACTTGACGCGTGGCGTAGAGCAGATGCCACCAGAACTTTCTCTCTCTCTCTAAATTTCAAAAGACTATAAATTCAAAACGCTTTGTTAGGTCCTCCCTGCCAACTTCAACCCCTCTCTCTATATCTCTCTCTCTTAGTCTAAAGTTGTTGTCTTTCTCTCACTTAGGGTTTCTGCTGCTGGTGGAGAAGCTCTGAGTAACATATTCAGCTCATAAAATTGATAGGTAACTTCCTTGTCTGCTTTTACTCAATGGGTTTCCTCTTCTTCTTCTTCTTCTTTTTGTTTTGGGTGTCCTGTTTTTCCTGCTCTTGATTTGCTTGGATTTGTCCTTTAAAGAATTTGCATGTGCTGTTTTATTATATGTCTGTAAGGAAAAGAAAGCTTTGAACTTTCTAATTGCAAATTTAAGCAAGAAGTAAAGTTCCCTTTTTTTCTCTCTTTGTTCACTTATGTCCCCCCACCACCCACACAAAAAAATAGAAGTCCTTAGTTGTTTGGAACTGAAAACAGTGAATTGGGTTTTATATTTAAGTCACATGCAAAGAGTTTATTGTCTTTAGCTCCCTTTAGCAGTTTTATTATTATTATTATTATTATTATTTTAGCGATTTAGTGATAAAAAAAAAAATTTAAAGGAGGCCTGGCTTTTGCAAGAAAAAATCTGACTTTGGACTTTTTTGGTAGAAAACATTGTTGGGTTTTGTTTTTGGGTTTATTTCAAGAGATTCCTCTACTTGAACTTTTTTGTCAGCTAATTGATGTGCTGGGTTCTATGCATGCATGTGTTCTTCATGCATGTATTTTCCTATTTCTGGTCTGGCATTGTTTATTTCTTTTCACTGTCTTTAGTTTATGTGGTTTTAATTTAAATGGAATTATGGGTTTTTTAGCTGTCATGTTTCATTTAAAGCTTAGAATCCGGAAGAGAAGGAAACAAGGATCAGAATTTTTTTCTTTCGGTGGGTGCTTTTCTCCAGATAATTTGAACAGATAGGAATAGACCTTTTCCTGTTTCCATCTTCTTTCAGACTTCAACGTGCTTTGATTTTTAGTTACTACCTTTTGGATGTAAAGGTCTTTTAACTCGGTTTTTCTTTGAGTTTTCATTGTTAAAAATTCTTTGATGCATTGTCCTGCTGCGACACTCACATTCTCCAAAAGTCTGTCATGCACAAACAAATAAAAAGCTATCTTCAGAAGGCTTATAATTGCAATCTGTGCAGTTTTGTTTTAGAATTAGAGTACTTTTTCTTATTTTATTTTTCATGGGCTTGCAATTCTCCGACCTTTTTTCACCTTTTTTAATTCTTGTCCTTTGCAGTGTGTGGAAAAAAAGTTCATCTCTGTTTTAAATTTCTACCCAAAGGGACATTCTTTTAGGTAAAATGCATCTGTTGTTTTGTTTCATTGGATGTGTGCGTCCAGTTATGCAATTGGTGTGGTCCTTGTAATTACATTGTCCTTGATTAATATTAAGTGAATGTCTTGTGCTGACATAGATATAAGATGGCAGGAGATTCTGTTTAAAGTAAGATTGAGGAGGCAGGTCAGATACTAGATTTCATGATTTTGATTGGAATTTCTATAAAAACCAATGAAATGGGGATTGTTTTAGCTGATAAGCAGGTTGCTATTGGAATTTGACATTGGAAAAATATCTTGTTGGATTTTCCCTTTTGGAGACGGTAATTTGTTGGATGTTATGCATAAGGCCAAAGCATTCTGTTTGTCGAATTCAACTGCCAGAGATGTTGATACACAGTTCTAAACATTCATGCTTTGAGTTGGAATGTTATGTATACCAATGTGTTTATGGTGCAAAAGTCTCGAAAATGTTTTGCATCAGTGTTTTGTATGGCAGGAAAGATTCAATCAAATGTACCTAGCTTAATACCGTTAGTGTACTTGGAACATATTAACTGATCAAAGATATGATTCATGAATGAGTGTTGATATTAAATCTAGGATTATCCAAAAGAGGAAACATGCAGCTCAAGTTTTGTGAAAATTTTATATAGTGTGCAAAACATTAATTTTGTTTCACCCTCTCTGGTTCTCAAACTACATATTACAGTTTGAGATATGTAACCAGCAAGATTTAACACTCAAATAGACAAGGCATGGGAAGCAAATCTGAAAGGCTATCTCATAATGGCAGCCAAATTTTCTTTAGGTGAAGTCCCTATGTAGTTGGTTTTGGCTTTTTGTGAAAACAAACAATGGGTCAGTTCTCTAGTACTAATTCTTCAGTCAAGGGAGATAGGATGGAACTCTTTTAACTTGCACTTTTCTGGTGCAAAAATTCCGCGGTCGAGACATTCTGTACTAGTTTTGTTCCAATGTTCAAAACTTTTGCCATGTGATTTGTGTTCTGATGGCTACCTGAGTCGCAATTATTCTCTGGCTGCATACCTTTAGTTTCAGCTTGGTGCTTCTTTTTTTTTTTTGGTTGGACCAGTTGCTGCAGTATTCCTCAATCCATGATAATACTAACTCTGGACATGTATTGTTCTATATTTGTCCTTACATTGTAATGATGAGCAAATAGTTACAAACAGGTGGAGAAAATTCTATAGTTGACTATGGATCAATCAGAGCAATCACATCAGCAGCAGCAGCAGTCACAGCATCATCAGCAGCCTGTCATGGGAGTGGTAGCTGGAACAGGTCAGATGAGCTATGGTACTAACCCCTACCAAACTGCTGCCATGGTGGCCTCTGGGACTCCTGCAGTAGCTGTCCCTTCCCCTACTCAACCTACAACTACTTTCTCTAGTTCCCCACACCATCTCACCTACCAACAAGCGCAGCACTTCCACCAGCAACAGCAGCAGCAACAACATCAGCAGCTTCAACTGTTCTGGGCCAAACAAATGCAAGAAATTGAGCAGACAACTGACTTCAAGACACACAGCCTTCCGCTCGCTCGGATCAAGAAAATAATGAAGGCCGACGAAGATGTTCGGATGATTTCTGCTGAGGCTCCTGTTATATTTGCCAAGGCATGTGAAATGTTCATCTTGGAACTGACTTTGCGCTCTTGGATCCACACAGAAGAGAATAAACGGAGGACTTTACAGAAAAATGATATTGCTGCTGCCATCTCCAGGACTGATGTTTTTGATTTCTTGGTTGATATTATTCCAAGAGATGAGCTGAAGGAGGAGGGACTAGGAATCACAAAGGCGACCATTCCAGTTGTTGGTTCCCCTTCAGATATTCCATATTATTATGTCCCTCCGCAGCATCCTGTGGGCCCTCCGGGGATGATCATAGGGAAACCAGTTGATCAAGCGGCAGCCTATGGAGCCCAACAGCCTCACCCGCCAGTGGCATTCATGCCGTGGCCACAGGTTCAGCCGCAGCAGCAACAACCTCAACAGAAGCAAAGCGATAGTTGATGCTGAGAGGCAGTGTACCATGACAGGTGTGTAGTACATAGTTTGATCTTTAGGATTCGAATCCTACTAGTCTTTAATTGTCTGTTTTAAGGTATTAGCTTAGTGTTAGTCCTTGTAATCTCAAAACTGAGTGGTTTATGCTAGTCAAACATGAGGCTTGTATGCTTTTACTGTCAGAAAACATCCGTGTCCTTTGTTCATCTTTTTTTTCGGGTGGTGCGTGGTGTGGTGGAATGACGACGGCTACTGTTTTTAGAGTTTGCCACCTGAGGATGAAATGAGATTTTAAAGGAATCTGATGGTTATTGGTGCTATTGTTTGCATAAATGTGTCTTCTTTGTCGATTCATTAGATATACGGGGTGCGTTTGGTATGTGGTATAAAGTAGTTTGTATAGAATAGATTAGTCTTATCCCATTATATTTTATGTAGTATAAGACTAACATACCTTATACTATCTGATTTTATGTTACGTACCAACTGCACCCATGATCTTTGTGTTTTGTGGTAGAGGTCAGCAGTTGAATTTTGTAGGCAGAGAAGTGGTTGAATGCTTCGAAATCTATCCTACTTAAGTGGTGCAGGAAAAACCAATAGTTTTTTTTTTAATAACTATTCTAATTTAGCTGAGTTATAAGCTTCAATGAGAGTTGTAGAATAAGCTAATATCACAGTGCTTTTAGAATAATTCAATTTTCGAGAATTCTAACCCCCTCTAGTGATTGCTAGAGCTTTTAGAGTTTGAGGGATAGTTTCTGGCAGATATTCTTAAAAATATTTGCTCTTTCTATGTGAATCTTGAATACATTATTAATTTAGTGGGCTTGGGAGTGATTATTACTTTTTTTTTTTTTTAGTTTAAATAAGGTGATTAATCCATGCTACCCACCTAATGGCTCTAATTTAAATTGGGGCTAATTATTATTATTATTTTTTTATTAAAAAAAAGGAACTGAAATGCCATTGAGGTACGCTTGAACACTTGAACTTATTAGCATAAAACGCTGAAATGACCCTTCACAAACCCAACAGTTGTTCTTTGTTTTCCTTCTCTCTCTCTCTCTCTCTCTCGTTCAAGAATTGGGTCTTTCGTAATGCTGATGTTTAGAGCAAACATATAATTGTGTAAATTAAGTACTAAATTTCAAGCGGTGGGCATGGTCAGAAGCCGTTTCTTTCTTCCATCCTTCGGGTCCCTAACTCACATATTTCAGAATTGCAATTACTTACCGGTTTTATCACTGCTTTAGTCCACACCATCTTTCATTCACTCTTCGCTCTTTTATATTTCAGAATGTTTTTTTGGCTCGTTTCTCATTGGGTTCTTAAAAATTGAATTTCACGTCTTATAAATACTTTTCTTTTTTTTTTTTTCCTTTCATTTATTTCATCTTTAGCCTTCTTTGATTGATTTTCCTTTCTTAATTCTTTATGATCCTTTGTCCCCCCCCTAAAAAAAAAAAATCGAATCATCTATATGCATTTTATGGCTCTATATAGGTTATGATAATTATCAAAAAAAAAAAAAGGAAAAAATAGAAGGCACTAGGGCAATAGTGTTGTTAGCCCGACTAGAACCAAAGGCAAAAAAGGTACAAAAGAATTGCTCCAAGCATTAACCCTACTGGACCAACTATTCCCCCATGTCCAGGTCGGTTTAATAACTATGAAAGAAAGAACTCCATGACTATGAGCAACTGAGAATTAACTCTATGACGGTGCCTATGAAGTCACTTGTTCTGTATCCTCTTCAATTTGCTGGTATGCCCATGCCTCGGCTAAAAGCTCGCCCTGGTGCCGTCATGTTATCCAAGTGCAGGACCTTGAAAGTTGAGAGCCTGATTAGTCTTCGTTATAGACCAATAACCATCTTTTTGGAGCTCCGTCTGAACAAAGAAACCAACAAATTTTCATGCAAAAACACCAAGGTCAACCATATGCAAGTTACGATTCTTCAACATCGATGCTGCGGCGCAGGATAAACATCCAGTGGTTGGTGTCGCAGCTTGTCCTTGCGAGGCAAGGCTCCCTCCTAAGAATTTTAACAAAACAAAATCACATGAAAAAAATATAAACATATGTTGAAATTAAACACTCTTACTTCTGTTAAAGCAGGGAATTGATGGGTCTAAGAAAATACAACAATTGAAATTGAGAGCACAACAGAACCTACCAGCCATAGGGAGAAGGAATTGTACAATAACAAGCATGTATCTCTAAGTACCATAAAAAGGGACCAGCAACAAGCATACATTTGATTTTGCTACATCCATTAATTATCACTATAGTACGATAGCCAGTTTATGCAACGGTTAAAGTGACTCGGTGGACCCTAAGGTTGCCGCATGAGCAAAAAGAAAGCACAACTGCAGAACTGCAGAAGGCACAGAAATTTTCAAAGATGGGTTTCAACAAATGTTCAATGTTTATCAAGTAAACCTCACCTTTCTTTGAGATTGGCATGGTCTGATAAAATGGGCAGTTTAAATACCCCAAGTGGAAATGTTAAAGCCCTTTATACAAGGGTAGACAAAGAAAAACAATCAATGTTATAAACCGATAATTGACCCATGCAAAAGTATCTGGAGACATCCAAGGCAACGAAGTTTCCTCAATTCTTTGAAAGACCACCATAGAATGACCCAGAGTTGGAAACAAATTACGGTTATATTCCCTCTAGGCAACTTGAAATAGAAGTGTATGCCCTTATATTAGCCAGTCTTCATGGGTGAAAGTACATGTGAAACCAGTAACAGTTATATTCCCCTGGGCAACTCCAAAAGATGAATAAATGTGATTACTTTAGTCGATTGATTGATTTAGGCTGATTGATTTATTCTTAGATGGTTTCCAGAAACACTTTCTTCCTATGTGTGCCAACAGGCGGTGAGCGCATATGCACATGTCAAAGTGCAAATAAATTTACAAGTGATCTTATTTATGCATTAAATTTGTTTTTGCTGTTTCTCTTAGAAGACACGGCTTAAATGATTATCGAGTATCCTACTGAAAACAAAAGGCAAGGCCCTTCTCACATTTACACTAAACTAACGGAATACAAATAATCAGAATTAAAAGGAGAATACCTCTTCTGTGTTCACTTGGAATGGCTTTACAAAATCTTCAAACATTGTTGGAGAAAGTCCTTTCATTAGCTCATCAACTTCCTGAAAAAATTAAAAGACACCACTAAGTCAAGTAGTTTTATATTAATCATTCAGTTTGTTGTGAAAAATTCCAGCAAATTAAAATGGCAACTGCACAAAGTAATACAATTTGGGAGAGTAGCTCTGAATTCCTTAAAGCATTGACAATGTACAATCTCAGACATGTGAACAGATATCAACAAGAAATAGGACAAGTTGGTTCCATTCGAGGGAGGGAGAAAACAATATAAGAAACTCAGCATACAACCAATTCCAGACCGGATGAAGTAGATGAATGTACTGCAAATCTCTTCATATGTTTGACTGACCCGACAGGAGAGATAGGCCCCATCATTCACATCAGATTATACAGAGAAACAAAATAAGTTTTCGAAGCAACTGAGTTAGATATGTGCAGGGTGTTTGGTTGGATTAGTTGTAACATTCAGGAAAGAAAACATTCGGTCCTGTTATCAAACAGAATTTCTTTGAAAGAAATCTCCAAATTTGACCTCAAAAAAGGACACATCGCTGCAAATACAATTCAAAGAGTGAAATGACAAGCACAAGAGGAAAAGCTCCTAGGCATTAGGCATAGGAGAATCATTGGTTTGTTCTTTCATCCATTATTCCAGTTATGATCACTAATAATCGCTTTGTACGCTCAAAATTTACTATAGCACCTGCAAAAAATATAATATGTGGCCTGGAACCAAGAATAAAAGTCAAAACTGCAGAAGCCAACATACATCAATGCATCATCAAGATGCTGGTTTCTTAAGTAATATTATTTTACCCCCTACTTTATTCAGTTTTCATATATAACAACAATAAGAATAATAATCCTTAATCCCAAATTTAATTATTCAGTTTTATATGCACGCAATAAAGAACACCATAGTAAACCAATGTACTCATATAACATAAATTAGTGAACACTATTTTTGTTTTTTTGAATTCACATACCATTAGATCAACCTGACAAATGCAGAGAAGCAAATTATGTTGAAAGGTGACAGCATAACCTTATATTCAATATCAATATGTTTTATTGAATGAGTCTAACGCAATGGATAAACCTGCATACTATAGTCATTAAAGCATTGCAACCTCTTGACGGTAAGTGTAATATAAGCATAGGGTATCATATAGCATACCAATCCAGTTATCCTTGATTTCTCCAACAATTCTGTAGTAATTACGTCCAGTATCTGCATGTTCTCCCTCAGTCCTTTTATTGCAAGTTCTTCTGTCTCATCGATGTACTGCACCAACATACAAACATTGCTATGTTCTAACCAAATTTTCAGAATTATGATTTTTTAGAACCATGAATCACCTTTGTCCTTTCTGACTCTGAGAGAATATGAGGCATTTACAAGCCATTCTTATATACGATGATTTCGTTGGTTACCAGAGAACCAGTCAAGAAAAAAAGGCGTGCCAGTGCACAGGGCACCAACATTGTGCAGTCTGAAGAATCAGTCAAGAAAATAGACAAATGATATAGGCGAAGAAGCACTATTATTAACTTTTAGTACTTCTAGGACTGTCTCATCCTAATTGCTTTGAAGGATCTATCTTCAGATAATACCGCACGTAGGATCTGAATTTTGGGAAGGAATTTTCTGCATTCTATTTTCTATGGTCATTCAGTTATCTTATGAAAAACTCAAAAAATTGTTTCAAACTCTATTATAGTTTATAGTTGGCATTTTGGACAGCTGAATAAGCGTGCACTAAACTACATAGTGCAGAAGCAATATCATTAACTTCCAGAATTTCTAGGATTCCTTGTCCTATTTGCTTTCAAGAATACAACTCCAGATAATAAAGTAGGCAGGATCTGAATTTTGTGTTGGAATTTCTACTTCCTATTTCCCATAGTGACTTGGGTATCATACAAGGAATCCACAAGATAGTTTAGGAATTTATTACAGTTGGCATATTGGGCAGCTACATAAGGGTGAACTTCAATGCTTGGAACCAGGTCATCATTAATAAATTGAGATTACAACATTTTACACCACTGTGGAATGTACTTTTATTCTCAAAGCTGTCCCCTCTTCAGCCATTCTTACCAATTCCCTATATGGTCTTCCTACCCTACATCATTATAAAGCAGATCATTCACCACAATGCAAGAGAACTGACGCAAACAGATACTGTGTGCCAACTCCTTTAAACCCGCAATGCACTTGCTATACATAGAAAAGGAAGAAAATACTTGCCCTTGTCAACTCTCGGGTAAATAGCTCAGATACTTCAAGTGTCATATTGGCAGGTATCACATGAGGGTCATCCCACTGACATCATGGAGTATACAAAAATGGAAACATTGAGTTAATAAAGAATAGCACGTATCTGATTCTTGCTTGTGCTGAAAAATAGATACAAAACATAGAACATGCCTTGTACTTTATCAACTCCCCATCTGGGCTATCAGGTTGATCCATCAGTCCGACTCTTCTAGTTAGAGCTGTCAGCCCCAACCTTGCATTTTGAGGGCTGATTACCATCTCCCTTGCTATCTAATATAAAAAAAAATCAAGGTGAGCTAGTAAAACATTCTGTACAATCGCCTGTCAGTAAAAAAAAACCAAAAAAGCATGTTCAGCAATAATTTATAAATGCAAAAATCATTATTAGCAGCCCTTGATCCTTTTGTTTATGTTGTACTACTCATAGTAGATGCATTTCGCTAGAAATTATATGAGAAAAAAGGCAGAGGATCAGGTCCATAAACAATACCAAAACCATCTTCAAAATAGGATGCATAGATTAATTCAATGAACCTTTGTTATCTTTTCAAGATCATCACTTCCTCCATCAGTGATATCATCCCCAAACACGAGATGTTCAGCACAGCGTCCACCATGAGCCACCACCATTTGCATTTTCATGTAGCCAAAAGTTGTATAGCCTTGGTCTATCATGTCCTCTCTAGGATAGAACACAGATATTGCAGTTTCCTACTCATATAGAACACAAAAAGGTTAAAAGATGATTCTGCAACAAGTTAATAGCATCCATGAGCAATCCAGCTGGAAAATTACCTTGCCACCAGGAAGAAGCTGAGAAAATGCATGCCAGTCAAAGCAAGGAAACAAGTGAGCTAGTACTATATGACCAGCTTCGTGTACAGCAAGAAGTCTCTTCTTTTTAAACGACACCTAGAATGTGAAAATTCCAACTCTATGGTCAATTCCAAAAGAGGTTGTACAGATTTTATCACTAAATAAGAAGCGTCAAAAAAGTAGGCAGACATACACTTTCTTCGCATTTCTGTTGTTCTTCCTCTGTAAGAAGTACACCCATGCCCTCAAGCAGTTGTTTATCTAACACATCAACAATGTCTTGCTGGCAGATCTTGGAGTGCCCTTTCCTCACCTGTGACCAGAATTAGATAATATTTTAAAGGATTGGGAGAGAAGTTGAAAATCTTCAGCTTGTAGAACTTTTGCACTAGTGAAAAACAGTTAGAAATCCTGCCTTACTGCCCCCCCACCCCACCTCCTGTCGTGTCTCTTCACAACAGACATACAACAAGTCTTGTTTGACATTTCCCCTAACCCCCAATTTCTTTGAATTAAAAACAGATAAGAAAGCGAGAGCATCGCTTATCAGATCAATCAGCATTCAAACAAAATTGTATATTTGAAAAATTGATAAACTTACAGACATGATTGCCGCTTCATTGACAAGATTGCGAATATCTGCTCCAGAGAAGCCGACAGTACGGAACACAAGCTGCAAATAAATAGCATGGATAAAAGGAGAACCAAATTTTAATTTAACTACTGCTCACTTAAAGAAAATCAAATGAAAATATCATGAGAAAAAGAACTAAGCTTTTACTCCTCCATACGATATTGATTCGACTATCCAACAGTTAAATGGGGCACCATTGCATGGTGAAAAGAAAAACCTTGGGATTATATCCACAACATTAAAAAAATCACAATGATTTGATTCTTAGTATTATGAGTAAATTGTTATGTTTCCCTTCTTGCAGTTTCTCATGGAATGTCAGTATCCACTTAGCAAGGCACTTCAATTAAGAAAAGTGGTCTCATTTTCCCAATAGATTGGGTTTGGACTGGACAAATTCTGGGAATGAAGCCAATTTGCCTCACTTTAATTTTTAAATTGAGGGAAGAGGATCTTTGCACCTTAGATGCAAAAATGGGGTCAACATGCATGACATGTGCGATGGAATGAAACAGATCCCATTCTAACCCTTGCCTGGCTGCTCAATACCCACCATCATCGAAGTGCATGGTTTGGAAGACCTCTAAATCTAATAATGTCGTTCATACTGTTGTCTTCCATCACAAGTCATGTGCAATTGACAAAGTTATCGCAATTTACCTTTCTGAAGTCCACATCTTCTGCAAGTTGCTTTCCAGTACTATGAACACCAAAAATTTGCACTCGCTGCTCTGCATCAGGCAAGCCAATATACAAGCGTCGATCAATACGTCCAGGACGAACAAATTCTAGGTCCAATTCATCTGGCCTATTGGTAGCACAAATGAATATCACAGCTTGTCGAAGTGAAAACCGATCAACGCCAGTTTTCTCCTTCCTATTTGAAACAAAAAAAAAAAATCCAGGTGAATAGAGAATTTGAATGAACTTAGACAGTGGCCATAATGATGCAGCTCAAAAGAATTGCATAATTAAGAAGACAAAAGGTCTACCACATTCTCATCCTACAAAATTCACTTGACCACCTATATACGGAGAGACACTGTTTTAAGATTCCTACCATCATTTATTGACATTGGACGAAGACAGAGATACTAGATGACAGAGAACAGAAAAGGATATATGCCTACAAGCATATTTCAACATGTTGCACACTGACACCCAAATCATTTCATTAATTTTTTGTGATGATACACACCAATATTTGTTTTAGAAGAAAATTTTATGCATATAACTATAATAACAGGATCAATGGTTTCTAGAGCATTTATTCTAAATTCTTTTTATAACAAACCAGAAGAGAAAGCTGCGCAAAATATTTGCTAATCCTGCAATGCTGAGTGGGCAAACATATATCAACTACAAATAACTGTCTAATGCATCATGCACTAAGTTCCTTTCAGATAAACACAAGATTAGGGAAAAGAAAACATTAAGCTTTAACATTTGCCCAAGGAAAATTTGGCCCCTAAAGGAGCATAGTGAAGAAAGGACACTATGCGACTGATGCCAGCTAGTCTGAGAGGAAGGTTCAGTTGACAGAAGGAGATCATGACTAATTTTTTGTATAATGAGTTAAACATATTAATCAACAGTTAAACTGTAATTTTGCATCTTCTTATCAAGGTCTATTCCATCAAATGAAAATGTACTGTCAGATTAAATTTTCACCCAAATATCATAGATATCTTCAAAATCCTTCCAAAAGTATAGGTCAAATCATATAGAATAGAAATTTACCATACACATGTATAATGTAACTTAAAACATTATACAGTGAATCACAAATAAAATTCTGCAGACTGCTAGAGGTCATCCCTATTTTTTCCCTCGACATGTCTCCTATTTCGAACAAGTTGCTCAAGACCTTCCTTTTTCTTTCCCCCTGGTGAAATTTTCAACAATTCCTTGTATAAGATGTCGTGCTAATGCAGTTTTTAATATAGAACAGCTGCTTTGTCCTCCAACAAATATTCTAAAGTTGAAATATCCTTAAACTTCCCTTTGGATTACATCCCTGCATCTTCCGTGCTGTATATCCACAAATTTTTTTTGTTGGTTGAGAAATCCACAATTTTTATATATAAACGCATTGTATGGCACCCAATTTCGCAGGTTTCATGCAATTGCTTAGAAGCTTGCACAATTATCAGCCCAATTCATGATGTTTATAGAGGCCAAAAATAGAAAGAATAGTTGGCATTATGCCCCAAATGGAAAGACATTGCAAAAATACCATATCCTGTTTGAAATAGACTTACTGGACAAAGTAATGAAAAAAAATAAGAATTATCTAATCTTCATTCAAAAGGTGATCATCAGAAAATTCCATGACCTGCAGTTGTTAAGGAAAACAAGAACATGCATAAGAGTCAAACAGAGATACTCACTCTCCATCAAGTTGTGCAATCAGGGCCTCAAATGTTGCTCTTCTCCGTGGGTCCCTCCTTGCATGCCTTCCAGCAATGGCATCAATTTCATCCACAAACACAAAACAAGGAGCCTGCAAAGAATGTAAACTAGTTATGGCCTGTAGTGACCTGGGGTTCGAAAAATCTGCATTACCACAGTCAGAAAAGGAACAAAGCATAATACATATTACAAATAAAAAGAAGGTCAGCAACCACTTTTTAAGAAAGAGGGATCCACTTAATAGACTTGCAGAAGGCCGGTATTGCGGCTGAAATTGTGAAAAAGCTATGGGAAATTGCACTTTCAAAACAATCATGTAAGGCTTACATTTCTTCTAGCAATAGAGAACATCTCATTGATCCTTGCTGCGCCACTTTTCTCACTGTCTGTAAACTCTGCACCTGAAGCAAAGACAAAAGGCAATCCACTTTCCTTTGCCAGTGTCCGTGCAAACAATGTTTTTCCAGTTCCAGGAGGTCCCGAAAGAAGAACACCCTGTCATGCAGGTAACCGTCTTGTACATCATGTTTCTTAACATTTTATAATCTAAAGCACAGTTGAGAGAGTTTTTTTTTTTCTTCGACCGAATAACGAAGAATTACCCGAACAAACTTCACCCCCTTTTCGAAGTATTGCATGGGATTGCCCATATAAATCATTATCTCATCTAGAAGATCCCAGACATCACCTCCAAGCACCACTTCCTTATACATTGATTTTGTGTCACCAACATCTCCAACAGGCTGGATGGACAAAAAGGACTGCTGATGATTCGAGGACATACATGTAGATGCAAAATTGGGGAAGGAGGGAAGGAAGAGACAATACCAGGATAAAATTTTCTGCATATGCCATGTCAAAAAGTTGGTTATACTTTTTATACAGAAAACGCTTAGTAGTGATGGTTAGCAGCATCACAGACTCCCTTAGCAGCCACAGGATCAGTAGGCCCGGTGCCAATGCGATCACAACTTTCAAAAAATAATGAATCTGTTGCTTCTGAAGGAGATCAACCTCAACTCCAGAACTTGCGATAATCTCAAACAAGTAGGGATCAAGGGGGATATCAACCTATCAAAATTCAAGTAACAAGCAGCAATCCTGAGTGAAACGGACAAGGTGGTTTGGTCTTTCCCAATAGAAGCAATGAAGTCAATAAAAATAGCAATGAAATGGTAAGACTTACAACATATTCTAATGGAAACCCTTCTTTCATAGTTACATACAGCCTTTTTAGGTCCTCCGTGAAGACAATGGCAGCAACCTGTTAGAAGGAATTCACAGCATCAGAACCATCCTGCATATCAATAACTGGAGAAAAACTAGATACTGAAATCTCATTGATAAATGGAATCTGGATCAGCTTCATAAATATCATGTTCTTGTATGTTTGCTTTCTACTTCACTGCTTGTCGGGTATCAAAGTAACAACTTCTAGCAACTGGATATTTCAACCAGTTCAGATGGAAAACATGAAGAGAATAAGAAAACGAGAAAAAAAGGTGCACTTTAAACCATCTCCTTATAGGTCTGCTACCTTCCAAATGAGGACAACTTTAAATTGACGTGCAAACATGAATCTAAGCCACATGCAGTGAACAATTATCACCAGTGATGCAGATGAACCTTCACATGGAAGGTATAAGAAGCACACAAAGCATTTACCTCAGAGCTGTCAAGCTTTTGAAGAAAATAAGTGTACGGAAGTTTGGGACGATAGCGCCACCATCTTTTAGATATCCATAAAGCCCTTGTTCCCTGTGTGTCTGTTGCCTTTTGCACCACATCCTTACGAAGACTGTTTTCAACCTCTTTCATGTCAAATTCAACTACATACTTGGCATTTGCAGAATCTAGTTGCTCAATTAACTTCTCCTTTCTCAAAATCTCCTTCCATATGTGAAGCCTTTCATGCCATGTTCCTTTGTTTTCTTCAGCTTTACCATCTGTAAAAGATTAAGGGAAACAATAACGAGGAGGTAACATCAGCAGCATAAAATTTAGTATCCAAGCCCTAGACCAACGTATTAAGTAAACTAAGTCTTTGTTCCCCAATTAGCCAGAACTACCAGTCCCTGAAAAATATAGTAAAATGGACATGGCCAAAAACTCAAATTACAGAATTACGTGCAAAACATCACCAAAGATTCATAGTTGCTAGGCAAAGAGGGTTCAATGCCAGTATTTTGGATGAGGAAGACAAGAACAAATCCTGAAATATATGTTAGGAACTTTTTGTGACCCTATCCTCTGCAGACATAGACATAATGCCCAAATACTTGTTCTTATGGTTCTTTCAAGGGTGTTCTGATTCATTGAAGAGTATCCTCCAGGTAAGTTGAAAAAACCCCAGAAGATATCATCTCCAAATCACAGGTCACAAATCCATTTTGTTATACTAACAAGGCAACAGATTTGAAAAAGAGAGTTGTCTAAGATTAGGACAAGACAAATTTATATGGAAAAGATAAGAAGTTATTAGATACACATGGTAATAATGATAGAATATCATTTGTCTACAAATTACAAGAGGGAAAAAAAAAATGAACAATATTAAGATCTGACATTAGCATAAATGCAACATATCTCTCTCATTCATCGGCAATATGATAAATCTATACCATGCAGTAAATTCAATCGAAAGATTCTTCCGGGAAAAAACTATGCTCAATCTCATAAAAGAAGGAAAGAGATGAGAACAACAAGAATGCAGAATAAATATCCAAACTTAATAAATTGAACTCTGCATGATATTTACGCACTTGCACACATAAACAGTCGTCAACTGACCCGAAATGCCCAGATCATTCTTCAATTCTTTCTTTTCTTCTGCACTCAATCTAATATTATTGTCAATGATCTGTTTCACATTTTCCTGAGGAGGCTCTCGATCATCATCCCAAGCATCTTCTCCAACATAAGAAGTGTCCTGAATCAAACTTCCATCAGGTTGTTCTACAAACTTTTTCATTTTCAGGCCTTTTGGTGTTGCCCTCCTCCACATACCCTTCTTAAACCTGTACTTTGACAAAATAAATAAAGTTTCAAACTAAATCAGGCATCCCAAAGCAAAATTTGTTCCCCAATGAGTCCACTAAAATGACCCATCCAGGGTCAAACCATATTTCCTTGATTTTTACCATAAATTTTTTAATAATTTATTGCTTCCATTAACTCATTTTTCAATAATAGGTACAACAATAATCGAAAAAAGTCTTGAAATTATTTGGGGGCCTTCATCTCATTCAATCAACAATTTGTATTTTCAATAGATCTTACTCATGTTGGCCTATCTTTCTTTTCCATTCTTACTCCATTCTTCTTGTTTAAAACCTAAAACCATCCCAAGAACTATAACAGGTTAGCAAAAGATCCTGCTTCTTGGGCTATGCTTTCTGTTTTGTCTTTCAAAGGGACTTGATGGTTTTTGTGCACGCATCTATAGATACAGAAATAGTTTACATCAGAGTGAATGAATGGCTTTTACAGCCTCATTAGTGGAGAGCAGCATAGTATGGTTTAATTATTCCAGAGGACAAGTTTGGACAATCTGGTGTGGCACTCTGTAACTCTAGTTAGTTATGAATCCCTTTTAATTATCAATTCTCTGCCATGTGATAGTTTTGAGTTGAACTAAAGTTCATACTATGGTGTTTATAAATAGAATGTTACATGAGATGGTTTATCCACAGTCAACATAGGCATAGAGATGCAAAGTAAGGAAGACTGATAAAATCCAATCAGTTTCTTAAATGGAGAGGAGAGCGTAGATGACACAGGACATGCAAAAGAAAACATAATTAGCATAACTATATCTTATAGATGGTAGGCTTGAATAAAGTTGAATAGAGAAATATTATCTACAAAACCGACCGCGCCCAAGCATGGATTGAGACTTATTTCAGTCCAGTTGAGTTGAGGTCCTTGTAACCTTAGGCCTCTAGAACTCAGCTAACTTCAACGGTGTGCTCCCCAAATAAGCAAAATCAATAACACATGAATGGGAAAAATATGATTAAAGCTTAAAGGAGGAATCAAGACTACAAATGCCAATCCTTCAGTTTCTGTCTTTTACAATCACATCAGATGATACTCAGCAAATTCTTGGGAAGGAAAATTTACACCTTCTCTTTAGAGGCATGCGAGGAATGAAAAAGAAGGGATACACTTTGAGTTAACCACTTCCTTTGAGCGTTATGGAATTATTAACTGATAAGCTTCTTAATACACAATGGAGAGAGAGAGAGAGAGATAGACAAAGTAAAAATTTCAATGAAATTGCATGTTAGGACAGAACAAGAAATGAACATACTTTCTGACATTAATAGGAGATGGTTCAGGAATCAATGCCTCCATATAAGCTTCTGCTAGCTCTCTTCTTTCTCGATTTAGATAAGGAGCACGAATGGCGACATATATTCTTTGACAGGAAAACATCACCGCCAAGATATAAAGAATCAACACACCAGCTCGTCTAGGCTCCCAATTGCTGAAGTCCTAAGAGTATCAGATAACTAAAACAATTTAGCTTCTTAATGAGCATTTGCTTATTGAAACACTAACAAAAAGAAAAAGCAAAAAGTATTAAGATTGGTTCCAACTGATTTTATGATTCCCCCATCCAGCCGAATCGCTGCAACTCAAAGTTAACGTTACAATTGGTCCAGCAATCTCTAGGTGCAACTATTGATCATAACAGAGACAAAAAGAAAAAAAAAAAAAAAAAAGGGAAGAAATCATGCAACAGAAATATATGGCATCCAAAACATATATCAGACTATTAATCAGTAGCTTTGAAAGCAGAATGAATTATATGTAGAACGTGTAGAGGGTATCCCTAGAGTCTGCATTTGAGAAGTCTGGGGAAGGATCAGAAACGCGCAGCCTTAACATTGTTTTTCGCAAGGAGACAATTTTCACAACTCGAACCCGTGACCAACAGTTCACATGGAGTAACGTCTCCGTTATGCCAAGACTTGCCATTGATAGAATGTGGCAAGAAAGGAAACAAAAACAAAAAATGAAAAATAAAAAATGCAAAAAAATTGAGTAAAAAAACTTGCCTTCCAGCGGTCCAAACTATTCCAATCCAGAAACTCAGGCCACAACTCGGACCTCCACCTCATAAACTCGTCCTCACCCTTCTTGAACCCACCATTAACTCGCTCCACAAACTCACCCACCTTCACATTAATTCCATCCAACTCAACCCCAGTTTCCTTCTTCACTACCTGACCAAGTTTCAGCAAGAACCGCTGCGTTCCAAGCCTGACGGACCGAGTCAAATTCAGCCAAGAAAACTCACCGGACCCATTTGGGTTTGCAGAGGAACGAACTCTAAAGATGGGTTTTCGGCGGGAAGTTGTGGCGGCTAGTCGCTTTGTGGGAAATCGAAAATGCACACAACCTGTTTGATGACTGGCCTGTGCGAGCAGTGCAACAGGAGATGGAGGAGGAGGAGAAAGAAGTGGGTTGTTGTGCTTGTATGTAAGACCTGGGTTCATTCTTGTTGTTGGGGGGGGGGGGGGGGAAGGGGAGGGGGGTTAAGAGTGAGTCTCTCTCTAGGCTACTGAAGAAGAAGAACGAGGTATTTGTTGATGTTTTGAGACTTCTGCTTCATGGGGCTTCTTGATTTTTTAATCTTTTCAAACCAAAGCAGCAGAACAGTTCCTCAATTTTTCTTTTCTTTTTGGTTTTTCTTTTTCCCTCTTCTTTCTAAAGGGAAAAGGGATAGGAGAATGCCAACGGGATAACAACTGTAAAAATCTATCCAGGAAAAAAAAAAGAAGAAAAACTACAGAAGCAGTCCTCGGATTTTCAGAGACAAAAAAAGACTAATTTAGCCCCGCTTTAAAATTTTCTGGTTTTATACTCACGTCCTTATTATTATTTTTTTTTGTCAAAATTCACTCTCAATAATAATATAATTTAAACTATTTAAAAATCAATCAGTTTAATTTATATTGACTAATTCAACCTGCACGAATTTGTATTTGTTAAAATTGTAAGGATTTAGATTAGTTGCGATTTTTAAATTTTAAAATTTGTTAGAATCAAATTAAGTGCGAATTAAGAGTTTTGAAATTTATCTAATCTGACTAAATTCATTATATATATATATATATATATATACCCCCACTGTCATTTTCACCAGCACCACGATGTCTTTGTGAAGAATTTTTTTTGGCTTGCTCCGTTACTGTTGTTGCTCTCCATCAATGTAGCAATTCAAAACTTTACTTGAGACATTGTGGATGAATCAGAATAAAATTTTAGAAATGCAAAAGAACCCACCGCCTCAAGACCATGTGCATTGTGAAAAAATGTCACTCTAAATTGATCAGCTTTGATTTGTTTTTGAAGAATTACAGCCCGCCTAGCAACCAAAAATTAATCTCAAGAAGCAATTCAAATGAAAGCAGTGCAAAATGGCATTCATGTTGACTCTTTTTATGCAAACTTTTATATAATCTGTCAAAATTGATTCAATCTAATTTACTAGTAATAAATTAAATTGAATGGGTTAAATAGATTAACGGATTGAACGCAGATAAAAAATAATCTAATTTACTGATATGAATATATCTTTAAATCCACCAAACTCAACTTGAAAACACTCTTAGCATCATTTGTCCAAATTGACTCGCAATGTATTTTTTCTGTTAAATTTTGGCACGTGGCAAGATTTAATTTATAAATAAAAAAAATTATAAAAATTGATACATATTTTTTTGAAAACAGAGTAAAAGAGATCTTACCGAGAAGAGAGAAAAAAGTTCTCGCCTGTAAAATAGGATGGCCGCAGGGAACAGAGGATCAGCGTTGGGAAGTCTAAATTTATGGTCTCTCAGAATGTTAATAAAGCGTTAGTTGGATCAATTAGTAGAATATTGGGTTTCGCCCCTGTTACGGAGCTGGGGAAATATTTAGGTGTTCCTTTACTGGCAGACCGAAGGACCACAAGAGCATTTGATGATGTTTTGCGGCTCGTCCAAAGCAAGCTGAGTGGTTGGAAGGCAAACTCTTTATCCCTTACTGGGCGGACAACCCTTGTGCAGTCTGTATGGCAGACTATTCCGTACTACATTATGCACGCTAATCTATTGCCGCAACGCACTTGTGAGGCTTTGGATCGATTGAACAGGAATTTTTTGTGGGGAAGATCGGAGGAGAGACATAAAGTGAGCCTGGTTTCTTGGGACCAGGTGTGCATGCCTAAGAAGAGGGGAGGTTTGGGGCTTCGGCAAGCGAGAGATATGAACATTGCTCTTTTGTCCAAACTAGGATGGGAGATTATTACACGGAAGGACAAGTTTTGGGTCCAAGTGGTTTAGGCCAAATATTTTCCTTCTGGAGACTTCCTACAAGCAAGAAGAGCTGCCACTCAGTCCCCCACCTGGTCGGCCATCCTTACGGGCAAGGGACTGCTGTGTAAAGGGCTTCGTTGGAGCATTGGGGATGGGAAAAAGGTTAAATTTTGGACCAACATCTGGGCCGGAGAAAAGCTGCTATTGGAGTGTATGGGAGTAAACCTGCACAGCAGGAACTGGGTGGTGGCAGATTATTTAACGGCTGTTGGTGATTGGGATTGGGAACGTATTGCTGATCAGATTTTGGGACAAACACGACTGATGCTACAGGGGATTTATTTACCTCCTGTTAATGGCATGAGTGATAACTGGATTCGGGACGTTTTTCCGTGAATCAGAGGATTGTGAAAATTTTAATTCTTGTCTCATCGAATCAGAGGATAACGGGGATTCCAACTGGTCTTGGATTTGGAAACTCCCACTTCCCCAACACCTAAGATTTTTTGTGTGTTTGGTTTGGCATGGTAAACTGCTTACTAATGAGTATAGATTTATTCGTCACATGGCTGAGACTGGTTCTTGTGAGAGATGTGGAGGTATATGGGAGAGTTGGCAGCATGTTTTGTATAGTTGTGAGGTAACCATGAAGTTCTGGGATGCTCTATTTATAGAATTGGGAGTGGAACATCGCCCTCATAATTCTTACAATGATTGGTTTCTCCAAGGATGTCGAAGGGATGATTTATGGTGCATCTGGGAGTGCGACTTTCGAACTATTTTTATTACTGCAACGTGGTTCACTTGGCAGCAGAGGAACCATGAGGTTTTTAGAGGAGAGACTTATTCTCTGTATCAGAAAGTGGCATCGGTGAAGATCAAGGCATAGAATATCTATGCAGCACATAATAATAGTGAAGCAAGCAAAATAGCCGTAAGAGTTCAACGGCCAAGTAATCTAATTGCTTGGCAAGCCCCCAGTGAATTATTCTTGAAAATTAATGTTGATGGCTCGGCCAAAGGTGCTCCTGGCATGGCAGGATTTGGAGGCCTAGCAAGGGATATAACTGGCAAGTGGGTATTTGGTTTTTCTGGAAGTGCGGGGATAGGCATGGCTATAGAATCTTACCATAAAATCTCTCAATACATGACAGGCACACATGATCCAACGCTGAGTAATTTTATCAATCTCTAGAATGGAGTCGATGGACAGAAAAAATAAGATAGGTTAATGAAAGCTGTTAACCAATGGCCATAGCTATTTATTTCCTCATTAATTAATCGAGAGCCCCGACACGCTTCCCGCATTCCAAACTTTCTTCTAAAATCTTCTTCATATCATATTTGTATTCAAAGCCTTCCTTTGTCAACTTCGTGGAATCGCACATGACTGCTTTCACTCCTTCTCCCATGTTTCTGCGCCACAACACAATTCTATGAGAATAATATACGTGTGAGTCGTGGACGTGTTAGAGTTTAGTATGTAATTCATTCTTATGTATGTTTTATTTAACAGTTTAAAATTTTCACACCAAATCATTCGTTGTGTATGTGGTGTGCCTATCTCACGTGACTAAAAGCATCATAATCTTACCTGTCATCAATCTTGAATTGTGGATAATTTTCTTCAAAGTACATGCCAATTTCTTTCATGGTTGGACTGGCAGCTGAAACAAGGAATCTACCATTGATCGATGGCTTTTCCATGCAAAAAATGTGCGCATTACAAACATCTTCTACGTGCACAAGAGGGACTGAGCCCAACAGTTCTTGCAAGAATCTTAGTTCATCAAGGTAAACTGGATCTTCTGTGAGCTGTGATAGAATATCGCCCACACTTGGAGGCAGGTGAGGAAGAATGGTCTCCCCTCCCACTAGGCCGCATGCCAGAGTTACCACTTCTATTTTGCTACCATCGACTTCGTTGTACTTCAATGCCTCTTTATCTGCCAATGTCTTGCCTATGGTATATTGCTAGCAAAAGCACAAAACAAGTCAAAAAAAAAGGGGAAAAAAAACATTTTACTTAAGAATTCACGTCTTGTCTATAATATAGACTGCTAGTGATAAAGTTATCCCATTGTAACTCAAAAGTCGTAGATTTGTTTCACAGAAACGGAAGCTATCTAATATGTTGCTAAAAGTTTTGACATGTTACATGGAGAACAAAATTGCAAATGTACAAACCAGCGTAAAGTCGGAACTATATGTAAAGGAGAGATGAAGGGGAGTCCAATGGGATTCATTCATGGGTCCTTTAAAGCTAACCCCATCTTCGTTCAAGCTTGAGCAAGCCATCACAGTTGATGTGTAGATCAGACGCCTAACTGTTGGTGATCGAACGCAATAATCAGCTATGGCCTTTAAAGCCCCAACAGTTGCTTCAACCATGTCCTTAAACTGTTCTCAAATTGGATTCGAGATTAGATGTTTGCTAGACATGTCACAAGAAAGCATAGCTAAAATGACCAAGTCTTAAATGGGGAACCGCAAAATTGAACTTTCAACTACGCTAGTTAATTATAACAAGAAAATTTTTTTGATCGATCTATTGCAACCCAACAAACAACAACTCTATCAAATTCTTACAATGTGTTTGGATTATGGGAAAAGGGTGAGAAGGAAAAGTATTGGAAAGAGATGAGATTGAAATAAGAATGATCTATTGTTCGGAAGTGCCATGAAAAGAAAAGAATGAGATCGAGATCATCTTGATAAAAATCTACAAGCTCAAGCTCGACTTGTAAAACTTTTTTTTAGGTACACCACATACCAAATGAATGATTTGGTGAAATTTATTCTTTATGTAATTTATTTAGTACTATCATTAACTAAGTTTGATATGAGATCTAATTGTTCAGAATTCTTCTTAACTAACTTCTCAAACCTTAATTAGCAATTACAGTTTAATAGGTTATCAAATATTATACCTAAGTGAGAAGTTGGTGTCCCCCATCTCCAGCCAATCCCTCTCCCTATATGTATTAGCTATGATTCTCCTCAAACATTAAAAAACAAAAAAACTTCTCGCACCTTATGGTGCCGGCCCCGAATCCAAATTGCCAGCCAGCATAAAAAGGAGTTGAATCTTTCAAAAGCCCAAGATATGGATTTTTCATCAAGTGCTATCTTTTAAAGTTCCAAAAACTAATGGGTGTCATTAACAATCAGATCCAACATGTTAGAATGAATCAACACAATTGAAAATAAGTGTGATGATTGCTAAGTGAACTAGACATATGTACTGACCCCTGTTGTACTTCTACTGGGATCAAGCTCCATAACCTGCACTGGGGTTGCAACGTGAAAAACAAATTCACACCCTTCAATTGCTGCCTCAAACTTTTCAGGATTGTATATATCAGCTTTGAATAGAACTAATTTGGTATCTGCATCGGGAAGTGACTTGAGAAGAGCCACTTTGGACCTGTCTTCTGCAATAAAAAGATATTTATACATTTGTAGACCAAAAAAGATAATTTTTTTTCCTCTAAAACAGTTAATTAACAACAAGCTGAAGAGGAGGCATGAAGAAGGAAAATATATAGGTATATACCCAGGTTTCTTAAGGTTGAATGGACGGTGTGGCCTTTCTCCAGCAGCTTCTTAATAAGCAAGGAAGCAATGTAACCAGAGCCTCCAGTGACGCATACTTTAGTGTGACTGTTGCAGGCCTCATCTTTGCCTGTTGCCATTGATAATTGGTCAGCCCTTGCTGCTAGCTTCTTTTGTTCCTTCCTTTTCTGGGGCTGCGTCCGGATATGATTGATAGGCCAATCTGTTTGCTGTTGCCTTCAATTCTCCTTTTTCTGGGAATCATATGAAATTTTGTCTAAATAATTTTATATTGTAATTAACAGTATATTTTATATAAATATAATTAAAAATTATGAATTAAAAAAATAATAATTTTTTATTTATTTTATATTTTATTATTATAATTATATAAAAATATATTAATTATTATAATATAAATGTTATTTAAATAAATTTTAATCTGACCGTATACATTTACCCTTTTGAGGTGATGTCTGAGGTGGTGTCTGGGTCGGATTTATAGGCCTATTTTTAGATATTTCCTTTAATGCCAAATGGTCCCAATTCTCTTTTTGTTTTACCAAACGTTACATTAATATTCATCAAGAATATACATAGAGCCGACAACCGATAGCCGGGAAAGCCTGCCAAAAACAAGAAGAGACGTCGACACTAATACTCTACACAACAAATAATCAAGTTGACTATACACAATCGAGACATTAAACCTGAAATAACCTATCAGATTGTGACTAAAAATACATAACACCAAAGTATTAATTAAATCTAGTCCATTCAAATAAAATTACATCCAACAGCACATACACCATAAGAAACCGCATATCGACAGATCATAGTCAAACATTATCATATGTATTAGACAAATTTTTTTCATAATTTTTTATTTTAACCAAAGATGACTTAAATTTTTCTTTCATTCACATTTAAAGTTAGATTTAATATGACTCATATTTGAAGTGAACAAAATTAGAAATCTATTAAAGGCTATTAACTTGTTATTAAAAAAAGGGACTTTTAATTTTAATTAGAATGCTTATTCTTACTTTATGAGTATAACAAATACACGATCTTACATCACGTAATTTGGTCACTCTTTTATTTTAACTAGACTTAACTTAAAATTTTTTTTGGTCAAATTTGAAGTTAAGTTAATTTGAGCTATATTTTATATGAGTTAAATTAAAAATCTTTTTTAGTAATACGATGGCACACCAACCACATTGATAGAGAAAAATGCCTTATTTATTAATTATTAAGTGTTTCTTTTTTTGTTATTAAGAAGCTTATTAAGCTATAAATAGTATAATAAAATAGTATTATTTATTTTCATAAATTTTACGCTTATAAAATAATATTATTTATTTTCATAAGTTTTATATTTTTTTCTTAAAATTAAAATTAAAGAACTATAAGATAAAAATCTAAATTCTAAGTAATAAATTGTCCCGAGAAACTTTTTATCTCTTTTCTTCGTAAGATTTGTCCCTCACATTTCCTTTGTTTATTTTAAAAATACTTGATAGAGCTCCAAAGTAAAATGATGAAAATGTCACCGCCGGTTGACCTTAGTACAAAGTTATGCACATGTTAATACTTATTTTTTTAATTAAAAAATAAAAATTTATCGCATACATGTTAATAATTAAACTTGTAAATTAATATTAAAATATTTCTTATTTATATGTTTCATTCAATCTAAGTTATAAAAAAAAACTCATCATTCAAATATTATTGAATGTAAACAAATCTTTTCTAAACAAATTATAATAATTATTAAGTCTATAACTAACTATGCGCAATCACAACATATTAATACTTAATGGAGCTCTAATACAAAGTTATGCGCATGTTACTAATAGCTGATCGTGTTTTCGGACACATGATCGTGTTTGCACATAGGAATTAGCGACAAATGTAAGGCTTTTAAAATTTAAACCGAATCTGTGGGTAGGAAAATAGAGAATCTGGGAGATCATCGATTCGATTCACCTTATAACGGGGTAAAAGTCAAAACTGGTCCAATCCGAGTTTAATCAAGAAAATCGACTTAAAACGCTAAGAAAAATCGGTTGGATTTGTGGTCAAATTGATTTTGGATTTAAAATATTAAATTTACAATCTCATTTATAAATTCTGTTTAACTCGTAACCGAGTCACAAAATTTATTCAAATTTAAAATTGACATATATTATACAAACTTGTAGTATGGTCATTGATAAGCAAATATATATTTATTATTAATTCAACTTCTAATTTAACTATTTTTTAAAAAATAACACAACATTTACACAATATAAAATAATATGTATCATAATTCAATTTTCAGATTTCATTTGGCTATCAGATGTGAAAATCTGAAAATTGGCTTGACTGATTTTCATGGTGGTGTGATTGGATAATGAGAAATTGAATAGAGAGTGAATAGAAAAGAAAATGAATAGAAAATATTATAATAATTATGATATTATGATTATTAAAAAGTAATGATTAAAAAGTCGTGAGAAAGAAAATAAATAATAATTTATGAAAAAAAATAAAAAGTAATTATTTAAATTAGTTAAAATTAATTAAAAATATAATAAAAAATTTTAAATTTTTTTTTCTTTTTCCTTTTTCTTAAAAAAATGCCAAACATGTCCTCAAAGTAGACTGGTTTTTCAATCGCAAACCAATATCTTTCGCTTTGACTTGTACAATTTTGGCTGTGTTATCTATTAGATATTGTCACAAACTAATAAATTACAATCCGATTACAGGGACGGAGAGACGACGGATCAATGAAATATAAATAAATAAATAAATAAATAAATATATATATATATATATATTTTTTTTTTTTTGCTTTTTTGTTATGTACAATATCTTATATAATAAAAATAATATTAAAAAATTAGAAGTCCGTGACTGAATTTATTGCATCCGTCCCCATCTGGTCGCTTTCGCCAGTCCACTTACAGGAACGGGTGGGGACTGGATAATTAATTATTGAAAAAGAGCACGTGTCAGGGATAAGGCTGATGACTAAAAAAATTAAAGCAAATTTTTGTATTGGATAATATTATTTTTATTATATAAGTTATTATACACAATTAAAATAAAAAATAATTTTTTTATTAGAGATTACTCAATTTTTAATTTTTTGTGTTGATTAATTTAAATTGATTCGAGTAAAACTTTAAAGAATAACGGAAAATCTCTACGAAGTGAAAAAAGTAATGTCACTGTTTAAACAGTGATCTGCCAGTAGCCCTGGCTAGTCTCTCCCGTCCCTGCAGCGGAATTGGTGCCTGTGTTGTAGAACGCCGAGTAATGAGACAGTATGGGACGCTGTATTTGTGGTGTTGCGTGCCATACATTTGCATCAGAGAAAAGATTATATGTGGGTTTTTTTTTGGGATATTAATTTTTTTATTTTTAAATTTTTAAATTTTTTTTATATTTAAATTTTAAACTTTTTTACATTTTATTTAAATCTTAAATTTTTAATTTTTTTATCAAATTAGTTCTTTTATTTATTAAAAGTGATTAATCTATTAAAAATAATTTTAATTTTAAAAAAATTATTTAAAAAAAGATTAAATATATGAATTGAATGTGTTTTTTATCAAAAATATACATATTACATATTTAATTCGTATATTTATTGATTAAAAAAATATTTAATATACATATTTTGTTAATAAAAAAATATTTAATTCATATATTTAATCTTTTTTAAATAATTTTTATTAAATTAAACTCATTTATTAATCGATTGACCACTTTTTGTAACTTAAATGATTAATATAGTATAAAATTAAAAAAATTAAAATTTAAATTAAATGTTAAAAAAATTTAAAATTTAAATATAAAATAATTTAAAATTTTAAAATTAAAAATATTGATATTTTGATCTTTTTGTGCGGTTGCTTGCAAATGCGTGATTTTCAATCATTTACAGTGCATTTGTGATCCACCAAACTTGATTAAACGTATACTTCGCTGCGTGGTTGATTGTTGCCTCAGTGGCCTAAGCTTCGTCATCTTTTGGGGTTCCGCCAGTTGTGCTCCACTCTGGAAAATGCTGACCGGTTGGTCCAGTCCAATAACTCAAATCTTGATTGCCATCTGTAAACACCGACTGACCTTCCTCGATGGCGTGCATGAAAAAAAGTAAGTATAATTTATATTAATATTAATCTATTATCTTCTTAAATTTATGTTTTGTTTTTTATTAATTGTCTCTACTAAAAACAGTAAAATAGAAAAGTTTAAATTCATATTTCGTATTTTATAATTTACTCTAACTCTTTTTTTTTTAACTGAAAGGTTATTGTTTGTATTAAAATAATATTATTTTATCGTAGAAAGTTATTATTTATTAATAAATTAGTATTATTTTATGATATATGTTACTGTTTATGATGAAAAAATAAGAAAAAAATAATTGTTTAATACTTATTTGTCCCCACTTACTCTGGTTCCTGAATCCGCCAATATCTTGAGAAGGTTGGAGAGCTTGAAAAAATTAGGGAGAAAATTCTGCTTTAGCGGAATCCAAAGAAGCCATTCATACCTATCCCAGTCCGACAATAGAGAATTAGGTCTCGCATTGGAACATGGATTGCTGAGTTCTTTTTTTTTTTTTTTTTTTTTTGTCGGTTTAGTTTTTTTCGGTTTAGTTTTCTTACGTGTGCTTTCGTTCATTCACTTTAGGTCCCTTTTTGTGCAATTAATGTTTTGTCTCTTTTCACTTTGGAATCAAAGATGCAGAACTGAGTAGTTATACATTAGCTAACTGCATGTGTATTTTTCTGTAAGTGCAAACTTCGATCAACAACATCAACCAAATCTTAATCCCAAATCAAATGGGAGTCTGGGTAACAAAATAATCTAAATCTGAACGGCTCAAGAAATGAGTTTGTTTGCTTAATTACAAATCTCTAGCATTAACAAAATACAACCTTTAAAAATAATATTTGTACATTGCAATTGGTTGTATGCACATCATAAATTTTTTGATACAAAATTGGTGGACCGTCTATTGACCAAAGAGTGAAAAAGAAAGAGTCCATTTTTGGTTTTCCTTCTCTCATATTGTGTACAAAAAATTTCTTTTTTTACCATTCTAGAACTCAGATGCAAATGAAAAGAAAAAAAAAGGATCTCGTAGAAACTTAAAATTAATTTTCAGTTTAATTAACTAATTCAAGGGTCATCAATTCCTATGCTCGATATTCTATTTTTGAATTAGGCTGTGTTTTCTTCTTTAGGCATCGAGGGAAAATATAAGTCAAATTTTGTAATAGTTTTTCTTTCTTAATTCATTTTTATGTTTAAATTATCACGTTTAGATTTCCATTGGAGATAGCAAAATAATTTTTTTAAAACTCTTTAAAACTTTTATGTAAAACTCTTTAGTGTTTTTTTTTTTCTTAACTAGATGGATTGCAATTTAGATTGATTGACCAGATCTCATATTAGAGATGGGATTCCAATTTCTACTCAGAGCATGACTGTTTGTCTATTCATATTTCATACTAGCTGGTTCCTGTCTCATTATCTGCATGGTCACAATTTAGGCAAGTCTTGAATGCTTCAACAATATTTTTTTTGTGAAATTAGGAGTGGTACTATGTGAGGATCTTGGAAGATTGTGCAGAGCATATCGTATGGTGGAGTTGGAATACTATACTAAATTTAAATATTTGAATTCATAACCTCATACTAAAACAAAATCTTTTAATCGCTAAATCATAAAAATATTTCAATCTATATCCAAAAAAGAAAAAAAAATTATGATCTTGATTGTCCATTGTTGATCGACTTACCGCTGGCACGAATTATGTTTTATCCATCCGTACTTTGTGCATTTTGACATTGACGCTAATTTTTTTTAGTTAGAGTTGGTAGTCAATGTGAAGAGAATAGAGGTTGAGATGTGGAACTCAGATTCGAACTCCCATCCTATCTCACCGTAATTGTTGATATTGTTCTTCTTTTGACGATAATTTAACTAGCCAGAAGTTTGATTATGACAGCGTCAGATATATGAAAGAAAAATCGCTCAAAGTTATATGGCACTGTTGTGCTACTAAATTAGCCATTAAGGGCTTGCGGGCTTTTCCAAAGCAATGGGCATCACCGTATTCAAATTACACCACTTGCCAATGTACCATTAATTAATACTAAAAGAAAGAAAAAATTTTATTTATTAAAATAATTTTTAAAAGGACAAATCTTCATGTAATGTTAAATCTAATCTATTGTTACCTTAAAATTACAAGTCCAATAAATCGTGCTTCATTGTGAAATTAAATGTGTAACAGTATACATATAATTTTTTTTTACAGTCTATAATGTGAGAATTTTGAGTACCCTATTTTGAATATAATATTAAAGAGATAAGATTGTTCTTTATAAAAAGAGCCTATCACTGACTGACTGTAGCACTTATTTTGTGAGATATTTGTAGACTTTTAGAGTATATGAACAATTACTTTTATTATGTTATATCTAAACTAGCTAACAAGGTAGCAGATTGAGTCACAAATCAGTCTTTATTGGGATTATACCCTGTAGACTGAATTAACAACCCACCGTCTTACCTTTAACTTTTGTTGTCTACAGACCTATCGCATTAATGAATATGAGCTCCATCCCTTCTGTCCAAAAAAAAAAAAAAAAAGAGCCTGTCAATTAAAAGGTGAAGAAAATAGTGATACAAATTTTGCATGAGATTTGCCGAAGAAATTTGACGATTTAGTAGAAAGGTAGTTATAAGCAAATAAGAATAGATACAATATAAAGGATGGGAAGATTTTATTTCGAAAATTTTAGATAAGATTTAAATTAATTCAGATTGCTTAAGGTGAAAAAAATTCTTTCAAAATGCAATTAATTGTGTAAAAATTTCCAATCAATGAAAGAAAATGAGATATTTTCTGCTTATTAATAATTTCTCTCCAAAATATGCAATATACATATATGTTTTTTAAGCAACATAAACGGATAAAGAGTATGCTGCTCCTCTTTGTTGATAAAAAAGTTGCTAATTTTTTCGTCAATAAGTTAGATTTATTAAGAAAAAAGATTTTTCACTTGAATGTAATAAATGAAGTCGTTTGCAAAAATCATTTTTAACACTACTAAAACGTCAAAAAACATTATAACTTTTACCAATGTGGAACTATGCATGAACAAATTGCAAAAAGATTAATTTTGAAGATATCAATGAAACTAGAGAAAAAAATTTTGATTACTAGTAGTGTTTAAATTAGATTAATTTCTTAATGTTTTCTTATGAAGGATTTGTAACAAATCTTCTATCATAAATAAGAAAGTAAAAATTTGTCAATTCCCATTTATGATTGCTCTTTTTAAAAAATATAAGATAATAAGATACATTATTTTGATACAAACATAACTTATGAACTACATGTTAGATCTTAATTTATGTCAAATTGTGAGGATTTATCTTAACTGAAGTTGTGGAAGGAGTGTGCCTTCCACTGAGGGGTTTGAAATTTGAATTTCAATATCTTCTCTCGCTTGCCTTTTTCTCAATGATGAGCTATTATCTCTACTACAAACAAAAAACATGTCAAATTATTGTTCAACGACGTTACTCGTTCTATCATAAATAAGAAAGTACAAATTTGTTAATTCTTATTTATGAGTGATCTCTTTAAAGAATATAAGATAACACGATATCTTATTTAAAGGCAAAAATGACGTGTAAGCAACATGTCAATTTTCAACATATGTCAAATTATGAGGATCCAATTTAACTAGAGTGGTGGAAGGTAAGTGCCTCCTACTGAGGAGTTTGGGATATAAAACTCAATTTTTTCCTCACTTGCATCTTCTTAATGATTGACTACCATCTCTATTATAAATCAAAAAGAAAAATATTGTCAAATTGTTGCTCAACAATGGTTACTCATTCTATCCTAAATAAGAAAGTTCATATTTGTCAATCCTCATTTATAATTGCTATCTTTAAAGAATACAAGATAATATATGCTATTTTGAGGTAAACATAACCTATGAACAACATGCTAATTCTCAACATAAGTCAAAGTTGTAAGGATTCAGTTTAACAAGAGTAGTGAAAGTGTGTGCCTTCTACAGATGGGTTTGAGATTCGAATCTCTATTTCTTCCTTCACTTTCCCTCTTCTCAATGGTGAGCTACCATTTCTACTGTAGTAAAAAAATTTGTCAAATTGTTGTTCAACGACAATTACTCATTCTATAATAAATAAGAAAATATGAATATGTCAATTTCCATTTATAATTGCTCTCCTTAAAGAATACAAGATAATAAAATATGTTATTTTGATGCAAACATATTGTATTACCTATATGTCAGTTCTCAACATATGTCAAATTGTGATGATCTAGTCTAACTTGAATGGAGGAAGGCGTGTGCCTTCTACTAAGGGGTTTGGGATTTCAATTTCAATTTTCTCTCTTGCTTGCATCCTCTTCAATTAGGGACATCTATCTATATTATAGACCAGAAAGAAATAAATTTGTCAAATTTTTATTCAATGACGGTTACTCAATCTATCCTAAATAGCCAAGTACAAATTTGTTAATTCTCAATTATGATTGCTCTTTTCAAAGAATACAAGAAAATCATATGTTATTTTGAAGCAAACATAATACATGAATAATATGCCAATTCTCAACATATGTCAAATTGTGAGGACCAAGTTAACTGGAGTGGTGAAAGAAGTGTGTCTTTCACTAAGAAGATTTGGGATTTCCTCTCATATTTTCCACCTCCTCAGTAATAGGCTTCCATCTCTAAAAAAAGAATAAAAAATCTTTGTCAAATTGTTGTTCAATGACGGTTATTGATTTTATCATAAATAAGTCAACTTTTCTCAGAATGCAGATTCTTTAGATAAATATATAATAAATGAAAATTTCCTTAAAAATTTCCGTTTATAATTATAAATACAACAAGGGAGAATAGCTTATTCAAAGTGAAGAAAGATAGAGATAAAAAAGAGTAAGAAAAGAAAAACTAGGAAGAAAAAAAGGGCCAAATAGGTGTCATAAGGCATATAAAAATCAGATTGACGATAAATTTACCAAAAAGTTAAATTTAGGTATTTCAAGGCTTCAAAGTGTTGCTTTCATTTCCAACTTAGCAAATTGCTTGCTTTAGTTATATAAAATCTATGCCATATATGCATGCTTTTTCATTTTCCAAACAAAGTTCTTTCATGGTATGTTTGGTTAAATAAATATATATTTATATTTTTTTTGTATTTATATAAATCAAGAATAATAGCTTTTCGTAAAAAAAAAAACAGGGACTTTTGTCCTATATCCTATATCAACTAAAAATGTCTTCATGTTAACCTTAACTAATTGTTTTTGGTATTAACGACAAGTTTCTTTATATGTCTGCTTGCCATCAATCTAAATTATATTGATATCATCATTCATTTCTTTGATGCATAATTATTTTCAGGTGTAGGGAAGCTAGTGATGTACATGTACGGAGGTCTAGTTGAAGGCTTTCTTGTCATCATTGGACTTCAAATAAGGAGAATTCTCACAGTGTCTTGAGCTAAAGGAGATGGGTTAGGCTAGTTGGATAATGCTAAAATTGATTTAAACTATTCAATAAGAGCAAATGGACAAAGTGATAGTTCATTTGAAGTGAGCTTGTCTATTTTCTGTCGTCCCATTTTGATGTTGATGTAGATCACCATGAACTTTTTATAACATTATTCAATTTGGTTAACTAATGTCCAATTGAATCCACTAATTTCTACCCAAGAATAGAAAATGAATTAAATCGTAACACTGATAGAATAATTGTGATTTTTTGCTACGAATGAAAGGATTCTATATTGATAAAACTATAGGTTCCAAGCTTATCAAATTTTCTGCAAATGATGGTGTAATCTTTTAACGTCAATAAAACCATCGTAGCAAGGTTTCATTTAAGTTTCTGAATTTCCTAGCAATGACATAGAAATCAGTATTAGAGTTTGGAAAAATTTGACAGACATTAAAATTAGAATCAACATAGATTCTGCAATTCATTTAGTAGCTAACTTGCTTATTGTTTACAATGAAATAACTAGTAATTTATTAATCTCAGAAAAAATACAACGATAGAAACCAAACAGCAAAATGCTCATCTATATTATAATCTGTAGTCCCATTGCAATATAAAGATGTAGTTATTTCATTTTACATACCATAGAATATGGAAAAAATTTAATCTATATCAAACTCAATCATTGAGCACGATATTGGAATAAAACACAAGATATTACATTACAGAAACTTCAAAACAACATGAATTACAAATAGGCTCATTGTGTAGCTCAAGCAATCCTACATATTAAGACTATGCAGTTATAAACAAATAGGGAAATCTGTGAAGCATGAATAATTGTTGTTTTGGCTATGTTATAAGATTAGAAGATCGTGCTCTGTTATCAACCATTTATAGTTGGATGGTAATAATCTTAAGAAGAGAACGAAAAGGGAATTATTTATACAAGTTTATTGAACATCTATTCCTGATTATATAGTGATTCTTATACTGTGTGATCACGACAATCTTCAATTTTTTCACCACTTAGGACTCCAAACATTCAGAAAAATCTCTGGCAGACCTTAATTAAAAAAGCCCTCAATTACAAGATTGTTGTGGCTCTCTTTTGTCTTTTCCATAGCATCTACTGTGCTTTTTAGCATAAAATACAGGTAAAGAACAGAGAACTCTTTTTAGGTATCACCTACTTATTACAATAAATAATAAATTTTCTTTCCTCATCTTTTCTTCTAATCCAAATAGGCCATAAGGGTCGGCACTTTCCCATCCTCAATAAAAAAAAAGGGTTAATATATAAAAAAAAATATCAACTTTGTATAAAGTAACAAATCTAGCACTAACTTTAAAAGGTAATAATTTAACCCACTTTGAATTCTTTTTATAAGAAATTTAGCGCCTTATAAAATCTCTTGAATAAATTTTGTCTGTCTCGATAACGTGGTAATCGTATGTCTCACTAGGTATTAACGTGTATAATTATCATGTCATCAAGATAGACAAATATCTATAAACATGTCATCGAAACAGACAGATACTGTTTATGAAAAATCATATTTTGCTAGATTCGTTACAAAACAATTTTATGAGGATATAAACTCTTACTTTTTAAAGTTTGTGTTAGATTTATTATTTCATACAAAGTTGATGATTTCTTTCATATGTTAACCCCTAAAAAAAGGTATAATTTATACTATTTTAGTCTATTGTTTCTCTTAAGTTTATTTTTTAACCCCTCAACTACTTCGGGACAAGTAAATTTTTAGTCCTCTATGTTTGAGTTTTTCTCAATTGAGTCATATAGATTAAGATGTTTTCATTTAAATTCTAAACGTTACTATTTTCATTTCAATCGAGTCTAATCACTAACGGAATATGGTTTGACTGTTAATTTGGATATTTGATCGATGAAAATATTATTCTTAAAAGGAAATACATGAATAAAAATATTTAAAAATTAATTTAAAATACTTATACCGTATAAAAAGCATATTTTGAACATTACCACTAAAAAATAAATTTTCCTTTAAAAATCTATAAAAATTAATTAAAAAGAACATTGCTAATAATTTCTCAAAAATACGTATCATATGCATATTGAATTTTTTGTAAAAAATGTAAAAAAAATTTAAAAAATTCAATGTTTTCTAAACTTTAATGGACTCATTTCAATTGAGTATAATTTTGGACAAAAGGGACTTTGAACATTAAATATGGTTGTTGACCGCATTATAAACTTGCAAAAAAAAAAAAATATGTGAAAAAGCTACATAAATGAAAAAAAAAGTATGAAATATGCATAAAAAAATATTTGACTTTAAAAACCTATAAAATTAATAAAAATAACAAATACATATAAAAAAATATTATCAACAAATACATTTCCTCAAAAATACATATCAAATGTATATTGAAATTTTTCTAAAAATTTCAAAAAATTTTCAGAAATTCTAAAAATTCAAAAATAAATCTAAAAAAATTTATAAAGTTTAAAAATTCAAAATGAAATTTTATTTTAATAAAAATGAAAAATTTTCAAAAATATTATTTTAATGGTCAAATACTCAATTTTTTTATTCTAAAAAATTTTTGATTTTTATTAAAATAAAATTTCAATTTGAATTTTTTAAACTTTATAAATTTTTTTAGATTTACTTTTGAATTTTTAGAATTCCTGAAAATTTTTTGAAATTTTTAGAAAAATTTCAATATGCATTTGATATGTATTTTTGAGAAAATGTATTTACTAATAATATTTTTTTAAATGTATTTGTTATTTTTTATTAATTTTTATAGGTTTTTAAAGTAAAATACTTTTTTTTCATTTATGTAGTTTTTTGACATTTTTTTTTATTTTTTGCAATTTTATAATGTGGTCAACTACCATATTTAATGGTCCAAGTCCCTTATGTCCAAAATTATACTCAATTGAAATGAATTTATTAAAGTTTAGAAAACAGTGAATTTTTTAAATTTTTTTACATTTTTTTTACAAAAAATTCAATATGCATATGATACGTATTTTTGAGAAATTATTAGCAATGTTCATTTTTATTAATTTCTATAGATTTTTAAAGTAAAATATATTTTTTATTGGTAATGTTCAAAATATGTTTTTTTATACGGTATAAGTATTTTAAATTGATTTTTAAATATTTTTACTCATATATTTCCTTTTAAAAAAAATATTTTAATTGGTCAAATACCCAAATTAACGGTGAAACTGTATTCCGTTAGTGATTGGACTCGATTGAAATAAAAACAGTAACGTTTAAGACTTAAATAAAAACGTTTTAATCTATAGGACTCAATTGAGAAAAACTTAAAACTAAAGGACTAAAAATTTGCTTATCCTCAATTACTTCCGCTAGAATAAGTATTGTGAAGAAACTTAAATTTATACTATTATTTTTGTTAAAATTTATATTTTACTCCTACTAAACTCCATATTTATATTTTGCTCTCACTTTCTTGTTTTTTTTTTTAAACTGGAAGGCTACTGTGTATATCAAAATAATATTATTTTATTATATAAGTCACTATTTATTAATAAAATAATATTTATTAATCTAAATCTAAAAAGCTCAACAAATGAGTTTGTTTGGTTAAAGGCAAATCTATAGCATTAACAAAATGAAAACTCTAAAAATAATGTTTGTATGTTACACATGGTTGAATGCACATTCTAAATTTTTTGATTAAAAAAAAAATTTGTGAGATCCTCTTATTTTATTAATGTGTCTCTCTTTTATCTGTCTATATATATAGTTTGGTGGACTGTCCTTCCCTGACTCTATTAACCAAAGAGTGAAAAAAAAAATCTCTTTTGGGTCTTCTTTCTCTCATTTTATGTATAGAAAATTTCTTTTCTACCAGGTTGAAACTCAATTGTGAGTAAAAGCAAAAAAAAAGAAAGATCTTGTAGAAACTTAAAATTAATTTTCAGTTTAATGAACTAATCCAAAGGTAATATCGCCCTATGCTCAATATTCTATATTTAAATTATGTTGTGCTTTCTTGTATAAGCATCAAGGGAAAATACAAGTCAAATTTTGTAATAGTTTATCCCTTTTAATTCAAAGTTTGAGTACATGCCCCAAAAATTGGGTGCTTGAATTTCTAGCCGATTGAAATGGGAGGACTTTTTTTGAAACTACAGTTATATTTTTTTACAACAAAAGTAAAATAATGTGATATACTTATTTTTTTTTGTTGCAAAAATTTTAACTGTCGTTTCAAAAACTTAACTTCACGTTTCATTCGGGCAACAATTCAAATACTCCCAAATCGAGATTTGTAACTTTTCTTTTTAATTCATTCTTGTGTGTAAATTATAACGTCTAGATTTCCATTAGAGATAGCAAACTAATTATTTTAAAACTCTTTAAAACTTTTTATATAAAACTTCCAAGTGTTTTTTTTATTTAACTAAATGGGTTGCAATCCAGATTAATTGACCAGATCTCATATTAAAGATGGGATTCTAGTTTTTACTTAGAGATTGTTTGTCTATTCATATATCATACTAGCTAGTTCTTGCCTCATAAACTCCATGGTCTCAATTTAGGCAAGTCTTGAATGCTTCAACAATATTTCTGTGAAAGTAGGGATGATATCCACATGACCATCAAAAAAAATTGTGTAAAGCATACTGTATAGTTAGTTGGGCCGCTATACTAAGCTTACGATAGAACAAATTTCATAATAACAGCAAGGTCCCTAGCATCTCATCTTTTATAACTATGTAGAATTAACATACATTTAGTCTTACTAAACTTCTTAAGAAAGATTTGAACCCAAAACCACATTCTACAAACAAAATCTGTTAACCACTAAACCACAACAATATTTCATTATATACCCAAAAAGAAAAAGAAAAACAATTTTCTTGATTGTCTACTTTTAATTGACTTATTGCTAGCACGGATTGTGTTGTATCCATCTTTACTTTGTGTGTTTGGATGTTGATGCTTTTTTTTTGTTTTTTTTGTTAGAGTTGGTAGCCAATGTCAGGAGAATAGAAGTAAAGATGTCGAACTCAGATTCGAACTCCAGTCCTATCCCACCAGAAGAGCTAATACTGCTCTTCTGTTAACAATAATTTAATTGGCTAGAAGTTTGATTATGGCGTCACAAAATATATGAAAGAGAAATCGCTCAAAGTTAAATGACGCTATTAAAAGAAATTTTTTTTTATTTATAAAAATAATATTAAAAATTATCAACTTGTTGTTCAACAATGGTTACTTATTCTATCCTAAATAAGAAAGTTCAAATTTGTCAATTCTCATTTATAATAGCTCTCTTTAAAGAATACAAGATAATATATGTTATTTTGAGGCAAACGTAACGTATGGATGATCTGTCAGTTCTCAACATAAATCAAATTGTAAGAATCTAGCTTAATTGGAATGGTAGAAGGTACGCACCTTCCGCAGAGAGGTTTGAAATTCAAACCTCAATTTCCTCCTTCACTTGCCCTCTTCTCAATCATGAGTTACTGCCTCTACTACATTCAAAAAAATTTGTCAAATTGATGTTAAATAACGATTATTCAGTCTATCATAAATAAAAAAGTATGAATTTGTCAATTCATATATATGATTGCTCTTTTTAAAAAATACAATATAGTAAAATATGTTATTTTGAGGCAAACATAATGTAGGAACAACATGTTAGTTCTCAACATATGTCAAAGTGTGATGATCCAGTTTGAGTGGATTGGAGGAAGGCGTGCACCTTTTATTGAAGGATTTGAGATTCAAATTTTAATGTTCTCTCTCACTTACCTCCTCTTCAATGATGGACATTTATCTTTGCTATAAACCAAAAAGAAAAAAATTTGTCAAATTGTTGTTCAACGATAATTACTCAATCTATCCTAAATAAGGAAGTACAAATTTGTTAATTCTTAATTATGATTGCTCTCATCAAAGAATAAAACATAATCATATATGTTATTTTGAGGCAAACATAACACATGAACAACATGGCAATTCTCAACACACGTCAAATTGTGAGGATCCAAGTTATCCGAAGTGGTAGAAGATGTGTACCTTTCACTAAGAGGATTTGGGATTCGAATCTCAATTTCCTTTCCCACTTTTCACCCCCTCAATAACAGGCTACCATCTCTAAAAAAGGAATAAAAAAAAACTTGTCAAATTATTGTTCAACAATAGTTACTCATTTTATCATAAATAAGTCAACTTTTCTCAGAATGCAGATTCTTTAGATAAATATATAATAAATGAAAATTTTCTAAAAAAGTTCCCTTTTATACTATAAATACAAGAATGGGGAACAACTTATTTGAAACGAAGAAAGATGGAGATGGAGATGAAGAAGAGTAGGAAAAGCAAAACAAGGAAGAAAAAAAAAGCTAAATAGGTGTTATAAGGAATATAAAAATCAGATCGACGATAAATTTACCAGAAAGTTAGAATTTAGGTATCTCTAGGCATCAAAGTGTTGCTTTTATTTTCAACTTAGAGAATTGCTTGCTTCAGCCACATAAAATCTATGTCATACGTGCATGTTTTTCATTTTCCAAATAAATTCTCTCCTGGTATGTTTGGTTAAATAAATATATATCTATATTTTTTTGTATTCATATAAATCAAGAGAAATGGCTTTTCGTTTTAAAAAAAGGGACTTTTGTTCCATATCAACTAAAAATTTCTTCATGTTAATCTTAACTAATCGTTTTTGGTATTAACGACATGTTTTTTCATATGTCTGTTTGTCATTAATCTGAAATAATGCTAATATCATCATTTATTTTATTGATGCACAATTATTTTTAGATGCAGGGGAGCAGATGATGTACGTGTACAGAGTTCTAGTTGAAGGCCTTCTTGTCATCACTGGAGCTCAAATAAAGAGAATTCTCACAGTGTCTCGAGCTATAGGAGATGGGTTAGGATAGAGATAATGGTAAAGTTGATCTAAACTATTCAATAAGAGTAAAAGGACAAAGTGGCAATTCATTTGAACTGAGCTTGTCTATTTTCTTTCATTCCATTCTGATGTTGATGAAAATAGCCCTGCCTTTATGAAAATAGCCCTCAGTGACAAAGTTTATTGCAGCTCTCCTTTACAGTTTTCATAGCATCTATTGTTCTTTCTATGATAAAATACAAGTAAGGAATAGAGAACTTTTTTTAGGAATCACCTGCTCATTACAATGAAACAGTAGAATGCCCACTAAAAATAAAGATCATAAATTAAGATGACTGAATAACAACTATTTAACATTAAATAACAATAATGTTACATTGAACAAAGTAAGAATTTGCCAATACACATTATTTGACTTCTCCCCAACTAATACCGAAAAGTTATTTTCAGGCAAATGTAAGCATATGAGAACATATTAGTTCTCAACATTTGTCAAATTACTGGTCAATCACGGTTGCTCATTTTATGATAAACAAGTTAGGTTTTCAAATAAATGTAACAACTAAAATTTGGTGACAATCTAAATTACATTTGAGATTTCTTTAGAACTTGAATTAGTTTAATTTTTTATGTTTTCTTTTGGAGATTTTATATTAGATTACAATTTAGATTTGTTTTTTTTTTAATAGTAAAAGAAAAGTACTTCGCAGATATTTCTGTCATCGTACTTATGAGCTGAGGTCAAGCATCCCACGTTGATATCCTCATTCAACCTCTTCTATCGAGAGGACACTCCACCCGAGTATTGTTAGGCTCACATTGGCCTTATTTACACTTGATCTCAATGTTAATGAGTTTAAAACTCAATATAGTGCCTTGATATAAATCCCTTAAAATTCTTGGGGGCCAGCAATGACAAGAAGACTCGAACCTAGGCTAATGCAGGGGAAGATGTACTGAATTATCACTAGGTTACTTTCTCAAATGGTAGATTGGATAAGTTAGAGAAAGCTACTTTTATAATGCAATAAATCTTATAATAAGCTTCAATTGACCAAAGAAAGTACGAATTTATCAATTCCCATTTATGATTGCACTCTTTAACAACTTGATTGGGAGGGAGATTTTCTGCGGAGGGACTAAGATTGAGGTAGATTAGGAACAATGCTCACGTTTAAGAAGGGGAAGGGGGGGAAATATAGGGGAAATGAGCGTGGCAAGGGGGCAAGCACAATGCCAACTCCCTTTCCCTAGTGTTTTTTTTAATGTTAAATTACTTTTTTACCCCCATTTTTATTTTTTAATAGGTAAAATTAGTATTATAATATATATTATTTTCTTTTCTCTTACTTTCTACTCATTTGCAAACAAAATATTTTTAACTTTTTTCCTTATTTTACAATCTCCCAAACACAGGAATGATAGAAAATTTTCCTCTCTTCCAACATTCATTGCTTACACTTTCGTTCTTCACATATTCTTCCTCTTTTTTTTTTTTTCCTCAAAACATAGCATAAAAAATACAAGATAATAAAAAATGTTATTTTAAGGCAAACTTAACGTATGAAGAACATGTCAGTTCTCAATATATATCAAAATTTGAGGATCTATGTTAATTAGAATGATGAAAGGTATGTGTCTTCCATTAAAGAGTTTGAGATTCGAATCTCAATTTCTTCCCGCTTTTATCCCCTCTATAATGATGGACTACCATCTTTACTACAAAAAAAAAAATTGTCAAATTGTTGTTCAATGGGGACAGTTACTCGTCCTATCATAAATAAGAAACTACCAACGTATAAATTTCAATTTATGATTGCTTTTTTAAATATTACAAGATAATATGATACGCTATTTTTGGATAAACATAACATGTGAACATTATGTCAATTCTCAACATATGTCAAATAGTGAGGATCCGACTTAATTGGAGTACTGAAGGCATGTGCCTTCAACAGAGGGGTTTAGGATTTGAACTTTAATTTCTTCTATCACTTGCTCATTCTTCAATAATGAGCTATCATCTATACTACAAACTTATAAAAAAATGATCAAATTGTCGTGCAACGATAGTTACTCCTTCTATCATAAATAAAAAGGTACAAATTTGTCAATTTACATTTATGATTGCTCTCTTTAAAGAATAAAGATAATAAGATCTTTTATTTTAAGGCAAACATAACGTATGAATAACATGTCAATTCTCAATATGTCCAATTATGAGGATCTAGCTTTACTAGAGCAGTGGAAGAATCGTGCCTTTTATTGAGGGGTTTGGGATACGAACCTCAATTTTCTCCCTTACCTGCCTCCTTCTCAATGATGAGAGATATACAATAAAGTAAAAGAACAAATTTGTAAAATTATCGCTTAGCGATGATTACTTATTCTATCATGGATGAGAAATTACGAATTTATCAATTTCCATTCATAATTGCTTTTTAAAAATAATACAGGATAATCAGATGTGTTTTTTTAGGCAACCATAATGTATGAACAATATGTCAGTTGTCAGCATATGTCAAATTGTGAGAATCTAACTTAACTGAAGTAGTAGAAGGCGTGTGCCTTCTATTGAGAGGTTCAATATTTGAACCTCAATTTCTTCCCTCACTTGCCTTTTTTTCAATGATAGGTTACTATCTCTACCACAGACCAAAAAGAAAAAATTTGTCAAATTGTTCCTCAACAACGGTTACTTATTCTATCATAAATAAGAAAGTATGAATTTCTCACTTTTCATTTATGATTACTCTCTTAAAACAATACAACATAATGAGATATGTTATTTTGAGAAAAAACATAATTTATAAACAATATGTCAGTTCTCGACATATGTGAAATTTTGGTGATCCAACTTGATTGAAATGGTGGAGGACGTGCTTTTTACTGAGGGGTTTGGAATTGGAATCTTAATTCCTCCCCTCACCTGCTCTCTCTTTAATGATAGGCTATCATTTCTACTACAAACAAAAAAAATATATTTTTTAAATTTTGTTCAACGACGACAAATTCTTTAAATAAATACAATAAAAAGTCAACTTTTTTTAGAATGCAGATTCTTTAAATAAATACAATAAATAGAATTTCCTAAAAGAATTCCCTTTTGTACTATAAATACAAAAAAGGAGAATAACTTATGAGAAAGGAAGAAAGATGGAAATGAAGAATAATGGGATAAGCAAAACTAAAAAAAAAAAAGGGTCAAATAAAGTGTCATCTTGAGTATGAAAATCAAATCGATGATAAATCTATCAGAAAGTTAAAATTTAGGTATTTCAAAGCTTCAAAATGTTGCTTTCATTTCCACTTCAATAAATAGTTTATTGCAGCTATAAAAAATATGTTATACATGCAAGATTTTTCCTTGACCAAACAGCGTTATCTTTCTTCATATGTTTGGTTAAAGAAATACTTTTTTTCGTAGTTATATAAATCAAGAGTAATGGCCTTTCATATAAAAAAAGGATTCTGTCCAATATCTAATAAAAATATCTCCATGTACATCTTAGGGCACGTTTAGAGACGCTGTCAATTTTTTATTACTGTTTCTTATTTTTTTACTTTTCTATTTTTACTATTTGCTAAATTTTTGTATTTATTGCTATTAGTTTTTTTTATAAGAATAAAAAAGTAAACAGAGAAATGATAGTGAGAGAAAAAAAAATAAAGAATGGATGATAAAAAGATGAAAAGTAAAAAAAAAATGGTTAGAGAGAGATGATAGAAAATGGACAGAGAGAAAAAAAAGGTTAAAGCGAGAATGAGTTGATAGAAAGAGAGTAGAGAGACTAAGGATAGAGAGAGTGGCTCGAAAGAGAATACAAAGAGAAAGTTGAGAAAAAATATGATGAAAGAATAAGTAGAGAGAGAATGAGTAGAGAGAAAGGATAGACAGAGAATGAGTAGAGAGAGTAGAGAGAATGGTAGAGAGAAAAAAAGGAGAGAAAGTGAGTAGAGAGAGAATGAGTAGACAGAGGGGATAAGGAGAGGATGAGTAGAGAGAGAAAAAAGAGAGAGAGGGTAGAGAGAGAATGGTTGAGGCAGAAAAAGGAGAGAGGGAGAGTGGACAGAAAGAGAATGAGTAGAGAAAATGATAGAGAGAGAAAAAAGAGAGAGAGAGAGTAGAGAGAGAATGAGTAAAGAGAATCGTTGAGGGAGAAAAAGGAGAGGGAGAGAGAGAGTGGGTAAAGAGAGAATGGTAGAGAGAGAAAAAGGTGAGAGAGAGAATGACAGAGACAAAAAGAGAGAGAGAGAGAGAGAGTTGAGGGTAAAGAGAATGGTAGAGAGAGAATAAGGAGAGAGAGAGAGAGACTCAAGAAAGAATGAGTAGAGAGAGAAAAAATAAAGAGGGATAGAGACATGATGAGGAGAGATATGGTGAAAATAGTGGATAAAAAAAGAAAAGGTTATGAGAGAAAGTATAGAGAAGAAAGTGAAAAATAAAATGAAAAAATATTATTTTATTATTTTTTTAATTTGTTATTTTCCTTTGAAAAATATTTTCAACTTTTCAAAAAAAAAACCGAAAAATAAAAACGATATCAAACATATTTTTATTTTTTTTATAAAAAATAAACAAAAAATAAAAAACAGAAAGATATAAAACAGGCCCTCAGCTAATTGTTTTTGGCATGAACTATATGTTTCTTCATATGCCTACTTGCCATCATTTTAAAATAACGCTGACATCAACAAACATTTCTTTGATGCAAAAATATGACCAGGTGCAGAGGAGCTGGTGAAGTACGTGTGCAGAAGTCTAGTTGAAGGCCTTCTCGTCATCATTGGAGCTCAAATAGAAGAATGGATTAGATTGTAACACCAGTAGAATAATTGTGATTCTATATTATGGTTCTTTAGAGATAGGTCGTGAACTTTATCTTCATCGTATCCCCACTTATTTTCAAACATTTCCTCTTGTTCATCGAATGATAAATCACTACAAGTGACTAAGACATACGATTTAAATAATAAAAGATCTAATATTTAGAAATAGGATTAAGAAAACTGGAAACAAGCCGAGGCATAATTTGATCATTATGAGCAAATCTATCTAGTAGATTTCCCTCCAACCCGAGTGAACAGTCAAATATCTATCCTACGTAAGCTTACATGCATAACTCATTATAAGAATAACAAATAAAAATGAGTTATTCGAGTGTATCTATAAAGATACTATGCATGGATCCCAAGAAAAAAAAATTTAACTGATTTAATTAGCCAATAATTTTACGGCTCCCCTATCTTTATGATTTAAAGCAAGGATTCCACATGAATAAAAGTACAATTTCCAAGCTTAACAAGGCTTCTGTAAAAGATGGAGTAATCCTTACATCAACAATACCAATGTAACCAGGCTTCATTTAAGTACCCAAGTTGTCTAGCAATGGCACCGAAAATCAGTATTGTAATTTGGAAATATTTAACAGACATTTGAATTGGAATCAACATAAATTCTGCAATTCTTTCTTACAATGAAATAACTAGCAAATTTATTGATCAGAGAAAAAACAAAATAGTAGGTACATATATAGATGTAGTCCTTCCATTTTACATACCATGGAACATGGTGAAAAGTCAACCCATACAAAACTCAGTAATCGAGCCCAGTTTAAGGCATTAGATTACAAACACTTAATGAAAACATGAAATGCAAATGGGCACGTTGTGCAACTCATGCAATCCTACATATGCACATTGAACTAAAAACGAATAGAAAAATTTGAGAAGCATGTATAAATGTCGTTTTGGCTGCATTATAGGATTAGAAGATATGCTCTATTATCGAACATTTGTTGTTGGATGCTAATGTCCTCAAGCAGAGAAGGAAAGGGAAGTATTGGTATGGGTTTCCTAAAGGTGTATCCTTGATGAAATACTCGTGCTCATGTTGTGTAATGGAGACAACCTTCAATTTATTCACCACTCGGGACTCCAAACCAAACATTTAGAGAAATCTCTGGCAGGCCTTCATCAAAAAAGTGGTCAGTGATCAAAGATTATAGCTGCTCTCCTTTGCAGTTCCCACGGTATCTACGTGCTTTCAAGGATAAAATACAGGTAGAGAATTATTGAACTCCTTTCAAGTATCGCCTCTTCATTACAATGAAACAGCAGAATGCCAACTAAAAATAAAGACCATCACTTAGGAAGGCTGAATAAAAACAATTTAACATTGAATCTACAGTTGCTAGTTCAGAGAGAGGGGAAATTACTACCTGGTAAGTAATATGCAAGCAAGAAACACCAGCATCCACTTTCATCTACTGCTGCAAGACAAGGCTTCCTCAATTTTCTTTATCACAACACTAAGACAGTTACCACTTTCGAGAGCTTTAAAAGCAGCCCGATGAGCATGTCTATGCCATTTTAGAAGATTGTAAGACTGTAGAACTGACCATCTTGCTTGATTTGACATCTGCAAAATGTAATCACAGAAAAAAAAAAAAAAAGGCATTTATCCATAAATTAAACCAAATGAGTTATGGACTTATGATACCATGCTAGATACCTGGGCTACAGATAATGGTGGCTGCAGAAGAACACAAATACTTCTAAACAAATTTTCATCATTCTCTCCACCCTCTGCCTCACCATAAACAAGAGCTTCAGCTGCAGTGCCAGCAAAAAGTACCATGCAGTACCTGACAATCATTTCACAAGATAAGAGGCATCATGGGAAATTGACAATAGTGACCCACTAGACCTCAGTGCAAGTAAAATGGGCAAATAATCCCATTACTATCCTTCCCATCCCCAAAAAAAAAACGGAAAATTCTATTTCTTTTGTTTGAATCAGATTTCAAATCCGCACAAATGCACTAAGATAAAATTAGTAGCATAATGGCATAGCTGTTTCTTTTTTTTTTTTGGTCTATAAGGAGCCCTATTGGGCATTTTGGGAGGGGGAAGTGAGGTTTGGTAGGGTTTGAACCCCCTACCTACTGGTTGAGAGACATCCCCTCAACCAGTTGAGCAAACGCTCAACCTCGGCATAGCTGTTTCTAATTACCACAATTACCACCTTTGATGGAAAAAATACTAAAGGAAATGTTTCAAAAGCCCACTGGGCTCTCCAGGATTGCTTGCATAAATTTCTGAGGAGTTGTGGAATTATCAGGTAAGTTGGGCAGCGTGAATAGCACAAAAAGAAAAAAAAAAACAAGCGTGGGGAAAGCATAACAAAAAAGACAAAGAAAGAAAAAGCTATACATTTCTACCTATTATGGCTGAGATATAATATCACTAAATCATAACCAAAGTTATTTCCTCAGCAGTTAATAATGATTTAATGATTCTGAAACAAGAGTTCACATCAAGCCCACCTGTCAAAAGCAGTACCGCTAAGTCGTCCTTCACCAAGCTCATTATTCATCTGTTCATCCCAAAACTGAGTCCCTGCCTAAGGAAATTAAAATAATGAAATTCTTATTACAATCTAATTCATGTTATATTACTTTGACCTCTGTATGTGCCAGAATGGATGTGACAGCAATCAAGAGAGACCTTACTTTCGGACAGTTAATGAGAAACAACTGTAAGATCTACCTATGCTTGGAAACCTAAGTCAAAGTCTCAAAGCAAAAGCAAAATATATCTACTTAATTTTCCTCACAACACAACCATCATGAAGAGTTCAATAACTTCGAATGGTGTATCTGCTGCACCATGAAAATGTACCATCCTGATACACTTTAAATACAGAGAGACTCGCATGTTTTTACTTACAGCCATTTCATGGAAAATAAGTGAGCAAATTATAGCAGCCTAGAAAGAATAAGTCATTAAGCTCCAACAAAGAAAAAAATTAAAGCAAGTAAAAACAACTATGAAGAATTATGATAGCGCCAAGTACAATCAGTAATAAGGGATAACAGAAAGGCGAACGGGGAAAGTGTCAGAAAAAAGCAAAGGGATACAATACCTGCCCTTGGATGCCCATTTGCATTGCGACTATTGGGTCTAAAATCACACCGCGAATTGGGCAACCCATAAGGTATGCTGCAAGACAAAATTGAAAATCAATTACATATTTTGGAAGCAAAACAAGAGATACAATACAGATTTGGACGCACTCATGGATGGGAAAGTTGTCAAACAAATACATTTAAGTTAGAACACTGCATTGGATAGTTATAAACCTGCAGAGAGGCAATCAATCTGTTTGCCCACTTGCAGAATACATGTCACAATTACAATGGCAGATTTTTTTCTTTTTATTCTATTTATTTCCTGGAAAGGTAAAAATTCTTCTAATGTAGCATCTACAACTAAGCAGCAAAGAACATACCTACCAGAACGTGGCCTGCTTCATGAACTAAAATTCGACGCTTGTAAGGAGGCCAATAACTTGAGATTTGAGCTAAACATGTACCACCAAGGAAGATGGAATCCATCAAAGCTAGTGCTAAGATGGCTGCAAGGTTAGGTCTGATATCAATGCCTTTGGAAAGAAGAAAAGATGATCCAGCCAGAACAGCAACCAGCACAACACTTGAGCTTCCCGAAATGCCCCACTTCTTTGGAGAAAGTTTAGAAGCTGGATCACAACGAGTACATAGTGTAGAAATACTTTATGAAATATATGCAATTTGCGAAAATCATCTGGGATTGGTTCAAAGTGGTAAAAGTAGAGAAAGTAGAAATTAGAAAGAATGAATACCAAGCCTTTTATGCAAGTACCTTCTAAACCAGTAGCAGACTTCAACGCGCTTGGTGTAACATCTCTAGGGCCCTCCAACACTGCAGGTTGTACACAAGAAACAAATAAACTAAAGTTTTACAAGTGCGGAGAGGACGGAGGGGAGGCGCACTGTCATGCCTCAATTAGGGGACCTTTGTTGGTTACCTTGATCATTATTCTAAAACATATAGACAATTGAGAGAGAACAAAAAGAGTCCAATATGATGGCAATAAATAAGATATTATTCACAAAAGTAGACATAAAATATTTCAGATTGCAATGTATGCAGAAACCGCATGGTTTTTCACTTGTAGGAAATTTGATCCAAGAGGATAAAATAGAATTTCCTGATTCTCCACTGTCACCCTTTTGGATAAATGTTAATATGTGAACATGTTTACCGTGGTCATAAATGCATTTTGGCTTAATTAGACAATTAAAAAAAAAAAAATTGAATGGTGGGTGTTTTCGCACAATTCCTGTTTTCTTTCTTTACTCCAAACCTTGCTTCTTATTATTTTACGCTCTCTCTCTCCATTCTCTTTTCTCTATTTCTGCTCCTTTTATTCTTTACCAATGCATATCCATGTGCGTCAATATTTTTCATAACCAGCAGCACCAGCCTTGACAATTTTCTTTTTCTCTCCATTTACCCAAATCTAAAGCCTCTTCTCCAACTCCATCAAATTTATCTCAATAAAATATCCTCAAAGCGAACGGAGAGTATCCTGCACGTAAATGGCAACAATTGTGCTTACTTGTCAAAATGATCCTCCACCCTCAAAGTCAGCAAATAGTAGAGTCTTTGAGATAATAAACAACCATCCTTCCACGTATACTTATCAAAATGAAAGAAAATTCCACTGTAATAACTCATAAAAGTTCCAAATTAAACACAACAACAATAAAGCCTTAATCACAAATTTAATTAAGATGGGCTACAAGAGCTTATCTCATCATTCGTCCTATCATCAACTAAGTTTGGATTGATATCTAATCGTCCTAAATTCTTCCTAACAAAAGATTCCAAATTAAAAACCATACACAAAAAGTGGTTAAGAAAAAACACAAAACAAGTAATGAAATATTCACCAACCAATGTATATATTTATATATGTACGAAAAGTTATCCATACAGTGTCATACTGCACCAATCACTGTATTTTGTGCAACTGTAATGAAAAAATATGAATATATTGAATAATTAAAAAAGATACCAATTTTGGTGAATTTTCCAAAAGAGGGGAGGAACCCTCTGGTCTTGAGAAAGGCATAAGCGCGGCCAACAAGCCTCATGTCATCAGCGTTCAAGCAAGCATCCAAAATCTCCCAATCCCTCTCCGACGACCACCCATCAAACCCCGCCGCCAACTCGGCAACTCGGGGCGGCCGAGTCGATTCAGCGGCAGAGGAAGAAGAAGATCCATCAACGGTCTGGATGGAATCATCCTTGTTTCTAACGGTTTCAACGGATTTCAAGAACCTCAGAGCCCTGGCGAGGTCTTTTTGCTTCAATGCGTCCTCGTACTCCTGCCACTCTCTAAGTGCTCTCGAAATAGATATGGGTTTTCTTCGGGAGGGTGTTTGGAGGAAAAGAAAAGAAAATTGGCGAGAAAATGGGGGTCGGGAAGGATAAAAGTGAGGCAAAGTTTCTGGTTTTGGGTGTAGTGCAAGAGAAGGAGTGCTCACAGCCATGGCAACAAATCGTGATTTTTCTCACCTTGGTTCTAAGTAATATTATATTATTAATTAAGAATATTGATAAGATTATATTATAAACAAATAAAATAATAATATAAATTATTTTAATGTATTAAAGTAAAATATAACGAAATTAAATCAGTTTAAAAGTTAGTATAATTGCCATGTATTTGCCAGGCAAAGAGTCTCAATTGAACCATAATATTAGATGTTCAATAAAAAAAAAACATAATATTTGACTATCTTTTAAATCATAATCATAATTAAAAACGTCACGTCAACTAAATTAATTGAATTAATGTAAAATTAGATATCATATAATTAATTTTTATGAGAATTACTTCATTAGTAAAATTATTATTATTATTAAATATATTAGTTAGCATTTTTAGTAAGACTAATTTATGGATAAAATAATTTAGGGTTATGTATTAAAAAACTTATTAATTCAAACGATTAAAATATAATTCAGAATTGTTTAGTTTAGTTTGTTTGAATAAAAATTGAATATTGAGAAACTCCTCGAAAAAAAACAGCGCAGCGGGTTATAAACTTATAATAGGGAGCGAAAGTCAGAGAATGAATACGACGGCGTTTTAAGCGGTATTCAGTACCTTCCACATATTACATATAACTGGTATCTCTGAAGACGGAATAGGAAGTAAAATAGAACAATAATAAAGAATCCAGAATGCTGGTGCTGGCCAAACCTACTGCTGCTCCACATTCTTGGATAGCGCCGAGGCCTTGTGGCCACGGCTCTGGCCTCTACTTCTTCAATTTTAGCAGTAACAGAAGAAATGGAAAAAGGGTCGTTCGACTTAGCGCTAAAGGTGCGACCTTTCAATTGAAAGCTGCTGCCCAGGCTATTATTGCCAAGAACGAGGAGGAGGACAACAGAGATGCTGCTTCAGGTCTTTTATTCTGTTGATTTTTACTACCCCGTGTTTTCATATTTAGTGAAAATTTAGAGTATCAAATTGAATTCTTGTTTGGAATTGCGTTGAGTGTACAGGAGTGGATGGTACAACCAGTGGTACGTTAAAGAAAGGTAACAACAGGGTGCTAACTGCAAGTTTTGAGAAACTAAAAGCACAGAAGGTAAAAGCTATTGCCAGAAAAGCTTCTCTGATTAAGCAAAAATTTGGGTTGGATTTGGATGGTGTGGAGAATGGTGTTCATGAGATTTCAGATTCTGATAGAGCTGGCTCGGAAGTTTCTGTTCCTGGAGCAGGCACTGCTTCTTATTTTAGAGGATGGGGTAATGGAGGTTCTATTCGTAGCTATGAACCCAAATCTGTGGACCCTTTACGAGGAAGGCAAAAATTTTCAGCTGAAAATGACTTCTTTAGTAGAAAATCTTTTAGAGAGTTGGGATGCAGTGAGTTCATGATTCAGTCATTGAAAGAACAAGGTCTCTTGCGCCCGTCTCATATTCAGGTACTTTGTGTTATATTCCCATCTAATCAAAATCTAGACAACATCTTTGTTGCCTCCTGAAAGGAAACTGCTTTGTCCACCTCCCCTTTTTATTTCATCTGCGAAGTCTGTCTCTATTTTCTAACTAGTTTACATGCATTATTGGACCTGTTAGTGGATTTCGCTGCTGGTATAAGCTAAACTTAAATAAGCTGATTATATGGTAAAGGCAAACTATGCTTGTTCCATCCCTGGAAACTGCAGGCCTTGGCATTTGCACCCGTAAGCGTTGGGAAGAGCTGTGTTATATCAGATCAAAGTGGTTCGGGAAAGACATTGGCATATCTCATTCCTGTAATTCAGCGTCTTAGGCAAGAAGAGCTCCAAGGACTCGGTGACTCCCTATCACAAGGTCCAAAAGTACTGATAATGGTGCCAACTGCTGAGTTGGCTTCTCAGGTGAGGGGGCTTTTTTTCAGAGCCTTTAAGCTTAAGTCAACTGCAATAAACCTTCTATAATCTTATCGTCTCGCGGAAAAGTGTTGTATCTTATGGTTTTATCCTTCTTTTCAGCTCTTTTTTTTTTTTTTTATTAAACCATAATCTTACATGTGTAATCGTTTCTGCAATTTCCTCAATTTACATGGCCCTTCTAAGTTTCTTATGGAATATTAGTAACTCCAATTGAATATGAAATATCTTGGTTGATGGCTTTTAGATGCAAACAATAAACTGTTCATAATTTCTCTATGTCAGTTTTGTTGATCTATTGGTTTTATTGAGTTCAATTCCAAGGTGATAAACATGATTCGCTAAATTTTATATGCATGAACTGGAATTATGGGCATTGGCTTGCAATCCATTGGTTTTAAATTGTAAATTTCTGGCAACATTTAGTGTCTCCTTTGTTGAGCCTACTAAACTTTGTATGCCAAGTAGCGGTCTGTTGGCAGTGCTGCTAGAGGGATGGGACAACATTTTTGCTTTGTTGGAACTAGGATTTGAACCTTGATTGCTGGGAGTAAAAGCCCAACAAAATGAAATGGCTTTATTTTTTCATACTCTGACAAAACTGATATGGTAACAAGCCAGGTCTTTAGGCTGAAGTGTTTGGTCAGTTAAGTAATCTAGGCCATATTTGGTATGAAGGTGCATTTTGGAGGTAGCATTCACAAGTTGGTCCATGCTTACTTGTTGTGGTCCTAATCATATTTAGAATTATGTTGTCTTTCATCACCAATTGGTGGGCAGTGTAACGGCTTCTTAAAGAAGTGTAACTATTGCAGGTTTTGAGTGATTGCCGATCAATTTCAAAATTTGGGGTTCCATTTCGGTCAATGGTTGTGACTGGGGGCTTTCGGCAGAGAACCCAGATGGAAAATCTAGAACAAGGTGTTGATGTTCTGATAGCAACACCAGGTCGTTTCATGTTCCTGGTCAAAGAAGGCCTTGTGGATTTAACGAATATTAGATGGTACTTCGATTTTCCCTAAACACTGCATCTATTTCATTTTATTGCAAAATAAAGGTTTGAACTGTCTAGGGCCTTGAAATGTGATCCTTTTCAAATTTTATGCAATTTTCTTGTTTTCCTTAGTAAATGCATGTGAAGCAATAGTGTGCCATAAATGGGAGGTTCCCAATTCCTACGATATATGAGGAAGTTGGGTAGACTATTGAGATATAGAGTCAAGTATTTTTGATATTTTTTATTGTAGGAGCAATAAGTGGAATGGTTATTTCTGCATTGTGGACAATATGGTGATAATCCTATTAGGTGTGCCATAAGTTGATTATAGTCAACTTAAGATTGGCATATACTCCATTGTCAAAAGGTATCGAACACATAGCACAACCACAAATCAGTTAGGATAGACTTTGTGCAAAAATTAATGACTGCAAGAGTGAGGGCAAGGTCGATTGAGCAGAAGGTGCTATAGGGTCATGGCTGAAGGTGCCTTGTCCATGCATTCTTGGACAGTTGGCAGGGAACAGCTTGAACGTGGTTGTGGTCTTGCTAATTGATTGCGTTTGTGGCTTTAGTTTCTAATTGGCCTCTCTTCTTCAGCTTTAGCATTTTTGTAAAATTTGTTCTACAATTATCATGTGTAGAGGATCAATTTCACTTATATTTGTGAGCACAATTCTAATATTGGTGGGGGGTTTTATTTCAAAATGCAATTTCATTGGATGATCATCTTAGTTTGTGGGGGCACAGGGTGAGTCACATTAATGGTGTCTCTCCCTTAACCTCTTTTGGTAGGCTGAAGTATGATTAATCTACTAAACATTGGCAAGTTTCCTGAACTAATTATTTCTTATGTTGTAAATACCTAATTTCCCAATCGTTTCAAGCTTTTTGTTAACTTTAATATTTAGAGTCTCTCTCATTGAAATTTTTTTCCTCTAGATGGATGCCTGAATTTACCTTCGTTTCATGCATGCTTACGTGGATTATCTCAAAAATAACTTGGCTCTGCTGTTGTACTGGGGGGCCTAGATTTGCTCACTCCTCTTTGTCCTTTCCACTTATCTATCCACTAAAGCATACTTATGTGACAGGGCCTCTGCCCCCTTTTCCCCAATTACTCCTTTAACCTTCTAGTATCCCACACACACACATAGATGTGCTGGCATGTCACACCATTGTATTGCTGTTTATTTCTGCCATTTTTAAATATTTGACATGAACATTATATCTCAGCGTTGTTTTGGACGAGGTGGACATACTGTTCATTAACGAGGATTTTGAGGCTGTACTTCAAAGCTTGATCAATTCTTCACCCGTTTCTGCACAATATTTATTTGTGACTGCGACCTTACCAGTAGATGTGTATGGCAAGCTTATTGAAGTTTTTCCTGACTGCGAGGTGATCATGGGACCTGGTATGCATCGTACCAGCAATGGGCTTCAAGAGGTTGGTTTCCGGATCTTATGCGTATGTTTATATGACCCTTGTCCCACATTCTGTGCTTGTTTTTAGGAGTCCTTTTTTTCAATAGCTCTGAAGCTGGCGTAATCAAGTTTTTAAACATATGTAAATTTGAAGACAAGGAATAACATAATATCATGAAAATTGAATGCCATGTTGCACATTTAGGTCCTTGTAGATTGCTCTGGAGAAAATGGGACTGAAAAAACTCCAGAGTCAGCATTTCTCAATAAGAAAACAGCTCTTCTGCAACTCATGGAGCAAAGTCCTGTTTCCAAAACAATTGTTTTCTGTAATAAGGTAAGGCAGAGTTTTATTTGCACACATTTGAAATATCTTTGTCACTTAATGAGATCTATGATGTTTTGTATTGCAATTTGCAGATTGAGACATGCAGAAAAGTGGAGAATGTAATAAAACGTTTTGACAGGAGTGGACGTCATGTTCGAGTTCTACCATTTCATGCTGCTCTTGCTCAAGAACTACGACTTGCAAATATGAAGGAGTTCATTAATTCTTCATCTGAAGAACACTCTCTGTTTTTGGTTTGCACTGATAGGTATATTGTCAGCTTGTGCATGCATTTTCCTAATCTCAGGTGCTACTTACCAAATAGAGCCCCTAAGGTCTGCACAGATCTTAACAAATGGACTAAAGTAATAGGGATACTTGCATGGAACATATCGTCTGCATTTTCCTTCCTGCTAGTAATATGTCGTGTGATAGTGTGATTTTTTGAAACTCATCGCAGGGCATCACGTGGAATTGACTTTACCAGTGTGGAGCATGTTATACTCTTTGACTTTCCACGTGACCCAAGTGAATATGTGCGTCGTGTTGGAAGAACAGCCAGAGGTGCCGGAGGAAAGGGCAAGGCTTTTATTTTTGTGGTTGGAAAGCAAGTTTCCCTTGCAAGAAAGATAATAGAAAGAAATCAAAAGGGCCATCCATTGCATGATGTGCCACAAGCGTACATGAGTTGACAACTTAAAATATTGCTTAGTGGAACAACTTAAGTAGGTGTGGGTCGGTGCTGCCTCGCCTCTTTTTCTTGGAGTATCTGTTCCTGTAAACCATCTGCAAGAACTGTATGACAGATTACTAGGATGGATAAGAATGCCAGGCTTTTCTGACCTACTGGTCTCCAGTGTTGTTTTATTTTACAGGTAAGACTTCTTTTCTTGAGTGGGCAATATACTTGCATATGCACAATGGCAGGGCAATTGATTAGCCTGGCTTCATGCATTTATGATCACTTTATGCTACGAGGATTTTGAAAAGCCTCAAGTCATCTAGCCATTTTCTCTTATGGGCTGTGATTGATCTAAAATTGTGTGAGACCAAAATCTTGAAATTTCCACTTTTGAATGCCAAATACAACATGTCCATTCAACTATGATATTCGTCCCTGCCCAGAGGGATTGAAGTGGAACTAAATCAACTAAACATCCCATTTGTTTGTTCATTTGGTATAAAATCTATTTAAATGTGGAGTACAAGAGAATTTCTATGTTCCTACTTTTTCATTTAGATTTTTTAAACCAGCATACTGGAGGACATTAATTTTGATGTAAATTTCGTTTACTTATTTCTAATTTGATCATTGGTGGTCAGATGATACCTTGAAAATCTTTGACTAGTGCTTCCCTTATTTGATTGAATCCTTTTTTTGACCCTGTTCTTATTGATTTGACTAGCCAATGGGAGTATTCATGATTATTCAATAGGCGTAATACCTTTATTAGATGCACACTTGCATTCTTGTTTTGTCTTGTGTTTGATAATTTTATAAAGAATGAGCACTATGCTTGATGATAATTCAGTAGAACTGGAAACTGGTTTTCCTTGCAGAACGCTTAATAATTTCTTGTGCTTGAGACAAAAGTTTATTTCTGGTCATCTTATCACCAGGAAACCATCAATACCTACAATTGCAGTGTACCTGACAGATTTTTGAGCTTAACATGCTCTACACAATAGTTGACATTACGTTTTAGGATTTATTGTCTGGCATGGGAATTTTCTTATTTTAGAAGATGACTTCTAAGTAAAAACTGGAACTTCAGTCATCCTTGTGCCATGAACAAGGCCTGATTTCTCTGTAAATCAGATGTTGTATGGAGTAAGTTTATTTTAGCTCGATGTGTGCTTTTCCCACCAACAAAGTGGAGAATAGCTTGTAATTGTGGTTTTGTGGCTTCATCCTGTGTGGGGTTTTCAGATTTTAATGCGGTCCTCTGGGAGTTCTGTTACATTTTTAATGGGGTTTGGACTTTAAGTGTGATTAGTTTGAATGCTAGTCAGATTTTTATGGTCAGTGAACTGGTTTGATTGGATGAATCATATACATATCCTAAATTCAAGAATGTGAACCGCATTTTGCTTACCATGTATACTTGTTTTATTCCTCAGAACTGACGCATTGTTTGGCGCTACTGCAATTTCTAAAAGATGAAGGTAAAATGGTTTTCTGGTGAACCACATTGTGCGGTCATAGCTGGATCAGATGTATATACTTTCTCAACCTTATTACCACAAAAGGTGACAATTTCTAACAGGTGAAGGTAAAATAGTTTTCTGGTTGAGGTGCATGCGGATTCTTGAAGGAGTTGGTGTTGGAATTCTAATATATTGTTTTATTACTTTCTCTTGATATCCTATAACATGGAGGCATCCATCACCGACGTGTGGATAGTTCGTATATGCAACATAGAAAGGCGTTTATTTTTTATTTTGAAGTGTGATGTGAGTTTTAAGTTCTCCTTTGCAAGTGACGGGCTTCAGGGTGATTGTCTGTCATTGCCAATTCACTGTCACATGGCTATGCGGCATGAACTTTATCTTATGAACCATGATGGTCAAGTATTCAGTTAGTTTGAACTGTAGTTGACAGGCTGCAATTGCAAAAACCTTTGGTTTCTTCGAATTGAGAGCTTAGTAGTCGCACATGTTGAGTTTTTGAACGGGAAAACAAAATAGAAAGGAGCAGAATTGGAAAGGCCAACGGCACATAGATGGTTATATTCATCAAATTAGATGGCAAAACACATTCAAAAGAGGCTAACGTTTGTTAATTTGAGTAGAAGGAGTTCGGTTCTTTTTAAATAAGGTTTTAAATTTGAGCTTTGTGTATGTAAAAAACAGCGCTAGGAGAGCTCGTCAGCAAGGGGTCTGACCGTAGCTCGACTCCGGATTGGTCCGGATTCCACATGGCTTCCGGATATTGGGGGTCTTAGAAAAAAACACATTCGGAAGAGAGGCACTGAATGGAGAACATGAACAAGTACGGAGGGTGAATGTTTTTTAAAAGAAAGGCAATGAGCAGAGCAATAACACATTAGTGCAACTCAATTTTGATTTACATGTCTGATGAAGGTCTCAAAGCGCACACAAGCCCATCAATATTAACACTGTTGACCAAGAACATAAAGACCTCAACTTGACCAATCATACATGAACTCCCAGAATCCAGTGTGTTCATTGAAGCCATACATGCCTTCTGCAGAAATCAGCCATGAGCAACCCGAATCACATCTGCTGGAGTCCCTTGCGTAGGAATATGCATCAAAATGATATTGCTGTACATTTTCCCCTCCCAGGTCACAGAAAAACAGTGTGGTTCCCCAGATGTTGGGCGAGAAATCCCATCCGATTTCATTTCCTTCCGTCACGGTCTGCTGGCCAAGATCAGTGTCTTTGGACTGGCAATGTATGTTCATGCTCTTCCCGTTGCCTAATCTGTTCTTGACACTCACATGCACACTTTCTGAAATGACAAGGTTGCACAAGCTGGTTGCCAGGATTAACGCGGCAGAAAACGCAATCCTTGGTGGGGTTCGCATGTCGTTGCTCAAAGTCACCGGAGCTTGTAAGAACCTGATGTCTGAAAAGCTGGAGGGGTAAGTTGTCAAGGGCGTATGGTACCAATTTATACGGCGGAAACCACAAAATGGCTTCTCGTACATTTGACGAAAATCCTGTCCGTGCTCAAAAGCGACAAGGTTCTGGCATCGGGAGTGCAGGAATTGCTGAATATGATATAATTACAGCTGGTGAAATCTGTTATATTTAAAATACTCGACTGATTTAGACTTGTGCGGCTCGCAGAGCATGAGGTTTTGGGTTCAAGCCTCCACAAGCACAAATAATTTACTGCATTTATATAAATTTTTCGTTCATTTACATCACGTCCAGGCCAAAATGAACTTTTCAATCAAATTTCCTTATTTTGATTATACTCCAATGGGAAATGGGATAGGATCAAATTGGAAGGAGAATGAGTAAAAATATGAAAAGAACCCAACGGAATTGGGAACCTGTCTGTTATAACCGCTTTGTAGCGGCGATGTATTTTTATGGCATTGCGCAAATTGTTGACTTCTCTTTTGGCATGTTATTGGTAACTACTCAAAGGATGTGGACACATATCTAGAGATTTTTGTATTTTTTTTTTTTTAATTTGATACGTTAAAGTGCAATGAATTTTTAATTTTGTATAATTACATTGATAAAATATAAATAAAAAAATATATTTTATCGCTTCATATTATTGTTACATAAAATTAAAGAGTCATTACAAAAAAATAAAGATCCATGTGAATAATTGAAAAAAGTTCATTAAATTTCGCCCCTACAATCAGATAAAAATCTCTAGGTGCCTACATTTTTTCTTTACTCAAAAAGCTTTCCTTTATGTTGCTGTATTAATTTCCCTCTTTCTCGCACATCATTTGGATGTGCTAAAAACCATTGATGATTTAACAATTAAAATGGAGAACATTAACACATACTAACTCGTGCTATCATACACTAAGTGCTCGTTTCGTGCTGTCAAGAGTTTTGGGGTTTTCTTCCATCTTTCAGTCAGCTATGTTAGTCCTTGTGGCCATTGAGTGCCCCTCTACCAGTGTGGTGCTCTTGGTGAGCTTTCGAGTTTGTGTTGGTAGTGTTTTCTCCCTACTGCGGTTGTTTGGTGCATTGCCTTGCACGTCCCCTCCAGTGTTTCTGTAGTGTCCCCTGCTTCTCTGCCATGGCTGGTGTTTGGGTGGGGAGGCAGGGTACGTCCTAATGTTTGCCAACCGCTGGCTCTCAGTGGTCGTCAGAACCTTGTACAGGTGAACCTTTTAATAGAGCCTCATTCTCGTCTTGCCCCACGTCTGGTCCCTAGGTGCTCCTTCCGACTTTGGTCGTTTTCCTCCTCACCGTCTACTCAGTCCTCTCCAGCATTGTTGATTTATGCCTCTCTATTGCGCCTGGCAAATCTGGCCTGCAGCTGGGGACGCGCAGCCATCAGCAGTTTCGTCGCTGTCCTCCCAACTGTGCCTGAAGTCGTTGCCGTTGTGCAGTGCAGGTCTGGAACTTTTTAGTTTCTCGCTTCCGTTGCCTTGGGCTTTGGCCCGGTCTCTTTACTGTGCGGGCCTTCTATTTTCCCGAGCTATAGGTTCAGGTTTAGGCTTCATTTGGTCTGCATGAGGTTGTGTTGGGCTGATTTGTGACCTAATTGTGATGAGATTAATTGGTTAAGTTTATGGAAACTTGTTTTGTTTTATGTGTATATAGACAGTATTATGAGGTGATTTAGACTCTACTTTTGGCTGACCCTTTGTACATGTACTTATTAAGTTAATCTAATGAATTTCCTCTTTCGTCCAAAAAAAAAAGAACAATTAACATTAAACTATTGTTCTTTGTTATCCGCGATGGCAGCGAAAGTATAGTTTTCCTACAAAAACATTAGTTTTGATGAACAACTATAATTATCATAAGGTTTGGCCTCTACCAACATGTTCAATAGATAACCCACCTGATGGTTTGGCCTCCGCCAAACTGTATGATACTTTTTAATTATAAAGTTTGGCCTCCATGATAATTGCAAAAGCTCCTGACAATATCCAAACCTGAAATTCAAGGAATAACTAAGAACGATACGTAGCACCCGAATGTGTGACCTTAGCTAAAGATTTATCCATGCAGTGAGCATAATCGTAACTCAGATAGATACACTGCTTGTCTCCCGAAATAGATGAGGAGTAAACTGGACACAAGAAAAGTGAGACTAGTGATACATTTGAAATAAGGCCAGCTTAGGCAATTATAAAACTCAACCCAGGAACTTCCTTTGTTTTTGATATGCAATGAGGTTATACATGGGGATAAGCATTTTTTGAATTCTAAACCTTTAGATTTTTTTACGTTTGAGTTTTAAACCTTTTTAATATTTCATTTGAATCCTAAATCTTTTGATTTTTTACTATATCAGTCCTTTAAGTTACAAAAAGTAATCAATCCATTAATAAGTGAGTTTAATTTAATAAAAATTATTTAAAAAAGCTTAAATACATGAATTAAATATTTTTTTCATCAATAAAATATGTATATTAAATATTATTTTAATCAATAAATATATGAATTAAATATGTAACATGCATATTTTTTATAGAAAAGACATTCAATTCATATATTTAATCTTTTTTAAATAATTTTTTGTAAAGTTAAAATTATTTTTTAATAGATTGATCACTTTTGTTAAACAGAGGGACTGATTTGGTAGAAAATTAAAATATTTAGAACTTAAATGAAATTTAGAACTCAAATGTAAAAAAAAAAACCTAAAAATTTAGGACTAAAAAAATATTTATCCCGTTATACATGTCACAATTATAACTTTGCATGTCTTGCTTTATCCTAAGCATTTCTTTGACTTCACCAATCACAATTCTTTTTATTTCATCAAAAAGATTTTGCAAAAGGTCTATCCTTCCAATGACTCTTCTTATTTTTCTCTATACTCAATCTCATCAGGTGTCTAGCAACAATATTTACGCACCCGACCTTTCCGAATCAATGACAATGGAATAAAATGCCCAATTTCATAGACGTGGAATGAAATAATTAAGATCAAGAAATTTTTTTTCTTTGTTTAAATTACTCTCTCATGGTTCAAAAACTTCCGACTAGCAAAGCCATAAGACACAAAATTTAATTGATCTGTCGCATAAAATATGATATCATCAGGAAAAGTGATTACAAGAAAAGAACCAGTAACAATAATTTGTGACAGGATTATGGTTATTTCTTAAATATTTCTTTTGTTATGGAGGAAATGTGCTCATTCCCCACCTCAGCTTTAGCAGGCTCTTTCTTTTTCTGTTTTGAGGGCTTCTAAAAACAGAAAAAATAGCATAGATGAGTCATACAAACTCCAACAAACAACATGCAGTCAAAGGATATAGATATAGTGCAAGTTAGTGCATGTGATCGTAACTCGCTTGATCACAATGATGCTAAATGGCTACAATGGTAAAGCAGATAGTGTATGCTAACAAGGTACATAACACTATCCATCTGATTGATAATGCAGGTTCAAGATTAAATCCTTATTTTGTTCAAATACTCCATTCACAGTCCATTCAAGATTCTCATTACACTTTTAAAAAATTTTTGTCGGATTGTTTGTCTTAATTGCAATAGATCTTCTACTTTTTATAAGGACATTGTTATTTTTTATAATGAAAAAAGAAAACAAACTTTTTTATTGCAAACAATAACATTATTGTAAAGAACTTATTACAATAAAAAATCGAGTAAAAGTTTTTTTAGGACTCTTAAGTTTTCCGTCCATTCAATATCTTACTGTTCAAATACTTCATTCACAGTCCAAGGGAAGTACTTTCGAGAAAACCCACATTTATCCACACAATCCCCAAGACGGACTACTTGCCTGATACCATAAATAAAATTAAAAAAAAAACAAAAAAAAAAAAAGAACCATCAGATTTGAATAGTATCCTTGACAAAAGAACCCACATTTGAAGCTTGTTTGAAACAAAATTAAGAAACAGAACAACAAAAGAAAGATTCCCAAAGAATGAATACAACATAGTTCCAAAAAAAAGAAAAAAGGAAAAGCCAAAGAAAAAGGAAGAAAGAAAGAAAGAAAATATTCAAGAAAGGCATTAATCACGCTGATGGCTTCAAGAAAGATGTCAGGAAAAGGGCTTGTAGAAAATCCATCTGAAAATCTCAAATCTGAACAAACTAAGGGCTTTTAGTTACCACTAGCGCAGACAAAGAGGCTTTCAACCTTAATAAAATAAAAAAAATTTTAAAAAAAAAAAAACTTTTCTTTATCGAAGTCGGGGTCAATATGAAATATTTGAGAGTAAACATCAAACTGCAAAAGAGAAGGATTGCATGAAAAAATAGTTTCAGTGAAAAGAAATTGGTCAAACGACAATGAGAGAAAGAATCAAAGCAGCAACTTAAAAAGATTAGAGAACAAACCTTCAAGAACAACATAACCACCGAAGCTGCATAATATCCTCGAAAAAAGCAACCAACGAACGGGAAATTTTAGCCGTAATTCCAAGAATATCCAGAAGCCAAATAACAATACAAGGATTCCCCAGTGCTCACGGAAACATGATTCCAAAAATCATTTAAAAAAAGTAACGAAAAGCCCAAGAAAATGCGAGAAAAGGAAAATTCAAGGAATAAGTAGATAAATCAGAGAGAGAGGATACATGGGTATATATAGACGCGCAAAACTGACACCCAAGGAAAGAACCAACGGTCTTTTTTTTTTTTTTTTTGAAAAAAAAAATCCCTTTTTAATTTCAAAATCCTCCTCTAATTTGGATTTGCCGAATTAATTTGATTTATTTTACAAGTCCAACTATTTTAATGGAAGTTTGACCCTCAAACAAGAAAAACGGTTAAATTTTATAAAATTTCTTTATTTTTTTACACCTAAAAACTTTTTTTTTCGTCTTTTAATTTGAATTTCTTACTTCTAACTTATTTTGGAATTCCTGCCTAACCAAAAAAAAAAAAACTTAATTTTAACTTATACAAGTCAAATCACTTTATTGAAAATTTAACTACTTGTCGTGAGTTTTGTTTTTCTTTTAAAAAAATTAATATTACCTAACACACCATAATAACTATATATTTTAGAAAATATGCTTCTCTCATTATATAAATCTTACATTTTCTCTTTTCATACAGTCAAAACTTTTATAATAAAAATTACACTTCAATTCATCTCCTTAATTTGATATTTTCAGTATTTTTACATTAATCTTATATATGATTTTAATAAATATTAATACAGCAATTTTCATTATATAAAAAAAAATTGCACTTTAACTTGTCACTTAAAAAACAAGCACGTCATATATACAAATAAATAAACGAAACTTAGTAAAAACCATATTTTTAGTCATGAACGTAATTGCTAGCACTTTGACGTTATATGTACACACCGCCTGAAATGATTCTTTAACAATAATTTGATGGTCTTTTCCTACTTATGAATTGAGTTTGAATTTCGTAGGTGTATTTTGAAGGTATTGCCCTTTTTTTAACCGTCAGTTTTGCCCTTTTTTTAACCGTCAGTTTAATTATACTCATCTAAATTGGTTCTAAACTTGACAATCATTATAATCGGTTTAAAAAGATCCGCTTGAAGTTAATAGTATTTAGATGGTGGATCCCTTCTTATGAGTTGGATTGAATAAGATATGCACATAAGAGTTATTCTGACATCAACTTATAAATTTGATTACTGATATATTTATGATAAATTTTTTTTTTGTTAAAAAAAAAATATATATATATATATATATATATATATATATATATATATATGGACGGTGTGTGTGTGGTTCAGGATTGTGATGTGGACTGGACTACGTGACAATAGTGAGAGACGGGCCGTAGTGTAGGAATCCATTCTGAATTTATAGGCTTCCTGAGTGTTGATCAGTGACTCTAATTTCTCACCTGAAATGGGCCGGGGGAGGAAGCCCGACGAGGGAGTTCCAGTAAATGACCATTAATTAGTTTAATTTTAACACGTGACAAAAAAAAAATTAATTTTAACAAGGACCAAAACAAAAAATTTAATTTTAATAAACCAGCGGTAGGGCGATAAGACTAATAAAAATTTGGTCTTCCCACTTTATGTTCTAAAATTCAAATCTCATTAAAATTAAATAGTGAGATTTGTTTAGACACAGAGCCTTTTTTTATTTTTTAAATGAAAAAAATCATAATAATAATTAGAACAAATTGGAGATGTGACTTAATTATGAATAGTAATACACGCCCTTTATTTTAATTATCTTACATAAAAACATTAAAAGGCTCCGGTACAGTACCCTCTTGCCTCTATTTGTGAAGGTACCTAATAGTTTAATACACGAATTATTTTTCACGTAAGACCATTTAAAAAAAAAAAAAAGAAAATTTTGATTGTGATAGATCATTACTTGATAAATATAACAATTCATAAACATTAACTAACTTGTTTCTCCACTACCTGACTTCATCTTTAGTTTTTTAATTTAATTATTCAACAAATTATAATATTGTATCTCCACGTTTTTCCTCTTAAAATTAAACCATGATTTCTGTTTCTAAAGTTTAGTTAATTAAATTTAGAAGTTTCCAAAACGAATTCATTGGATAAAACGAAAACAATCTTAGGGTTGACCGTCTTAGAAAAGCAAAGCGAAGCAAGGCAAATGAAGCTTGGGGATTGGGACAATTTGAACCTCTCCCCAACGATAAGAAAGAGAAAAACCTCCACAAGTACAACCACACACTCTCCACTCTCTCATTTGGCCATTGGCCATTGGCCATTGCCCCTCCCAGAGTCACATTCCATTGCATTACAATCTTCGTTCTTCTCGTCCACATCTCTCCCACACAAAACACTCACACCCACACACACACACACATACTTACAGTACACAAACTTGTCACATTCCTTCCTCCTAACACAACTTCTTCTTTTACTTCAGTTCAGTTAAGTTCGGTTCTTTTTTAGTCCACACCACAGCGTTTCTGATATCACTGTCTCTCCTCTAAACTTAAGAATGGCCTCTGCCTCTGCTACCTCACCCACCACCCTTTCTCTTCTCAAAACCACCGCTTCTTCCGCCACCTTCACTGCCGCCCGCGTTTGCCTTCTTCCTCTGCCCTCCTCTTCCTCCTCCTCCTCCTACGGTCTCCGTGCCACCACCGGTTTCCGCCGCCTCGGCTTCGCTGCTACTAACCCATTATTCTCCCTCCATGTTGCATCCAATTCCGGCTCCGGCAAGGCCGGCAGAGCGGTGGTTTCCATGGCCAAGAAGAGCGTCGGGGACCTGACCGCTGCGGATTTGAAGGGGAAGAAGGTTTTTGTGAGAGCCGATTTGAATGTGCCTTTGGATGATAATCAGAACATTACCGATGATACCAGAGTTAGAGCTGCTGTTCCCACCATTAAGCATTTGATCCAGAATGGTGCTAAAGTCATTCTCTCTAGCCATTTGGTATGTGGGTCTTCCTTGTGATTTTTGGGGCTTCTTTTTTTTTTTTTTTACTTAAATTGCATGTTTTCTTTCTTGTGGAATTGTTTGATTGATGATCTTGGATGTGATTTTTCCTTGGATTCTTGTGTATTGTAACTTTACCATTTGTTGATTCTATAATTCACTAGAATTTCTTTTGTCCTATTTTGGTTGGCTTTGCTTATGTCAATCTAAATTTTCAACTGTAATTACACTGGTGAAAGTTTCTTTGTTTTGAGGTTAATTTGCTTGACAAGATTGAACTTGAGCTTACAAGTTACAAGTATTGTGTTTTTTTGTTTTTGAGCACAAGCAGTTTGATTCCTTGCAGCTGTAGTTGAGGGTGTCATTTTGCTTCTCTGATGTTTCTGTCCTGGTTATCTTGTGATCTTCATCTACTCTGCAATAACTGCTTATCAATGTTGGAGTTTGGCCGTATGAGCTGCTGATTTGTTCTTCAATGAATTTCAGGGACGACCAAAAGGTGTTACTCCAAAGTTCAGCTTGGCGCCTCTTGTACGTCGTTTATCTGAACTCCTTGGCATTCAGGTACAACTCTGTGATAGGATTGTGAATATGGAAATAAAGGAAGCTAGATTTTATTTACTCCGTTGGAGAATGTGCTTATAAATGATGATTGAGCAGGTTGTCAAGGCTGATGATTGCATTGGTCCAGAGGTAGAAAAGTTGGTTGCTTCACTCCCAGAAGGTGGCGTTTTGCTACTTGAAAACGTGCGGTTCTACAAGGAGGAAGAAAAAAATGAGCCTGAATTTGCCAAGAAGCTCGCTTCCTTGGCAGATCTATATGTGAATGATGCATTTGGGACCGCACATAGAGCCCATGCCTCAACTGAGGGAGTCACAAAGTTCCTGAAGCCATCGGTTGCTGGCTTCCTCTTGCAAAAGGTGGCTTTTTTAAGTTCTTGTTCCTTTTCTTCTTTCTAAATACTAATGATCTTTATGTGGACCTGCATATGAGCAAATCATTGATTTAATGTTGACTGTTAGAACTGCTACTGGAAGTCATATGCAATCTAAATGACCAGGGTGCTCAAGTGCATTTTGCTGTGTTACAATTCATGCTGCATGCTGCAAACTAATTCACTGTTGATGTTTTTAGTTTGAAAGAAATATTTTGCTGTCATTGAGACTGGAAAAAAAATAGTGAAAATGCCGTCTATCTATTTCTGTTCATCATCTAAAGGACCTAGCTTTACATTTTTTTTTTCACTCAAATAACTAAATCTATAGCAATCCCTTTTTAGGAGCTGGACTATCTTGTTGGGGCAGTTTCAAACCCAAAGAGGCCATTTGCTGCTATAGTGGGTGGTTCGAAGGTCTCATCCAAGATTGGAGTCATTGAGTCTCTCTTAGAAAAGTGTGACATCCTCCTTTTGGGCGGAGGAATGATTTTCACGTTTTATAAAGCGCAAGGCCTATCAGTGGGTTCATCCCTTGTTGAAGAAGACAAGCTTGACTTGGCAACATCACTACTTGAGAAGGCCAAGGTAAAAGGAGTGTCTCTTTTGTTGCCTACCGATGTGGTAATTGCAGACAAGTTTGCTCCTGATGCAAACAGCAAGGTAGGCCTCTAATCTCTCATGATACGGCATCCCAAATTTATATTTTCTTCTTTAAATGACTTCTCTTCGACTGAACTCGATTAATTTTAATTGCTACACGATATTCCGATATTCCTAAAGCTAGAATCCGATGGACTGGTCATTTTTAGAGCAAGAAATGAGATACTTCTGTGATCAACTGCAGATTGTGCCAGCGTCGGCCATCCCTGATGGGTGGATGGGACTGGATATTGGACCCGATTCTATAAAGACGTTCAATGAAGCTTTGGAAACCACCAAAACCATCATCTGGAATGGACCGATGGGAGTGTTTGAGTTTGACAAGTTTGCAGTTGGAACAGAGGTATGCAAAAATTGTCGCTTTTAATGAGATTTTCTGTTTTTTTGTCTCCCTGGTTTGTCAAAAATTTTGTGCTGCATTTGGTTCCATTTCTTGAACTTTTGCAACTCTTTGTGATGCTTCATTCAAAAAAGTCCCCAACTTCTCCAATCAGCTTTCCTCTCAGTGACTTGTACCAACTGAAAAACATGTAAAACGCAATTTTGCAAACTGGTCTGTACAATAAACCCATTCAAAATTAAGAGATCACAGCATATGGAAAGCCCTGGCCACAGCACCCAGGTTTTACAGCCTTGTTCCCATGATGAGTAGACATTGAACTAGAGCTGTAACTGCTTGCAGGCTGTTGCAAAGAAGCTAGCAGAACTCAGCGGGAAGGGAGTGACAACAATCATTGGTGGCGGGGATTCTGTCGCAGCTGTAGAAAAAGTAGGAGTTGCTGATAAAATGAGCCACATATCCACTGGTGGTGGTGCCAGCTTGGAGTTGTTGGAAGGTAAAGAGCTTCCGGGTGTCCTTGCTCTTGATGAAGCCATCCCGGTAGCCGTTTAACATTAGCTCTCAAAATTTTTCACACACACCCCCCCCCCCCAAAAATTGTTATCTACAAACGATAAATGGGGCTGTTGTAGAACGATACAGAGTTCCATGTTGTAAATTTTCTCGTTGCCTTCCCCATTGAGAGGGGCTCATTCTGCCTAACCGCCTTTACTGTTTGCTGCCTAAATTTTCAGGATGCTGTGCTTAGTGAGCTTATCCAAGTTTTCGAATAAAAAAATGGTTTACGTTTCTCAGCTCTTACAAGTCATTGTTTTGTTTGTGAATTCAACAAAAAATTTATACTACTTGCTGTTGACAAAAATTCAGTGAAGAAAGCGGAGCAGAAGCCAAATTATCAAAAAGATGAGCTGCGAGTTCATAAGCCCCGTTCGGTTAATCCACCACATGGGTGGACCGAGTGAATGACTGTAGACGTTCGTCTACGGCCAAGATACCCCAGCGAAGGTAATCTGATAGGCTCCACACGTGTCTCAGCCCACACCCCGAAAGGTGGGATTTCCTCCAGCGCGAGGCTCCGCCGTGTCTGGCGGCTGCATCTCTGCAGAAATGGCCCGGGGACTTTCCTGGGTCGCAATTGGCCCAATCACTCCGTCTCGCAGCTGCTGCGGACTGTTGCTTAAAGTTCGTTTTATATACGGGTAGACTGATGTGTTTACTCTCGATATGGGATGTTTCTCGGTTTTTATCATATCAGGTGCTTTTCTTTTTTTAAGAGGAAAAAATAACTCACAAATATATTATTATAGTATTTATGAACTGAAATCAATATTTTTTTTATAGTTAACGTCTTAATTTAATTATTATTTAAGTATTATTACACTTGAATAGACATAATCTATGTTCGATTTTACCATTAATAAATCTAAAGTTCAACATCATGCATTTGGCTCAAATCTCCATTTATTAGGGAGTGAATTATAATAAAAAAAGTTTAACCCATACCAATACAAATAAAAATATGTTAAATTATGGACCAAACAAGGGATAACCATTTTTTAAGTCCTAAAACTTTTCAAATTTTTGTAATTAAGTGCTATACCTTTTTAACTTTTTAAATGAGTCCTAAACCTTTAATTTTTGTTTCATTTAAGTCCTTTTTTAACAGCTCCGTCATTGAAAGAGAAAAATGAATTTTAGGGATTTGGGAATTGAGGGATTGATGGCTGGATTAGGAAGGGAATATTGTGCTTGATTCTTCGTTGAAATACAAAGAAAATGGATTACAACTTAGGGGAGTATAAAGAAGCAAATCAATGTTTTGTTTCCTTATTCTTCCTTTCTTTTTCTTTTTTTTTTTTGATTTTGATCGAGCCTTGTTCCTCTTTTCTGGATTTTTCTTGCGTGTAAACAAGAATCTAAAATATCCACACACAAGCCCTTTTCTTTTTCCTTTTTTTTTTAATTATAATTTCGTTGTCTTGGATTTAAATATGCACGTGAGTATTTACTATGTTTTTTAAAATATATTTGTATTTGTTTTTAATTTATAATTGCTTATTTTTGTATTCAACTATTATACGTTATTATACGTAACGGAGCTGTAGCTATTAAATAAGGACTTAAATAAAATAAAAATTAAAGATTTAGGACTCATTTAAAAAAGTAAAAAGATATAAGAATTAATTACAAAAATTTGAAAAATTTTAAGACTTAAAAAATTGTTATTCCGACCAAACAATCACTTCAATAATTATCAAGTGATTTGTTTTAAAACTGTTCGTTGAAGGGTTGACCTTCACCGCAATCTGCCTCTACTCACATTTTGATGGTTAAAATCTGACGTGACATGACACGCTCGCGTGCTGGTGGGCATGTAAGGCAAATAATAATAATAATACATAAACATATATTTTTTGAGTGGCCGGAGAGTTTGGGCTTGGGTGGAAGGAGGTTTCTTTTTTTTTCTTTTGGGCTCAGGTTTTCTTTAGTTTTAATTGATTGGCATTTTGTGATTTGCAACAGTAAGGCATATGTACTTCCAAGATGATATCCATGGGTTTCTCCTTGCGATTAGACAAATCTTACCAATTGCAATAAAACTATATAGAAAAAAGGCTCATCCAATTGGAGTAGGACCATCAACAAGTTTCAAAGTGAATTCCCGTAGGAAGTAGAGCACCCTCAAAGATGCTCATGAAAAACAATTTATTTAGTCACTCTACAGACCCTATGAGATCAAACTCTGCTATGTGATTCAGTCCACCTTAGCTGTGAAACCAACCCATGTACCAGAACTAAAGATTGCAAAGGAATTAATCCGAGGGTCAAGAAAAAGCTAAAAGCTCAAGCATTATCAAGAGCAAGAACCCCAGGAAGTTGTTTTCCCTCGAGAAGCTCTAGGCTGGCACCACCACCGGTAGAAATATGGCTCATCTTGTCAGCAACACCAACCTTTTCAACTGCAGCCACAGAATCACCCCCTCCGATGATTGTTGTCACACCCTTCCCAGTAAGATCCGCAAGCTTCTCGGCAATCGCCTGCAACAAGAAAAACAAAAATATTTCGATATCAGGGAGTGAACCCAGATGAAAAGGCCAGTGTGCATGCTCGAGAGAGAAGTACCCCAGTCCCTGCTGCAAACTTTTCAAACTCAAAGACGCCCATGGGTCCGTTCCAGATGATGGTTTTGGTGGTATCTAACGATTCACAGAATATCTTGACGGAATCAGGTCCTATATCTAAACCCATCCAGCCATCCGGTATTTCAGCTGCCGACACCACCTGCAAGAACATTGCACTTAATCATGAGAACACATTTAACCGTAAATTGAAATATAGACATCCTTCTAATTCTACCTTTGTAGGAATGGGGAGTTTCAGGGATGCGTGTAAAAGTGCATCGATGAACAATCATAAGAAAACCTTGACTAAGTTAAAACCTGAAAACCTTGACTAAGTACCAAGAGAGTTTGAATGAGCTGTGATACAAACCTTGCTATTTGCATCTGCAGTAAACTTGTCAGCAACAACCACATCAATAGGTAGCAGTAGATTTACCCCCTTAACCATGGCTTTCTCTATAAGTGAATTTGCAAGATCAAGTTTGTCTTCTTCCACAAGAGATGAACCAACTGAATAACCTTGGGCCTTGTAGAAAGTAAACATCATTCCTCCACCCAGTATGAGGATGTCAACCTTCTCCAACAAGGATTCTATCACTCCAATCTTGGTCGACACCTTTGATCCACCAACAATTGCAGCAAATGGCTTCTTTGGACTTGCCACTGCTCCAACAAGATAGTCAAGTTCCTACAATCAGAGATTTAAAAACACGTCAGCACAAGTAATTTACAGAAAATCCCTCCATACACAGTGCCCCTGTTTCTAAGTCTTCTAGTTGTGTCATGACAACAAATATCAAATAAGATCAAAGAAGAATTAAAAATCTTGAAAAGACTGCTCTTTCAATCATCAATTTATGCAAAAAATATGACGCAGCCATCATTTGAGAAAAAAAAAAACGCCATCTCATCCAGAATTGAGAATACACATTGGATATTCCTCAGTTGACCAGCTCTAGCAATCTGCCTAAGAATGTGATTCTCATCCTTAAATAACATGGATGCATCAAATAACGGATATCAGAAAATTTGCCGACTCTCTATTTCCAGCTTCCAAATTAAAATTTGTGTACACATGCTTGCAAACATTTTCGCAGTACTAGAAAATAGATGAAGCACTCTAAGCCAAATGAAGATTACACCATACCTTCTGCATAAGAAAACCAGCAACAGCAGGTTTCAAGCACTTAGCCACTCCTTCAGTGGAGGCATGAGCTCTATGTGCAGTTCCAAATGCATCATTGACATAAACATCAGCAAGAGAAGCTAGCTTCTTTGAGAATTCAGGGTCGTTCTTCTCTTCTTCTCTGTGGAATCTTACATTCTCGAGGAGCAAGACACCACCTTCAGGGAGCTCAGCCACCATTTTCTGAACTTCCTCACCAATACAATCGTTTGCCATCTTGACCTATCATGGCAAAATTGAAAAGGGTAAACCCCAATTGAGTGTTATTTGAACGAAGTATGAACAGAGAGTGGCAAGCGGAACAAGAGAGAGACGTAAAGACAAACCTCAATTCCAAGAAGTTCAGATAGCCTTGGTACAAGAGGCTTCAAGCTATACTTGGGCGTAACACCTTTCGGGCGTCCCTAAAAACCACAAAAGTATATGAAGATTATACAAGAGACTAATGGCAAAACAACACATCATGTTAATCACAAATGATAGCCTATAAACCAATTGGAGATGCCAGCTAAATAGCATGCATATCTGATGTTTTTCCCACACTGTAAATGCCAATGTCTACTTATGGCACAAATAAAAGAAGTAAATTGATTAATTAATCAATGCAGTACAAAAAAACTATTTATGACATTTCTTTCCTTTTCTTGAGTGGAATATAAGTAAGATGAACATCAAATTTCATTAAAGCGCATTATTATTGTAACAAACTTCAAATCATCCATAGGACCATAGCCGAAATAAATTGAACAATTACTCAATAACATATAAGAAAATTGTCGGCGATACTTACCCCTCAACTGGGATTAAGTAAGATGAATATCAAAAATTTGTGTGTATTATCAACTGTAAAATATTCCAAAGGACATTGCATAACAACATAAAATCTTCACCTTAAGTGTGCCTTTGTATTATCATTGATTATCGTGCCACGGAAAAACAATTGAACCAAAGCACAAACACTTGCTGTTAGACATGAAGACAAAGAAGGATGCTTGGACCTATAACTGACTCATAAAATATGATGAGACAGCGGCAAAACAAGACAATATAATCACTCGTGTTGAGACAAAACATGTAAACCCCCTAATAGTCAAGAGATCCATCCCAAGGGAGTTGACACAATCCAATCCCTATTTGAAATCAGATAAAAGCAAAGAAAACAAAGAAAACAATAGCAACAAATACAACTAATTTATACTAAACATGGTGATGAATCCATTTCCATAAACAATCACTATGCACAGACCTCAGTGTTCATGCCATGCCTGTTACCAAATGAAATCCATAACGGCGCCTTCCCTCTCCAATTAGTCACACATTAAACTCAGGGACTGAGACAAAAAATAATTATCAAAATAATACCTACATCACTAGAAAATTGCACCAAAAAGATAACAAAACGGACGATCGTCTTAGAACCAACAGACATAATAAACAAAAAGTGCAAGCCAATCCAGAAAATGAAAGATGATGAACCCAAGGCCAATGAGAGTCAATATCCAGGGAAAGATAACACAAGTGGACCAGCATAAGCAACCACATGCAATAGAGGAAACACAAAGGTCCAAAACTCATACTAAACCATGTGATTGACCCAGCAAAACCAATAACTGATTTCCATTTTTCCAATGAAAAATCAATGATCCAAATTTAAAAACCTATTAGTTGCCCATAACTCAGGTAAGAACTAAGGTGCACATACAAAAAACATTTTGGGGACATTAAAACAAAAAAAAAAAGAGTGAGAAAATTATCTATAAACTACCCAACATGAATCTGCATAAAAAATCAGATATCAACAATCAAAACACAGATCAACCAAAATACATTTCCATCATCAACAAATAAAAAAAAAAAAAGAAATCCAACAGGCAAGAAAACAAACAAACAAACAAACAATGAAAGTAAATTATGGTTTAAGTGAGAATACCAAATGGGTGCAGAGAATGACTTTAGCCTTAAAATCCATTAAATACTTAATAGTGGGAACAGCAGCACGGATCCTGGTGTCATCGGTGATATTGAAGTTATCGTCCAAAGGGACATTCAGATCCACCCTCACAAACACCCTCTTCCCCTTCAAGTCTGCCTCTTTCAGACTCCCAACACTTTTCTTGGTCGCCATTTTCTGCAATAACACAAATCACAAACCGAAAAACCAATGAGTACCCAGACCAAAACACACAGAAATAAACACACCCAGATGAAAAAGATTGAAACTTTTAAAAGATCCATTGGAACAGAACACACACCGACTGCTAGAGAGAGAGCGAGAAAACCAAAGACGAAAGCTTTTTATGTGAGATCAGGAAGAAAAGACACGTCGCAACTCACAAGGCTCTTGAGTGAATGGAAGGTTTCAGAAGGAGCTTATATATAATATGAAATGAATGAGAGAGAGAGAGAGAGAGACAGAAGGAGAGAGAGAGGAAAACGATGTTCGGGTTTACTTTATTGGGTTCTGCTTACCTTGGAGCGCACACTGGGCCGCCAATAGGGATATGATAGCACCTTTCTATTTCTGTGGTCCGGTTAGAAACTTGGGGCTAACTCTGTTTTCCTGGCTTTGCTCTCGAGATTCTAGAGATCCTGTACGCATGAATGCGATCAACTTGAAGTCTTGAACCGATTTTTTTTTTTTAATCAGAATAAAAAGATTTATTAAAAATGAGTTGTGCTATTTGTCACGAATATAAGTTTAATGACCGTTAACGAATTATTTTTTTAAAAAAAAAAATTTACTTTTTTTTATTTTTTATTATATTATTTTTTAAAAAAATTAATACTTAAATAATAATCTGTGTTACCTTAAATATATATAGTAATACACTAAATTTTAATTTTTAAAAAAATATATTAAATTTTTTTTTGTTGCTAAGGTAGTATATTTGGATCTATTTAATTTTTTAAAATTAATAGGAAGAAAAAAATTTAAAAGAAAAAACAGAAACAAGTATTCCATTAGAATAAATAAAAAAGGGATAGCAAAGTGCTCCACGTCATCCGTGTAGAGTTCGTGAGCCAATGCTTCGTGCGATTTAGAATTATTCATTAAAAATATATCCACCATTAAATATTTAAATTAGAGTTAGAATAATTTTTCTTTGGACACCCTGTTTAACTTAAATCGACTATTTGGAGCAACTGATTTACGGAGATCTAAGTTTAGAAAAAATAAGTTAGAGATTTACATCCTATTTCTTACAAATCCTCATTGCTAGTTGTAATACAAACATTAACTCAATTTTAAAACCAAATAAAAAATGCGAACTACGAGCTTATATCCGCATATCTATAATTTTATTATTAATTGTAATCATATTTTTTAAGATTAAAATATTTGACTAAATGATGATGTTAATATAATAATATATAATATTTACAAAAAAAATTTTGCATGTAACTATAAAAATACAATTGATGCATAGTAATAAATTGTTAGATTGTAAAAAAATATATTAAATTTAGATTAAAAAAATATTATATATCTTTAAATTAATTACATAATTTTAACATATTTTATTAAATATGTTTATATAATTTAACGCTTATATCCGAATGGAGTTCATTACTGTTTCCTTGGCAGGTGAATTATTACATAATTCGATTTTTTTTTCGTTTTTTGATGGGTACATAATTCGATATTGACAAGGTTGGATTGCGAATATGCCGAACATAGATTCGGATCCCCCTTTTCTTTGTCAATCGTCGTAATAAAGGGGATGGCATTTAATTGGAGAGGAAGATAAAATGGCACCGTTTGAATTTAGCTGTTGTTATTTTGCAATTAGTTTTATTTCTCTTTTTTTTTTTTTTTTTTTGTCTTTTTCTAGCAACCTCTAACCAAAAGGCACAAGTAAAGTCAAATTGGGAAACTTGAAATTTCAATGCGAGTGAAGTCATAGAAGCAAAGCATGATTTGAAGCGTCCACCACAGTGAGCAACAACGCCATGCGTATCCATGGCTTGTTAGTAGGATTATGGCACTTGTTTGATAATAATTAAGTATATTTTTACGTTAACAGTATTGTATTCAAAAATGGGCTAAATTGAACGGCAAACTAATTCAATACATGAACAGGAATTGTCCCTCCCTCTCTCTTTGGAAAAAAATTGATAGAGATAGATGTATCTATGGTCTTTTCGTGCGAATTTTGGAATAGACCCAATGCAATATGTAATTTCAATAGTTGGAAAAGGTCATGCAACCTAACTCGGTAAAGATTAGTTAGACCACACTAATAAATTTTTAAATAAAGTTTAGCCCCAATGGTGGTGATGATGAGTAGAATAATAATGATTATATACATGTTGATGTCTGAGAATTATTTGTGTCTTATATTTAGTTTTTTTAGATAATAATATGAGAAAATAAAGATAATATCTTACAATTTTGTTAAAGAATATTGATCATACTACACAACATATTAAATTTTTGCATTAAATTTATTGAAAAGTAAATTTTATATGACCCAACAAGAAACATCATCCTCTTCTATAATTATCGGGGAACAAATTTATATTTAGTCCAACTAAACACAAAATCTTTAATATTATAATAAAAACTAAATTTTAACAATTTGACCATAACATACTGTAATATGCTTCTATTTGCTCACCACGTGAACTACTGTTAATACTACCATAAATTTCTTTTCTTCCTAATATTGCTAATTGTAAATTTTTATTAAGGGGGTGTTTGTTTAAGGAAAAAATTAGATTAGAATATAAATCAATCAATATTTTCTCATTCTTTATGTTTGATTTTAAAAAAAAATGATTCTTATTATCTTAAAAAGGGGAATGGGATAAGGCAATCCTAATTCCCTTATACTTATTGTTAACGATTCTCATTGATTATAATTGTCATGCTAATAACATGTTAACAAAAATAAAATAAAAAAAAAATCTCTCCAGCCTATAAAAACCCATCAAAATCTCTACAACAGGAGGATAAAAATTTTCAACAGAACTCATTGAAATTATATAAAATCCTTAACTGACAGAGAGAAATCTTCAACAAAAATTCACTAAAATCCTATAAATAAGAGTGATATAACTTCAGTAAAGGAAGTCCTTTGTAGAATTAGCCATATTGTCAGAGGGGAAGAGCAATCTCATATAAATGTCTGGAGACGATACGAGAAGTTAATTGCCGTCGCAAGACATCAAATAATTATTACTTCTGAACTTCTTCCATTTGATTTTCTAGCAACTTTCTCCCTTTTAACTTTTCTATCAAGAACAACTCATCTTCTTCACTGTATTTTCTAATTTGGAGACCTCCTCATCTTCTTTTGATTTTTAAATACATGAATTTTCTAAATTTTAATCTGCACACTTTTTTTTTAAAGAAATAAATAAAAAAGCCTCTACTATACACTAGACTTACCAGAATCCAAAGAGACAATTGATGTTTCGTTTTTGTTTTCGTCTTTTTCCTCTCCCCTATATTGGCCTTTTCCACCCTAACGGCCTTTTCTAGACCATGAAACTTGTAATGAGGCTCTGTAATTATTAATGTTACTTATTGCTTTTAAAATTTAATTTGTGATCATTTTTTTTTTTTGTCTTTTATGGAGTGTTTGGTGTACTTTTTTTTTAGAAAAAGAAAAAAAAGTAATCATTATTTTATTTTTTTATTTTATATTTTTTTCTCTCAATTTTTTTAATTATTTAAATAATTCATTTTTTTCATTATTAATTCTCTTATAGATTATTATTTATTATTATTTTTTTTACACTTTATTCCTCATAACTTTCTTAATTTATTTAAATAATTTATTTTTTTTGCAAATTATTTTTTCTTTCCCCACATTTTCATAACACAACAAGCACAAACTTAATGATATGTTTTTTTTTTAAGACATTAATTTGTGATTATTTTTTTAATTTATAATTGAAAATTACTCTAGTTCAATTTTTATTATTAAATTATATAAACATTAGTTAAAAAATTAATTTTGATTTTGATTCTTAATTTAATCAAACAACAGTTTAATTCTCAAATAAATTAAACATGTTAAAATTTTAGTTATTTTAATTTTAATTCTGATTCTAAACTATAAATCCAACGGCCTCTAAAATATAAAATGAACATTACTTCATAAGTGTAAGTTAAGAAACACCAATAAATACATAATTTATTCAACATCTAAAATTTATCTTTTTTAATTTTTAAAATTTAACCAGGGTCTATGCCACTGTAATTTATTTTAATTACACTTAATTTACATCCAATAAGTATCTCTTAAATAAAAAAAGGTAACGTTTTGTAAAAAATTTAATCATTTTATGCCCCACTCCACTCCTACAGTCCCACTCCCTCTCTGTTATCATCATTTTTTTTTTTTAGGCTTTTTTCCTGTGGTCTAATGCACACTTTCATCACATGGCCTCATCATCTCTTTACTCCACTCTATCCTCATCTCCGATTTTCCTACCTCAAAAGCCCATTTCTAAAACCCTAACCACCGCCGCTAGGACCACCGCCTCCACCACCACAACCACCCACGCCGTTCTCATTCGATGCAGTTCACGCTCCAACCGTGGACCTCTTGTGAAAGGCCGAATCTTGAGCACTGAAGCCATCCTCGCTCTCCAATCGCTTAAACGTGCTCACGCCAAATCATCCTCATCGTCGCCGTCTTCGTCGTTCGACCTCAGCAATCTATCGCGCCTGATTAAATCGGACCTAATCGCGGTCCTCCGCGAGCTCCTCCGCCAGAACCTGCCGTCCCTCGCGCTCCACGTTCTCTCCGTCGTCCGATCAGAATACCCTGGCCAGATTGACTTGAACCTCTACGCTGACGTCATCTCCTGTCTCTCGAAAAACGGCTTGGTCGGCGAGATCGACCGGCTGATTGCGGAACTGGAAGGAGTCGGGTGCGGTGGGGTGCAGTGGGAGAGTGATAAGGGGCTGATGAGAGTTCTGAGGGGCGTGATTGAGGCTGGGAGCAGGGAGTCGACGGTCAGGATTTGTGCGTTGATGAGGAGGTGTGGGTGTGGGGACACGTGGTCGGCTGACGAATACGTGGTTAAGGTTTTAAGCAGAGGGTTAAGGAAGATGGGTGAGCAAAAGCTGGCTGGAGAGGTAGAGGAGGAATTCGGTGGGCTTTCTAGGGGCATTTCGGTGAAATTGAAATAATGACTTTTTTTTTTATTATTAATGGTAATGTATCACAACACTTCGGTTGATTTGTACTTTTCTTTTTGAGAAACGGTTGATTTGTACTTTACTAATACAATTTGTATATTTCTCCAATTCAATCATTGTTTTTTTGTATTTTTTTTTTGTGAACTCTTCAATTTAATCCGTAAAAAAAATTGGATGTTGTAGTTATCTTGGGACATCTCAATTATTTCCAAAGTTTTGATATGCTCCTTTTTCTTTTTTTCTTCTTTTTAATATAAATGGAAATCAACAGTAATACTATACAATTAGATTTATGTTTAGTCTTAATAAATATTTTAACAAAAATTTAAATACATAATTTTATATTAATAACAAAATTTGTTAATTACTAGATTACAATGGTTAATAAATTGCCTTTTTTGGCCTTGTTTTTTTTTTTTTTTTTTTTGGTTCTTAAGTTGAACAGATGCAATTTTGTGTGACATTCGAACAGCCGATGGTCTTGTTCTTCCACGAAAGTGAGATATTGTATTTCGCGACGAGTGGGTTGAAGCCCAATATGGATAAAAGCCAGAGCGACGTGCCCCATCAAGAATGTATGCTATCAACAAAACAACACAATCATCCTCTTATTGGCTCGGTGGCTTGGCATTGACCGTGCTTGGGGTCAAGAGTTCGAGGTGTTGGTAGCACCAACAACAACCACCACCGGAGATGGACCAAAAAAAGATGGAAAGAAAGAAGTATGCGTGGACACTGGACATCATATACATAAGCTCTGAATCCATTGGTCAAAGTACTAGACAGTTAATAATCAAAAAAATTTTATAAGGATGATTGGGAGTTTGACACTTATGGACCAATTATTGTTGATTGCTTGAGTTTATTGAGATAACTTTAGTCATGTATTTTGCTTTCGTAAAGATAACAAATGTGTTAAGACTTCGTTGTAAATATGAGAGTTCTGAGCATTAATGAGTTTCGCTTTTGCGAAAATCTCCTGCCGAAAATGAAGAGTCTTTTACTAGGGGATACTTTAGGGTGTGATTGGATAATAGGAATTTGGTTGGAAAAAAAATGATTAGAAAAGAAATTTATGAGAAAGAAAAAGGAATAAATCTATTGTTTGGATAAGTGAAAAAATAAGAGAAAGAAAATAAATAAAAAATAAAATGATATATGTTGAATATAAAATAATCAACATATCCCTTAGTAGTAGTACAGAAATGCTCGAGATAACATTGAATGACTTAGTTGATGGGCTAAGAGTATTTAGGTACTTTTATGTTTCTTTTTCTTTTTTTTGAAATTTGTTACCTCAAAAAGTTGGGTGAGAGGACATCGATACTGTTGAATTCATCATTTTCATGTAATTTTTACTAAACAGTAGAAAGTGCATTTATTTTTGTGCTTTTTTTTTTTTCTTTTCTTTTGGTTTGTCAATCAGAGTGTTAGAGTTGCAACTCTTGGGGTAGTTAGATGGTCTCTTCATTTTTATTTTTTGTTTTGATGCCTTTTTACTCCTATTGTTATAAAAAAAAAAGGTACTAAACATTTGTTTTTTTTTTTTTGGACGGAAAACATTTGTTGATTAAAAAAAAGTGCAAGACACTTCATTTTTTCTTATTTGGAATTTTGGGTTTGTTTAAGCAATTGTTTCAATGTTATTCTATTTATAATGTTGACGTCACTTTTCTAAGCAATATGATGATTATATTAAAGAGGAATATCTAGCTAACGACTAAAAAGTTAATCATCTGCTAGAAAAAAAAAACAAATATATATATATATATATATATATATATATATATAGCCTGGATGAACCAAATAAAATTAATTTGGGTCACACATTGACATTGGTGGGCGGGAAGGAACACAGAAAGTAAAGTCAAAAGCAAAAGGAGGAAGGTGGGAGCATGTAACTCGTGAACAATGTGCATAAAACCAAACCCCTAATGGGGTCGGTGACAACAAGAAGGGTTAGACAGAGAAGCACGTGAGAGGGAGGCATAAGGCATTAGATTTGCATTTGATTTGTTCCCAACAAGCAATGCAACAACCCCAACCCCAACCAACCAGCAACGTGCTCTTCCTTGGAACTTGGAAACCTGGTGATGGTGGTGGTGGTGGTGGGTCTACTTGGATTTTTCGCCTGTCAACTGCCCCGAAAAGACAATTCTCTAGGATGGACCGCCCACCAGCCCCTACCACTTACCAAACTAAGTATTGCCAGCCACCCAACGCTTTGGCCTGCTGTTTGTTTGTTTTTTTTTTTTTATATAATTATGCTTCACCTTGATTAAGATTTGAATTTGAATTTTTAATTTTATAGACCATTTTAGTATTTAGAGTTCATTGGTTATGTACTCAAAATGTGCAGGTTTGAACTGTGAACATTTTGCATTTTGAATTTTTTGTTTTTTTTCTTTTGAACTAAACTTTTTTTTTTTTTTTATGATAATGGCAGCAAGAAAAGAAGAAAAACTAGAAACAAGAAAGAAATGAATTAGCCGGGCAAGGACTGGCGACTCCAATCAAATCCCGATAAAGAAGCTTATGCATGCCTGGAGGAAGAGACTCGGATATCTGGCATTGGCTATTTGACGAGGCTCCCAAGTCAACAAGAAATTCAGCATAGAAATTCTCTTCTTGATGAAAATGTTGCAAACGATAATCTCATGGCCTTTTCAGAGAATTAAGGCATTCAGCAAGCAGAGGACGATAAATATCACATTCCCAACCAATTTTCGCAATCTTTTTGAACCAAACATCTAAATTCTACCTAAGAACGAGGGATCGTATCTCCAATTTTCGAACTAAACCCATTTCATTTTTATTGGTTTGTTTTGTGAACCGAAATTGAATTAAAGTTTCGGTTAATTGAAATTAGTGAACAAAAAATTTTAACATTGACAGGTTGACAAGTAAAGTTTAATGAAAATTTCTTAAAATTTCAATTGAACTTAAAACAAGCACAATTGGTATGTAATTTTTAAAAAATTTCACGATTATTGTTAAATGTAAGAGAAATAGGTGATTATGTATTATATATAATAACAATTTAATGACATTTTTACAAGTAATAATTTTTAGGATTGTTGGAATAAAAAATATAAATCATATGAAATAGAGTTGCACTTCAGTTTGAATAACATAATGTTGTTAATAATAATATTTAGTATTATTAAAACAGAAATCCTATATGTAAAACGTGTTCGGTTAACCTCTATTTTTCAAACTACAATCCCCCTTGTTTTAATCTGGTAACAATAAGATTAACCGCATCAATGAATCATTTTTTATTGTTTCGATCAATCAAATATGAAACTCAATTCAATTGACTATAATTTTAGTTTAATTCCTTATAGTTCAGTTAATTAACTAAATTATTTTATACCACAAAGGTTTGAGATCGACCAAACTTTTTTTCGTTCCATGTCTAGGGGGGATTTAACATAGGAGTCAACTTGCCGTAAGTTATTTGGGAACAATAATTGATGTTTGAAATCGTTTTATGATTTTTTTTTATCGTCAATATAGTCAACGTTACATAATTAGATTGATTTTGCTGTGTAACTCTATAAGAGTGTAATTTTTTTTAATTATTTATTCCTTTTATTGACTTCAATATACTTCTTAACTTTAATTTGTGGACGTTTCTTTAATCCTTAAAAAAAAAACAACAATATTTAAAAAAAAAAAAACAATGAAATGGAACATTGATTAGATTGAGTAGGCGCAAAACAAAAAATTTCAACGTAGGCAAGAAAAAATTCTTGTAGGAGAGAATTTATGAACTCCTCATAATTTATTGACATAGGTTTTTTTTTTTCTGGTCCATATTTAACACAATATATCTGCTACGTCCCACAAAGCAAAGCATTTATATTGTTTCGGAAACGTATTTATGGAGTGTCCCTTTCGCTTAAAAGTCTCTTGTCGTTTATTATATTTTTTTTCCAAAAATAAATAAACAGGGCGGTACATTATAGATCTATTAAATAAGATTCCGTGAAATCACCAACGTTAAGTATGCCGGATTATCTGCACTGTTAGAGAAATTTTCGAAAAAAAAAGTTGTATCATTTAGTTAATTTTAATAATTATAGAAATGCGTATATTAATAAAAAAATATGTTGAAAAATTGTATTTATTGACGAAAAAATACGTTGAAGAGTTGTATCTATTGGATTTAAACGACGCGTTACTAGGTCAAATAATTACCTTATTATTTTTCTTATAAATATGTGAATTGACCATTCACATAGATATTAAGAAGATAGAAAAATTCACACACTTTTTGTTAGTAATTTTAAATATTACAACAATTTCTCAAGAACTCGATTTCAACATTGTAACCTACAGTTGAGTGTACTTCATTTTTATCCTATGAGAGAGTTTGTATTATACTTCTATTACAATTTAGTGAGGGTGAATTTTATCTTAAAAAAAATGATATTGTTATACAACTTAAAACAATTCTTTCATATTCCGATCTTACCATCTTTCTTATTCCAACATGCACTAAACACGTGAGAGAATAAATCTTAAGGCCCAACGAGATTGGATCATTCAAAATTTAATAAAATTTATGTATATTTAATTTTATTATTTAATTTAGCACGATTTTAAATAAGTAATTTTTTCATATTAAAACTAAAAATGGTTTTGTTTCCCTCGGTCTCAAGTTTGAAACTCATGTATGCTATGTGTTTTCCGACTCCTGAAAATTCTTTAGGATCTATCACTGTTGGTGCGTAGCTTCTAGGCACAAATTGTAGCAGCAGTGATCCGAGTTTTTAATTTTAATTTTAAGAGTAATAATATATATTGTAAAAATTAATTTTTAATACTGTTAAACTAAAAAAAATTGATAATTTTTTATAATTATAAATTTTAAAATATTTTATAATATAATATTCATGATATATATTATTATTTTAATTTTAAAATATAAATTATTGTTCCCACAAACCCAAAAAAAAAAAAAAAAAACACCGTTGGATACTTATGATATCATGTGTAACGTAATCAATGTTCAATGCTATAGCATGAGTATAACATCCATTGATAGCAATCCCATAAATTGCGAGACCACCACTAGCCTCTGCTGAACATTATATAACCTATCAATTGTCACTCATTGTGAATGATTACTTATAAGATTGGAGTTGACACATATCACCTGCGCAGAGACAAAATTTTTGGAGGGAGAATGTCTACAATAAATGTTTTAATTTCCAGTTAGAGATTAAGCAAATAAATGGAGAAATAATAGTTAATATCATAATAGTCAATTAGTTAGCTGTGGTTTATATTTAATTTCTCATACATATTATTCAATAAAGGATATTTTTATTTTTAGTTTGTTTATACGTTTATTATTTAATTTTGAAAATAAAATTTTTGAAATAAATATACTTTATAAAGAAAATTATGATAAATAACATAATTTTAAAATATTTATTACATCAAAACATTACTTTAAAACTATTCATAGTGAATACATTACTACAAAAGACTTGCACATATTATATTCCAAATAATGAGGTAGTGGTGATGTGATAACACAAGCTTTAATCAGCATTCATTCTTATAGAATATATGATGGAATGTCAAGAATTGATGCTTGATGGTTAGGCGTTGATGTGAAGAAATATATTCTAAATGTTGGCTTTAATTTTTTGCTTTGAATACGGTAGTTGGACCTTAAACATGGATAACACGTCTAACTTCTATACGCAGTTTGTGCCATCATGAGAGATTTTTGGATAATGACAAAAAAAAAAAAAAAAGATTTTTGGATAAATTTATGCTTTAATGTACCTGCATTTGTAAATATTTTACGATAGTTCCTCATTGTTTCCTCCCCAAAAACAAACAAACTCATTTCTTCTTATAAAATGCTATTATATATATATATGACTACTCACAAGATAAAAAAATAACAAATTATCAAGCTCTTTGGACTCAAGAATGACTTTTTAGATTTTTCTTCAATTTTGGTTTTTTTAACACAAAAATGGAACACTTATGTTAGCTTAAATGGAGAACATATTTTTTATGGCAGGGGAGAGATCAAAAATCAATTTTCTTCTCTTCTCTTCACCTCTACATTAAGTAATGGATTTAGTTGGACTGTGAAAGTGATAAACATCCCCTTCACAGTGTCTTGGAAATGTAGTCCTCTTCTCCACTAACTTTATTGGGATACAAGTTATTACTTAAACTGTAATTATCTATTGGTGTTTTTATTTATTTATTTATTCACTTTATGGTTTCCTTCAATTTCAAATAAAGAGATGATATTAAATTCCATGCATTTCAAATTTTTTTCTATAAAAAAGAAGTTTATATTAGAAAAAGGTTCAATATTAAGTTGAATTTATAGTTACACAAAAATTTATAATAAAGTTCTCACATTAGACGGTGCTTACCTTACATTAATTAATTTTGACATTAGTAGTGTATTCTTAGAATGTTTTTTTTTTGTTGATAAATCGAGTTAATTATGCACTTTCTAATTATTAAAATTAATTAAAAGTTTAGAATAAATACAACCGTGTACTAAAAGAAAAAGGTCCCAAAAAAAAAAAAAAAAAAGAACAAACGGGAAAAACACTAACCTCCAAACGGGAAAGCGAAACAGACAAAGGCCACTAGTGGGGCCAAAAGCAAAATTGATAGCTCGACCGGCATGGGGTTTATACGGGAGGGAACGAAAGAGAAGGAAGCGTTAGTGAAATTTATATTTTATTTATCTTTAAAAGTTAATATTATGTATATAATAATTTAATTTAATGTGTAATATACTTAAATATAGAGATAATAAGTTTTTGTATATATAAATTAGAAGTTGACGCGTAAAATATATTATGTATATAAAAATATATCCTACATAATGATTAATGTCTTTTTTTAACAAATATAATTAATTTGAATACATAATAAATATAATTTTAATATAATATAAATGAGTGCGGTGTATTAATAGAAATTAGAGGTTAAATGAAGTATTAATAATATAATAATTTTAATTATTTATATAATAATATTAATAAAATATATTATAAAAAATTATAATATTATTTTTATTATAAAAATTTAATACTGTTATAAAAATATTTTTTTTATTTTATTATTGGTACTTTTATATCCTCTTCATTCGAATCTCTCATCGTTTTTTAATATAAATAATTTTAAAAAAAATGAAATGGTCTTTACATGTGAAATATCCGTCCGGATGTCAAATCTACTGACAATGAGTAAAAGATCCGGAAAAGAGCACTGGCAGCTCCGGACGTGGTTTTCGAGGACCATCTCAGCTCACGCGCGGACCACGCGACCAATCCATCCGCGTGAGTCATGCGTACATACATACACCTGTAACCGTACTCTTCTAGAAATCTCTGTTAGTCTACCGTCCGTCTCATGGAAATCCTCCTCGAAGGACCAGTCGCAAAACCACAGGGTCCCACGGCAGAAGAGGATCGGACGCCTCGACGATGTACCGTACGGATGATCGAAAATTACAAAGGATGCGAGCTCACGTACATTACATTCCACAGTATCCAAATCTCCATGACAAAATCATAAGAACCTCCGCCCCCACACCACCCCATTTTCTGAGTTTTATAAAAAAAAAAACAAAATAAATAAAATTAAAAAAAAAAAACTGATAAATTTGAGAGTTGCGTTGCGTATAAATAAAAAGCACACAAAGCGAAAGAAAGATCAAATTCTTTTTTCTTCGTCTCGAAAAGCCACTGCCAAATAGTCCGTTAAAAGTACTGTTTGGTGGTGGTGGTGCCGTGGTGGTAGAGATCATTATACATAACATTAAAAAATAAAATAAAAATCAAAGCATAATATTAGTTATAGAGAAAAAGAGAGAGAGATAGAGAGAGAGAGAGAGAGAGAGAGAGGGATTCGGAGGATTGCTAGCTAACCGATCAATGGCTTTCTCGACTTTGGTCAGATCTACCGCCGCCGCCGCCACTGCCGCCGCCAGCGGATCTTTTGTCGAAGCATCCTCCCGCTCCGGCCTCTCTCCCTCACGGCCGTCGCATCCCTCCTTCAAGGTCTCTTTCTCTGTCTCTCTCTCTCTCACTTTCATCTTTCAACGCCAACTTGATCTTCTTCAGCCTTTGTTTTGCTTTGTTTTCTTTTTGTTATGCTCTGTTTGGTTGGTCTGAATAACATTTTGCTGACGGAGGGTTAGTTAGGCTTAACTTACTTAATCGGAGCTTCTAAATTATTCTGCATTTCTTTCTTGTTTCCTTTATTATTTGTTTGCTTTTTTGTTTTTGTTTTTTTTTTTTGGTTTCCAGCTTTTTTCCTACTTTTTCCCGGCGACCAAACAGATCTCGTATTTGTGCACTTTTGGTTTTGTTTTTATTTTTCCTTCTTTATTTTGGTTCCTTTTCTTAGGATTATGATTTTCGTGATGGTACGAATGTATCGGTTTTAACTTCCTTGCATACTGTTTGGTTGACGAGAAAACTGAAGAGAATCTAGATTACCTAACCATATGCACACAATTTTCTTTTTCTGCTCTGGTGTTTGGTTGGCGAGAAAACTGACGAGAAACTGAAAACTGCGGAATGGATGCTTTCAAGTTAATTTATATGAATGAATTTACTTCTTTAACTCAAATTAAATTAAATTTATTTCTATTTGCACTTGTCCCTGCGTAAAATATGATGCCTGCTGATTTTTTGTTTTATGCAGGCAGTTACTGTTTACCAATTCTTTTCATATTTAATTGCGCAGATATATAATCAAATGTTTGAAATCAGATTAGATGGAAGAAGATTTACTATTAACTAAGATTTATGGGGTTTGGCAGTTTTGAGTGCAGTGTTTGTAAGCTCTGGGAAAAAGTTTTGTTTAGGTTTTTTGGTGTTTAACACTTTTTCTCTCCCTTATCTATGTTGTAATATTCAGGTTTCGGTTGTGGATCTCAATCGGAATCTAAATGCTTCCAAGAGCATTTTTGGTGCTTCAGTTCCAACTGGGTCTTCTACCTTACAGTTGAGTCGTTTAAAATTATAATGTTTCATTTAAATTGTTGTCACACACGTACACGCACGCCACTCAAGAGACTTGTAATTTCAAAAGTTGCAATTGATTCTGAGGCCGTTCGAACCATTCAGGACCTGTAGTGGAAGGATTCTTCAACCTGTCAAGGCCACAGCCACTGAAATCCCACCCATAGCACTGAGTAAGAATCAGAAGCCTTGCACTTAATTTTTCTTTGTTTCTGCAATTTGCTGCGACTTCAATATCTATATTTTCTGGTGTGTATTCTTATTCATTGTTTTTTTTTTCCCCCCCGCTTGTCTTAGAATCACGGGGTGCTAGGAGGACAAAAGTTGGAATCAATGGTATGCTCCGCCACCTTATAATTACTTGATGTGTGCTCTGTTGCTGATAGAGATAGAATGATGATCATATTATAGAGATTAATGCTTAAGATTTTAGTTCAAAAGGTGTAAGCTGCAACATGACTTGTTTGTTATCTATGGTATCTGCATTGTAGTTGCTCGCATGATTATCTTTTCTCTTATAACAAGACAATATTGCCACATTAACTGATGCAGGTTTTGGTCGCATTGGAAGATTGGTTTTGCGAATAGCAACTTCCAGGGATGATGTTGATGTGGTGGCTGTCAATGATCCTTTTATTGATGCTAAGTACATGGTATGCGTGTGCAAAAGAATTTCTTAATTGCAATTCAAGTTTTTAAGTGCTAATGAATTATTTTTGTGGAGCCACTTTCTATGATACACCTATAGCTTTAATTGGGTCTAGACTTAGTTGATTGATATGTTTTATGATGGAATATTATAATTATCTACCCGAAATCATAACTATCAACTCACCGACTAAGTCTAAATAAGCCTAATTGTTGAGTAGTTTCATTTATTTTGCGATGCATCTGTTGTTAGCCTTTGACCATAAAGAGATAAAGCGCCACTGTGTGTTGAATACCATCATAAGTAATTCCTTGGCAGTTTAAGCTGCACAGGTTGCCAAAGAATATTAATTTGCAATTTTTGTTTCATCCTTTTCAGGCATATATGTTAAAGTATGATTCGACTCATGGTGCTTTCAAGGGATCTATCCGGGTTTTGGATGAGTCCACATTGGAAGTCAATGGGCAAGAAATCAAAGTTTGGGGAAAAAGGTATTCTATGACTAATTTCTCCTCGTATATATCTGCATCAGTATTGATAATCCACCTCTTCTGGCTATGGATGATATAGGGAAATCAATCTTTTGATTGTGCTCACTGTGTATGTTATTTAGCTTCTTAAGCTAGATGACTATATGAACCCTGACTTGCCTGCTTATGAAATTGTTATAACACTAGCGCTGATATTTTAATTTATCAATACACAGGGACCCATCTGAGATACCTTGGGGTGACCTTGGAGCAGAGTTTGTGGTTGAATCATCTGGATTTTTCACAACAGTTGAGAAGGCTTCAGCGCACAAAAAGGTTGGTATTTTCTTTCAGTTGCTAACCTTTTTATGCTTTATGTCCATCTTTGGCACAGCTCGTTTTTGTAACTGAGAAGGGACAAAAATGCACAAAGTCGAATTTTTATTGCCTTTTGTCTGCAGGGTGGTGCCAAGAAGGTGGTCATATCGGCTCCCTCGGCTGATGCACCAATGTTTGTGGTCGGTGTCAATGAGAGAACATACAAGCCAAATATGGATGTTGTTTCAAATGCAAGCTGTACTACGAATTGTCTTGCTCCTCTTGCAAAGGTTATGCATCCTGAAAATCTCAAGGCTGTTGCAACTTGATAGTTTTGTTGTGTTTGGCTATTATTTTTTAGAAGTCTATCCGCAAGAAAAACACTGGAGATGTGCCTGATCTGTTTGTCCTGTGGTACAATTTGGCATATTTTCCATTTGCTCGTCTTTTGGAAGTTGTGGCTGGCCACACAACTCCCATTTTTAACATATTTATTTAAACTCATTTTACAGGTGGTTCATGAGGAATTTGGCATCATTGAAGGTTTAATGACAACAGTCCATGCGACTACAGGTCCATCTCTTTCACATTCACACACTTGCTCAATAAATCATGTTGCACGGGTGTTTCAAAAAAGTGTAATTTTTTTTTTTCAGCAACCCAAAAGACAGTGGACGGTCCTTCATTGAAGGATTGGCGTGGAGGCCGTGGAGCTGGCCAAAATATAATTCCAAGTTCCACTGGTGCTGCAAAGGTATGAATATTATCATAGAAGTGTTTGCCATGGAAAGAATATGGGGATGGTTTCATGTTTCATGGTCTTGCAGGCTGTTGGAAAAGTTCTTCCAGAGCTTAATGGGAAACTGACTGGAATGGCTTTCCGTGTCCCTACACCTAATGTTTCTGTTGTGGACTTAACTTGCCGACTTGCTAGGAGTGCCTCCTATGAAGATGTCAAAGCAGCAATTAAGTATGTCAGCTCTGCCTGATCTTCTCTAGTTCTTGTATCATTTTAAGGAGTGGGCTACACTGGATTGAGTTTGAGTTTCCTGGATTGTTTGTATTTATGTTTGGCAGTTACTGAGTTTTGGTCTTTGAAATGAAGGTTTGCATCTGAGGGGCCACTGAAAGGAATTCTTGGGTATACTGATGAGGATGTCGTGTCCAATGATTTTGTTGGTGACTCGAGGTATCATCCATGCCTTTTCCCTTCTTCTGTAATGCTCTGAGTGTGTGTGTGCTGCACCTGCATGTATGTTATGCTGCCTGACCTTTTAAGGACAATGGAATTTCTCTGTTACGTGGTTTTTTTTTTATGAAGTTTATTTTCTGAACTTACTTGGATATTTATGAGGGAAATTCATTACCTTCTGATATTCTGTCAAAGGGTGGATGATGCCGTTTGTATTTTCTTACTGATTTTTTTATTTTGTTCACAAAATTAGTCCCGTGGATGGACAACATCTTTATTTTATTGCTTCTGAAATGATGCTTTCTGGCTTTCTCCAATACGTGTCTTGAACTTAACTATAGCATGTGAGCAAGCAAACATAATTAGAATCACAAAAGGATTAATTACTAATTGTTGATGTTTTTTCTTGGTTTTCCACATTTAGATCGAGCATTTTCGATGCCAAGGCTGGAATAGGGCTGACTGATTCTTTCATGAAGCTCGTCACTTGGTATGATAATGAGTGGGGATACAGGTATGTAGATTCTCTCTCGCTCTCTCTCTCTCTCTGAATATTAATATCCATTAATGAGCTAAAATGAATTAACCATGTGTTGTTATGGGGATTACGGATGAAAAAGTATGCTGCTTTCTTTCTGCAGCACCCGAGTGCTGGATTTGATAGAGCACATGGCTTTGGTTGCTGCAATTTAACCTAATGAAGAGTTTCCACAACCAAGAAGTTTTATTTTGTGGCCAAGGCTGCGAATTTTATCATGCCTACAAGAATGTGTCCTTGATAGAGTAGTCACAAAATTTAATAGCGTTTTGGAATTTTGTCTGCATGGCTTTCCTCGGCAAAATGAACTCCAATAGGCCTTGGTGCAGGTCTGAAATAATAATGTTGTATTCGACCAATGCCTGGTCAGTGTAGTTGTAATACACCTCTGTTTTGACTGTTTAATTATAGAAATGAATTCTCTATTCCTTTTTTCCCCTTGCACATGGGGCATATGTGCAAAAGTTGGCTAAAATCCAACTTGGCTTAACTCAAGTTGACTAAAAAGGAAGGCCTAGTAAACGGTGTGCGCGATTGGTTCTGGGCAGCCCGAAGTGAGAGAGCGCTGTGCTTCTTCTTGCGAAAAGATTGGTGGGTGGTTTTGTAGAGGAAGGTGAAGGGGAGCAAAAGAAATTTGATTTGGGCCTGTTCTGGTGGTGGTCCTTTATTTATTTATTTATTTTTTTGGTGTGTTCTTGAGGCGATATTATAATATGATATTCAAAAGGATTCAACTTTGAAAAAACAAGAGTCAAGCAAGCAAAAAACTGAAGAGATTCAGAGAGTTGAAAACAAATCACTTACCTCGAGAGCCAAAGGCTTGCATGCAACACGATACCCTTTTTGGGTCTCCTGTAAAAGGGTCTCCTGTTGCTGAGCTACTTGGCATTAGACGTGGACTTGAGTTGGCGTGCAAATTGGGTCATCGGCGAGTCCTTCTCGAAACTGATTCCTTGGAAGCCTTGCAGTTGATCACTACCGGTGCAACTTTGGCTCATCCCCCTGCCCTACTACTCGAGAATATTAGGAGTTTGTGTGCAGGATGTTAGTAAGTTCAGTTGGCTCACATTATGAGGGAAGGGAATGCCTGTGCTGATTAGCTCCCCAAATTGGGTGTTTAGGTTGCTAGCGACGAAGTGCTTTTACCTCATCATCTCTCAAGTCTACAGTTGCTTCTGGAAGGCGATAGGCATGGGGTTGTTTTCCCCCATCGCTAGTGGGTTTTCCGTTTGTTTTTACTTTTTTACCTTTTTTTGTTATTATCTGATTAAAAAAAAAAAAAAAACAGGAGACCCTTTTTGGGGAGAGGAAGGGGGTGAGTGTGAGTGAAAGCTTGCAACTGCCCTTAACTAGGATGAGATGAGGGCAGCCGCTGAGGCAGTTTAATTTCTGTCTTCTCTTTGTTTACTTGTTTTTATTTTTTGTTGGTATTTTGGTCTATGAAGAATATGACAGTTTGTTGTTAAGAGGAGAGCAGCTTAGGGAGAAGACTGAGATTTGAATTTTAAATTTAAAAGCTTACTTGGTTACTTTTAAAATGATGAAAGCCCGACCCATAACAAAAAAGGAACAGCCCGTTTGAAAAAGGGCTTTCAAGAGCACCGCGGAGTAAAGAATTCCTCTGTTTTTTTATGACCATGATGTGTGGTTGATTTGATTACTTTGAGAATGTCCGAATTCCAGTGCCTAGATTGTCTGCACTAATACATTAATACTTCAGAGTTGCTTGGCATTATGTGCTTGCTTCCTGCTATTAAGGAGAGGGAAATGATTACCGTACAACACAAACTAGAAACATATTTTTGAGGCGATTTCCATTGCGAGATCATGAAGCACCTTGGGGAAATTCTCATTTGAAAGTGCATGTTCATGGGCTACCATTTGTTGGCACTGTTCAAAACTGCTACCACTACAAAATTTTGATGTTCTAATTAAGACATGTTGACATCTAATTGATCTCGTATAACATGTTGCTTCAGGGGACCAGTTTGGTTAAGAGAGACTCCATTAAGCTTTCTTACTAGCATCTGCAAGCAGAACTCGTGCCAGATCAGATTCCAACCAAACCATTAACACCTGCAAATAAAGAAAGACAACAACTCTGTATCATGGGTTGAATTGTATATGCTTGAAACACCTGGGAAAACATAAGAATAATAGGGAATTTGTTTGCTCTTGAGATATGTTATGAATATCTCATTGATTTCTTTTGACTTAATTTTTTTTTATTTTGTATATCTCTTCCTGTATATATTATTGTACCCTCTTACGATTCAATACATCCAGAAATTATTCTCATTATTTCCGTCCTCTCTTACTTTTGTCACATAAATCTAAGGACACTTTGAAAGAAAACTGGCAACCATTCCTCCATCATGCTATAGAAATACAACAATTTGAACAGAGAGGCCACCAGAAACCATGTAAATGAAATTCCACAATTAATCCCTTTCTCATGATTAATGATTGAGTTCAAGATGACTTGAATAAATATCAACAAACTTTTATTTTTCTGAAAATGTCATTGAGTGTGTCCCAAAATATCAAACAATGACACAAAGTATTCAATTAGTAAATAAATTTACAAAAGGTATTTGATCCGGAGAAATTCTGGGAATGTAGATTGGATCACCGAGAGGGTGAGAATCAGGGTGAGTCTCGTGACCTATAAGACAAGACATGACTACGAATGTCAAGATGGGACCTTGCGTTAACACTTTCTTGTCTAAGTCAACAATGGGTATAAGATGAGAAATTGAGGTATCTAAAAAGGATATGAAGTGATTACCTTATAAGTTGTTTTGAAGGACTCTCGTAACAGTTGTACTAAAGGGCAATGTGTCCTACTTGATTTGTGGAATCTGAGATTTTTGGGTGGGACCTGAGATCTTCATGGAGATTTCCTTATTATGGGATGAGTTTTAGCTTTAAAGATTTGGGCCTAGTACTTATTAGTATTCAATTAGTTTTTATAAATTTACCCTCTTTAACTTTAAATTACATAAACTGACAAAAATATAAGAAAACATTAATCATTCATTAAAATGCAAGCTTAATGTTCACGAGGGTGAGCTCAACGGTTAAGGGTCTGATTCTTGACGTGCTTCATCATGAGTTTCAATTCTTCTGACTATTATTAGAGCCCTTTATAAATAGATGATACATAAATTCTATTGTAAACTCAACTTCTAGTAGTCTATAGACACTCTCGGAATCCTCTTCTACTCGTAGTAAACTTTTGTAAACCAAAAAAGAGAAAAAAAAAATGTGTTTGATTTGTTGCTCCTGTGATTTATTTTTGTACATCAATTTTTCTTTTTTTAAATAAATGATGATTAGTATATATAAATTCAAAAAATAATGTGCATATGTACAAAAGCTGCAGCGACTATTTGTAAATCAACAACCATTTTAAATATGGATTAACGAGTAACGGCTACGTGAGTGTAGTTTACAATGATAATCCATTAGTTCCGCTTTTGCGACGTCAATAAAATTGAAAGCTCTCCACACACAAAAACATACTGACGAGTATTATTCGTTGAACTACTTGTTTATCATTAATTTATGGAAAATTTTGTTGAAAGCTCTCATGCATATTTCTCTCCTCTCCGTCCACAAAATTAAAATACAATATTTGGAGAGCTTTCATTTGAAACACCCGGAGCTTTTACTCTTATGGTCAATTAGGTTAAACTAGCAAGCTTGCATGGCACTTCTGGTAAAATTTAGCATATAAATAAAAGGAAAAAAATAGGTAGACGCGATTTAGTGGACAAAAAATAGACGTATGAATTTTTTTGTACAATTGGATAATTTATTTGTATAACGAGATACTAAATTATTATAATAAATTTTAAAATATTTTTTATTATAAAAATTAAACGTTTAATTGTACAAATAAACTATCTAATTACAAAAAAAAAAAAAAAAAAACTTTTTAATCTATTTTCTGTTCATCAAATCCAAATCCTGCCAGTCTACCGAACTCTAAATAAAAATATAATAATTAGAAGACACCTGTGAGCATCTTCCGGTTGCTGTGAATTGAATTGTATACATTACAGTCTACAGAGACTGCTTTGATGCATCCAATGAATGTGATGTGATGCCTAGTTAATATATCTTTTATGGTGCAACTTTTTTTTTTTTCGTCTTTCTTTAAAAAAACAATCAGAATTTTCTGATTGGGTCAGGTTATGCACACTTCGGATAATTCACCAAAGACAAACTATCGATGAAAAAGGCAACGAATTCTATTGATATATGCTTTTGATTTGATAAAAAAAATGCTGAAGAAGTTATCGATCAATTATAACTCAATTATTATTATTATTATTTTTATCTGGGACTGATCAATGTCCAGTTTAATGAACTGATTAATTTAAACCGATCCAGACAGAATTTTAAAGTGTGGTAAACGTCTTTCAGTAAATATTTAACGCGACTGTATTTTCAGAAACTCGAATTCGAAACCTCTGATTAAATAGCGACGGACTCCTACTATCCACATTAACACTTACTGGTATAATTTAATTATTACTCACCTTGTCTTTAACACTGAAAATTTTAAATTTGAGTTCTGTTAACGGGATAAACAAAAAAGGAAGTTACTGAAAGAGGAAACAAGTGATTGTAAACTATGTACCAGCTCATTAATTAAACCAAAACACACTTTATTAATTGCTAAAGTCTATTACGATTAAACCGGTACCAATGACTGTGAATTATGTACGTAACAAAGATGTTTTCTTTTTCAAATTTCTAACTTAATCATATTTTTTATAAGTATAATTTACTTATAATTTTATATTATACAATTGATGAGGGTCACTTGAAAAAATAAAAATAAAAAAATTAATTTGTGTCATGAACAAATTTTACTTAAAAAATAAGTAAAATTAACAAATATGTTAATTAGGATTTAAATGCTAAATTTAGGCTTTTATTGTATGACAGGGTTTGAACCCTGCCGAACACCCGGAACCGGACTATGCCAAATAATTCGGCTGCAAACAATCGGGCTCTTACATATATAAATAAATTAAGACATCTGTTGTGTTGGATATCCAATTAATTAAATTAATGGTCTTGTCTTCCAACATTTATTATTATGCTATATATATGGTGTGGGTGAGCAAAGGTTTTTTCCACACAAACAAAGAGCACACCCATTAAGTATTCGGAGAGAGACCATTGGTCTCACCTGTACTTTCTTCCTTTTTTGACCAAAAAAAACAAAAAGAGAGAAACAAAAAAAAAAAAAAGATAAGAAATGGCAGCCAACAACAAAACCGTGCTCGCACTCCTGCTCCTTATCTGCATTGCTACAAGCGGATTGCTTGACAGTAAGCTTTTTCTTTGCTTTTGTTCTAATTGTAGGCGTTACTTCAAAAAATTATTAGATATAAAGATAATTAATGGTGTGGAGAACACAAAAAGCTAATGCTAATTAGAGATTTTGATTTAGCATGCACTTACCACAACATCATTGATTAATGATGGTTGACACTCAACCTTTTGACGTTTTTCATCCTAGTATTCAACCTCTTTTGGAGCGTGCTTAATTATATTAAGGTATTTGATGATCTTATATTATATAAATATATTTATTTATTTATTTATTTATTTTAAGTAAATTTTATTTATTGTGTGATATAAGTTATTGAGTAAGTTTTATTCATAATAAAATATGAATTAAATTAATTTTTTTTTAATTTTTTGTATATATTTTCATTGTTCGTAACACAAACGCGCACACACACATCAATGATCAATGATTATTGAAAACCAATTAATTTTGTATGTAGTAACATATATGCATAATGGGATGAATAAATGGGGTGTAGATGCAGAAGCAGGAGCATGCAAAGCTGGGTTTGAACTTTATAAAGCTAAAAAGGGAGATAGCTGTTGGGCTATTGCAGACGGATGCGGGATGAAGGTTCCAGATCTGTTAAAAGCGAGTGGGATCACAATGAAACAATGCAATCCGCTTCAAGTCGATCAACCCTTTTGCGTTAAAGCCAATTGCAAAAAGGCTTGATTAGTTTGATTGAGAAAATAACTCAGATATATATATACTACTATAAGGTAGTAGTATTCATGAGATCCGAAAGCAAGCAAGCATATATGAGACTACAAATTTAAAAATAAATGTACGATTATGGAGTTTGTGAGGTGAAAGCACCTTATTATAATAAAATTACCGTACTTGTAAGCTCTTTTTTTTTAAATTTTTTTAATGGTCTGCTGATAATAATAATAATAATAATAGTAATTCTCTTCAGTTTTACTTGTCTACTTTATGTCAATAGAAAAAAGAACAACACTTTGTTTTCAAGATTAATTTTTTTTCTTTCTCCAAAAATAAAAAACAAAAAAGCCTAATCTTTCTTGTTACAATCTATATCTCATATACTTCATCATTATATTTTTTTTTTGGGTCAAAAAATTGAGCTTCCTTAATAAAAACGTTGTGCCCAATAGTGTGGCGGATCTAGTGAGGGTTAATTTTCTTTTCGTACTTGTAAGTTTATGACATATTTATATTTTGTACCAATAGTTTCTAAAATTAATAAAAAACATTGTCTGACTGATTAGCATTAATCAAAATGGATGGATTTTGTGAAAAAACAATTACACTCTCGTATATATAAATTAAACGATAAAAAAGACAACATAATTTTTTTTTATTTTACCTCGTTTTTTATCTTTGAGGTCTCTCTCTCAATCCAGAAGAAGCGATACCGAGGATAAAATAAAAAAAGGGTTTTTTTTTCTTTTGATGGGACGATTCCGTCTTTCTGGTTTATTTTTCAGCAGCTGTCTTCTTAACCCAAATCGGCTGCCGCTCCAACTTGACAAAAAGAGGCTAAGATTTTATTTACAAATGTGGAAATAAATTTTCAGTTGAATCAGTAATTCTCGATTTAAATTAAAAATAGGTTAATATCTACACAATCGCCTAAATAGAGGCATCAATGTTTTATGAATTTCGTCACTCCACCTATCAAGTGATGACATGTTGTCTCACGTGACATTGGTGCAGCAAAACCTGACTTCTTTGATGATGTGGAATCATCGCTATTATTTAGACACTAACTTTGAATTTCTGTCCAAAAAATTGAATTTTTTTAAATACAAACATTTTAAAAAATTCTAAAAAATTTAAATATAAACCTATAAAAATTATAAAATGCAAAATATTCAAAAACAAAAATTTAAATTTAAAAAAAATTAAAAATTTTCATTAATCAGAAGTAACCAGGCCATCAAAGTATTTGTGGAAGTTTTTTGATAAAAAAAACAAAGTATTTGCGGAAGTTTGCCAAATTTATTGGCATGCCTAGCGAGTGGAGACCCAGTCTACTGGACCGATTGTGATGACACAAAAGTGGCTTTGCTAGGTAAGCATGTAAAAGAGGGGAGCTCTCCGTAAGGAGTCCGACCGTACTGAGATTAAATTAGATACTGAGAGTTTATTCAAAAAAAAATTACACACATAACATCTTTTTATTTTATCAGTGTTAGAATTTAAATTTTGACCTTTTAAGGAGCAGTTTAGTGGTTAGATTTTAAATATTTATTTTAAAAGTTTTGAGTTTAAATTTTAAAAAAAGAGAAAGGAGATTTATGAAAGGAAAGAACAACTCTCATTATATAACTTATAGGCTGATGAGTTTCTTAATATATATAAAAAAAAATTTAAATTTATGTTACTGGAATTAAGAGTCTAAATTATTCGAATACTTGAATTAAGAGCTGAAATTTGAGTATGATAAAATTCGACTCGTTTACCAACCAGGTTCAGGGCAAGACAAAAGTTTTGGTCTTTGCTTAATGACGAAAAAACATTAATGCCATAACTCCGTCATTGCATTGGTAAAGCTACATTCATGAGGTAGATCGGGGCTGGATGAGACAAATTTTCAAAAAAATAAAAAACATAATTATTTTATATATGAGATATAGATTGTAATAAGAAAGATTAATTATTGAAAAAAAGTACTGGTTTTGTATTTTTTATATTTCTTTATACCGAGCTGCTCAATCAGACCCAAAGTAAAGTGAATTGGAAGCCCAACCCAAGGGTTAATTAGGCATGTCGGGCGGGTCTAGGATAAACGGACCAGACCATTATAATATTTTTATGGAAGTTTGCCTAATTTATAAGCAGGCCGAGCCACGCAAGGGCAGCCCCAATCCGATGGATCCGATTAGTATGTCACCCCTTCTCTTTATATGCTTATTAAGGTTTCTTGTAAAATTAAAAAAAAAAAAAAAAAAAAAGTGGCATGGCCAGTTTAGCATGTACAGAGTTTGCACCGAACACTCTGTTCTTGGTCCTATGAATCCTAATATTTTTATTTCTTTTTTACAGTCTTCGGATCTTATTTGTAACCAAAAACAAACATTAAGAAAAAAAAAATTCCACGCATATAATTCTTTTACTTTTTATTTGTTTATGTCAGAATTTGAACTCTGATTATTTAAATTAATAGTCATTGGCTACATTATTATTAGATCACAGACCAATCGTCATATGGTTGCTTTATCATTGTATTTGGTACCACACACATTATTATGTGGATCAAAATTAACTGGGACAAAATAAAAAAGAGACAAAAAAAAGCACAATGATGAAATCTATGAGATATAGATAGTTACAAGAAATATTTTATCATTGAAAAAGTAAGAACTGGTATTGTTTTGTTTTTGGTTTTTTTTTTTTTTTTGTTGAGATAAATTATAAGTGAAATTGAAGAGGGTACTTTTTTTTTTATTGGCACACCATAAAAGGTAGGCTTACAAACTTATAAGTGAAATATAAGAGAGCACTTTTTTTTCACACTTAAAAAAAAAAAAAAAAAAGCTAGATTACGAGTACGGTAATTTTATTATAACAAGGTTCTTTCCCCTCATTACCTCCTCGTTCATACATTTATTTCATTTTATAGTCTCATATGCTTGATTGCTTTCGGATCTCATGAATACCTTATAGCAGTATATATCTCAGTTATCTTCTCAATCATATTAATTCTTTGTGCAACTATCTTTGACGCAAAGTGGTTGATCGATTTGCAGCGGATTGCATTCTTTATTCGTAATACCACTCGCTTTTAAAAGATCTGGAACTTCCATCCCGCATCCATTTGCAATAGACCAGCAGCTATCTCCACCTTTAGCTTTATAAAGTCGAAACCCGGCCTCACATGTTCCTGCATCTACACCTATTCATTCCATCAGTATTTTTATTATTATGTTATATAAGTTATTACATAACAAAATTAATCGATAATCAGTAATCAGCGATATGTGTGTGTTTTTGTTACAAGCAATGAAAATACATAAATTAAATCAAATTTCATAATAAGTAAGGACGTCTCAAAAGAGGATGCATAAATACTATGCTATTACAAAAACACTCATTAAAAAGGTTGATTATAAATCATCATTAATCAACGATGTTGTGGTAAGTGCATGCTAAATCAAAATCTCTAGCCAATTAGCATTAGCTTTTTGTGTTCTCCACGCCATTAGTTATGTATAAAATAATTTCTTAGAGGCAACAACTATAATTAAAAGAAAATTAAAAAAAAAAAAGAAAAAGCTTACTGGCAAGCATTCCACTTGTAGCAATGCAGATAAGGAGTAGGAGAGCGAGCACGGTTTTGTTGTTAGCTGCCATTTCTTCTTTTCCTTCTTTTTTTGGGTCTTGTTTATTACTATCCCTCAAATGCCTAATTAATGAATGGGGCTGCTCTGTGCTTATGAGGAAAAAGACTTGGCTCACCTACACTTTATATAGCATAATTTTCATAGAAAAGACAATTTAAATTGGATATTCGCGATGTCTGAATCTGTTTCTATATATGAGAGGCAATTGTTCGTGGCCGAACATATAATTAAGCATAGTTCGGGTGGTCGGCAGTTTTCAAATCCTGTCAGACATCAAAAGCTAAACTTTGCAATAATAGGGTACGTACGCAGCTGATAGTTTTACCCCGCTCTTTAAGCAGATTCTTTTGTATGTTTTGATCAAATTAAGCAAAAGCATCTAGTCGACGTATGTATAATCTAACCCAACTTAGGATTAACTGAAAATTTATGACGCGCGTTAGGAACGAAATCGTTTAATCACTGAGACACAAGCATTGGTGGTATCGAATACAATATTCTATTCATCTCTTAACAATCGACAACAACCGAAAGATTCTGATATGTGTCTTCCAGTTATTATCTACCCGCATTACATTCATTGGATCATCAAAGCTATATATACAATGGACGGTAACGGGAAGATTTTCATTTGTGTCCAAAATAATAAGTTTTTAATATATATTTTATTCTTTTTTGTATTTTAATAGAAAGATCCTTTTAAATTAGCAGCACATCTACCCTCTATAATTACCAATTATATTATGCTTTAATTTGCATATGTTAATTAAAACAATTAAAATATGCGGAATTAAATATAAAGAAAAATTAAAAGGACCAAGATTTCACCATACTAAATTATATATACAAAAATAAATTAAAAAAATAGAATTCGAGAGAAGTTTGGAGAGAAAGTTTGCTGAGAAGTTTTTGAGATTTTATGAAAGAGTATGAGTAGTAGAATTGTTTGAAGTAATTACTATAGATAAAAAAAAAAAAAAAGCCAAATAACTAAGAAGGTGGAAGAGACATAAAAGACTCAACTAGAAGAGTTTCTATAAATTATTTTGTCTTATCTTGAATAATTATTTTTAAAAAATAAAAATTATTCAAATTATTGAAAGTGATCTCTATCACACTGATGATATCAAAGCTGAATCACATAAAGTATCCAACCTTCTTTTCCCATATAGAAAGAAGTTAATACTATGCGGTTTCCCGTATAAAAAGAAGTTAATACTGTGCCGGAATTTCTAAGAGAGGTCCGTGGCAAGTGGCACCCATCATTTAATACATCCGCTGTCTTATTTATGGAATGTTTAATTATTTTTGTAGTTATATCCCTAGAATTGTCAATTTAACGGTAAGCTAGGTTGTCATTCAGTTTAAGATGGGTACGTGTCATCTAGACTAATAAAACAATTTCCAGAAGCTCTTTCACAAATTTTATATAATAATCTTTTGAGTCAATGATAAATACTAATTTTAGTCAAAAAATACTGTGCCAGAATTTAACCCTAGTTGGACGTGAGATTACAAGTAAGTTTACTGTTAAGCTCTTATAGGGTGTAAAATTATTAAAATCAAACCGATCATCGAATTAAAAATATTAGTGAGTTAAGATTTAATTAGTTGAACTGATCGAACTGATACTTGAATCGATATTTAATAATATAGATATTTATAAAAATTATTAAAAAATAATACTTATAAATAATGATTAAATATTAATTTTTCTAATTTTAAAGATTAAATTAGAAATTTTGATCAAATTTATGATTAAATTAAAAATTTTAATTAAATTTAAATTTTAAATTTTAATTCAAATAATATTTGCAATCAAATTATAATTTCTGAATTTTTTATTTAGTTTGGACCGGTCTAATCGATCTAATTTTCGCTAGTTTTGACCAATCTGAGTTCTTCTTTAAAATTAGTATAAACTGGACCGAATCTCTGATTGATCACCGGTTGAACCAGTCCGACCGATTGTTCTGATCTAATTTTTTCAACATTAATCGGGTGACACGGCTATGTAAATTTTTTTTTTTAAAAAAAATTTACCTCACAGTCATGTAGATTTCCCTCCATACATAGACCACCTCATATATTATTGAATGGGAGATTTATTGCGTTTACCATAGTTTTTTTTAAAAATAATATTTTTAATGTATAATAAAAAAATTGGAATTTATTATTTTGACGATTAAAACAAAAAAATTTAAATAAAATTCGATTGATTTATATAATATAAATTAATTTGCACTTTGTATTGAAAAAAGAAAGCATAACAAATACCTAAAAGTAAGTTCACATGATTAGAGGTGTCAAAAAATGACTCGACCAAATAATTTAATCAAACTCATCTAAAAAAATTTGGTCATGAATTCAACTTTTTAACGCGAACTCAAAAATGACTTAAATTCAAAAATGATTTGAAAATTTTGAATTGAATCAGATTAGATCCGGATCACTCATTTGGTTAAGAAAAAGACAAAAAGGTGAAAGAATTTTTGATTTTTAGCCTTTAATTTTTCTCTCTTTAAGTACCAATTTATATCTTTTTTTTTTTGCCTTTGAATCAGATTAGATATATATATATATATAATAAAGAAAACTAAATTTAGACATTTAGTTTATTATACGAATAAGTTTTGAATTAATTAAAATAATTTATTTTAATAAAAAATAACTTATAAAATAATAACTCAATTCGAATTCGATAAACGTTTCATTCAAATCTAACTTGATTCTAAAAAGATCTAACCCAAATCTAAATTAAATATATCCTAATCTAAAAATAATCTAATAAAAAATAACTTAAACTAAAAAATGATTCAACCCAAACTTAACATAACCCGATGTTTTGAAAACTCTACGCATGCCCCCATTCACATATAATAATAAAAGACGACGTTGCCCCGGACATCAGATGGGCTGACACTGTCTGTTTGTACAAACAAGACGGTGTGTAGTACAATACCATTCTTAAAAAAAAAAAAATCAATCCATATCTAATCCAAAATTCCTTATGGCAACAAAAAAGTGGACCCTAACCATTTATCGCAACCATCCGCCAATCGAATTCAGACCTGAACATTTATAAAACCCAAATCTACCTAACTGAGAAATAGGTAACGTCGGGTCGGGTTTCCAAATATAACCCCCAAAAAAAAGAGACAGAGAAAGAACATAAAATAATTTTAGACTTCTTCTCTTTACTATTTGACAGTTTTTTTATAAATTTATAAGTTAAAAATATTAAAATATTTATTTTATAATTTTTAAATTTCTGTTACAATCAGAATTAGTAGTTTATAAATTTAATTATAATTAAAGAAAGATTTTATTAGTTTTGTATAATACTACTTTGACTCTAATTAAATCATCATAATTATAAATTTTATTGTAAATTAAAAATATTATAATATTTTATAATTTTCAAATTTCTATTACAATCAGGTTTAGAATTTTATAAATTAATTTATATAAATTTAATTTTAATTAGATAAGGATTTTATTGATTTTATATATTACTACTTTGACTCTAATAAAGTCTTTATAATTATAAAATTTTATTTATAATAAAAGAAAATTAACAAAAGAATAAAAAATTATTATAAAATTTTTATTCTAGAATAAAAATTATTTAATATAAGAAAATTAAAAAAAAAAATTGGTTTGTAGTCTTTTTTAGAATTTGAATAAAATTAGGATTTCAATATATAAGATTTCTCAGAATTTAAATAGAATCAAGATTTTAATATATATACAGTTATTTTTTTCACAATATAATATCACAAGTATATTTGGCCAAAATCTATATTTCTCTATAGTATTTTGTTTCTCAATAATCTTTTGTCTTTTATCAGCTAAATTTCTCAATCATGGGTAATAATTTCTCATCCGAATTATTTTGGCAATAATTTCTACATGTAGGTCAAAGGGGGTTAGCGTTCAGTTTCGTATTGTTTTTGGCCAGGTTGTTTTTTGATTGTCATAAAAGTCTTTTTTATTCCTTTTTTTTTTTCATTGTATATTCTATTAGTAGTACATATATGAACAAAATAGCATCCAAAAATAGCATCCTTTATAAACACGACGAAAGGAATTTGTAATTAAATATTGAATACTTGCCAAAAAAAAATAAAAATACTATTATAGAAAATTACACTACTATAAGATCCAAGTTAATAATATTTATAACATTTGTATAGATATATCTATAACATCCATATAGATATTAAGATGAACTCATATTAAACACAATAACATCCATTTAAATTATATGTGCTTTTGCCGTTTTTTTAAACAAAAAATTGCATTGCCATAGGATTCATATCAATAATATTTATAGCTTCCATATAGATATATGGATATTAAAATGACCTCATATTAAACTCTATAACATCCGTTTAGATTGTATATACTTTGTATTGATTTTTTTTTTCAGTATTAAATTTTGTCCTTTACGCTTTACGCAAATTATATTCAATCATCCCTTGCCAATCCTTTAAATCGATCCACATCAATCATCAATTTAATTGGATTCGAGGAAAAGAAGAGAAACAGCGGCTACCCCAAGAGCTTTCACGGTGATACTATATCGTATACTGGCGTTTAGCAGCGGCAATGAAGAAGACCAGAAATCAGCGTTCATTATCGCTGAATTTTATCGCTGAATTTTATAATCTCTTTATCCTTTTTTCAACTCTAAATCATATTTTAAGACACATTAGAAGAGAAAAAAAATGAAAGAAAAACAAAATCCAAGAAGAAGAAGAATAGGGAAATGATGTGTTGCCTGTTGTTTTTTCCATCAATATTTACAATTTTTTGATTAAAAAGTAGTGAATATACAATAATACTTAAATGATTTCAAAAATTTTTTATACACAAAAAATAATTGTGTACATGTACTTCTACAAAATATGTAATTAATTAATTAAAAGATATTTATTAATTTTATGCATAGCGAGTTATTTACTAATTGTTATATAAAAATATATATAGAAAAATTATTTATTTACTTTTTTTTTTTTTTTTTGCGTGCAAAGGGAAGAGTATATTAAATCGTAAGGCGGGGTCAAATTGAATCAGCCGGCCATTATTCTCAACTCTGAAACCAATTAACTTCAGAATGAATCTCGAGGTGTGACGGTGATTTGGAGGGCGGAGAACGTACGCTGGCCGGTGGAAATAGCGAGAGCAAAAGAGGCAGAGAAGAAGAAGAAGGGATACCGAGGATAAAATAAAATAAAAATATGGCTTTCCATTTGACGGGACGACTCCGGCCATAATCTCAACTTTGATGATGTGGAACAATCACTGAGATGGCGGTCCAAAAAAACAAATCAAAAAATTATAATTTTTTTAAATATATATATATAAATTTTCAAAAATTCTAAAAATTTCAAAAATAAATCTCAAAAAAAAAAATCAAATATTTTCATTAATCAGTAGTAACTAGGCCATTAAAGTAATTGTGCAAGTTTGCCAAATTTATTGGCAGTCCTAGCGAGTGGAAACCCAATCTAATGGACTGATTATCATAACACAAAATTGGCATTGCTAGTTTAGCATGTACAAAAATTACGCGCACATAATTTCATAATTTTTTAATTTTGTCAGTGTCAGAATTTAAATTTTAGTTACTAGAATTAAGAGTCTAAATTGTCCTAGTGCTCGAATTAAGAGCTGAAATTTGAGTGTGATAAAATTCGACTTGTTTACTTATCAGGACTACGGCGAGATGAAATTTTTCCAAAAAAACAAAAACTTAATGACGAAAACATTCATGCCATAACTGTCATTATAACTGTCATTGCATTGGTAAAGCTACATTCATGAGGTAGATCAGGGCTAGATGAGACAAAATTTCAAGAAAATAAAAAAATAATTATTTTATATATGAGATATAGATTGTAATACGAATAGAGGTGTCAAAAAGTGACCCGACCCGATAACCCGTTTGAATCCATCCAAAAAAATTGGGTCAGGAACCCGATTTTTCAACCCGAACCCAAAAATGACCCAACTCGAAAATGACTCGAAAATTTTGGATTGGATCCGGGTTAGATCCGGGTCACCCGTTGGGTTAAGAAAAAGACAAAATAGTAAAATTTTTTTTGATTTTTACCTTTAACTTATTTTTTTTAAATATTAATTAGTACTATTTTCGTAAAATATAGATATATATGACGCAAAAATTAAATTCAAACGTTTAATTCATTATAAAAATGAGTTTTAAATTTAATTGAAATGTTTTATTTTAGTAAAAAATGACTTAAAAAAATAATGGTTCAGTGCGAATTCGACCCGAATCCAACTCGAATCTGAAACGACCCAACCTGAACTCGAACCGAATGTAACGTGACCTGGAAGTAACCCAACCGAAAATGACCCGAACCCGAAACGACCAAACCCGAACCCAACCCAACCCGACTTTTTGACACCTCTAAATACGAACGATTAATTACTGAAAAAAAAATATTGTTTTTGTATTTTTTATATTGCGCCATACCGAGCTGCTCAATCAGACCCAAAGTAAAGTGAATTAGAAGCCCAACACAAGTACCAATTAAGCATGTGGAGCGGGTCAAGGCTAAACGGACCAGACCATTAAAATATTGGAAGTTTGCGTAATTTATAGGCAGGCCGAGCCACACAAGGGAAGCCCCAATCCGATGGATCGATTACTATGACACAAAAGTGGCATGGCCAGTTTAGCATATACAGAGTTTGCACCGAACACGCTGTTCTTGGCCCTATGAATCATAATATTTTTATTTCTTTTTTACAGTCTTCGGATCTTATTTGTAACCAAAAGCAAACATTAAGAAAAAAAAATTCCTCGCATATAATTCTATTACTTTTTATTTGTTTATGTCAGAATTTAAACTCTGATTATTTAAATTAATAGTCATTGGCTACATTATTATTAGATCACAGACCAATCGTCATATGGTTGCTTTATCATTGTATTTGGTACCACACACATTATTATGTGGATCAAAATTAACTGGGACAAAATAAAAAAGAGACAAAAAAAAGCACAATGATGAAATCTATGAGATATAGATAGTTACAAGAAATATTTTATCATTGAAAAAGTAAGAACTGGTATTGTTTTGTTTTTGGTTTTTTTTTTTTTTTTGTTGAGATAAATTATAAGTGAAATTGAAGAGGGTACTTTTTTTTTTATTGGCACACTTAAAAAAATAAAAAAAAAGCTAGATTACGAGTACGGTAATTTTATTATAACAAGGTTCTTTCCCCTCATTACCTCCTCGTTCATACATTTATTTCATTTTATAGTCTCATATGCTTGATTGCTTCAGGATCTCATGAATACCTTATAGCAGTATATATCTCAGTTATCTTCTCAATCATATTAATTCTTTGTGCAACTGTCTTTGACGCAAAGTGGTTGATCGATTTGCAGCGGATTGCATTCTTTATTCGTAATACCACTCGCTTTTAAAAGATCAGGAACTTCCATCCCGCATCCATTTGCAATAGACCAGCAGCTATCTCCACCTTTAGCTTTATAAAGTCGAAACCCGGCCTCACATGTTCCTGCATCTACACCTATTCATTCCATCAGTATTTTTATTATTATGTTATATAAGTTATTACATAACAAAATTAATCGATAATCAGTAATCAACGATATGTGTGTGTTTTTGTTACGAACAATGAAATTATATAAATTAAATCAAATGTCATAATAATTAAGGACGTCTCAAAAGAGGATGCATAAATGCTATGCTATTACAAAAACACTCATTAAAAAGGTTGATTATAAATCATCATTAATCAACGATGTTGTGGTAAGTGCATGCTAAATCAAAATCTCTAGCCAATTAGCATTAGCCTTTTGTGTTCTCCACACCATTACTTGTATGTATATATAATATATAATATTTTTTTAGAAAAGCAACAGCTAAAATTAAAAGAAAAGAAAAAAAACAAAAAAATAAAAAAAATAAAAAGCTTACTGGCAAGCAATCCGCTTGTAGCAATGCAGATAAGGAGCAGGAGTGCGAGCACGGTTTTGTTGTTAGCTGCCATTGCTTCTTTTTTTCCCTTTTTTGCTTTTTTTTTTTTCCTTGTTTATTACTAATGGAGCTGCTCTGTGCTTATGAGGAAAAAGACTTGGCTCACCTACACTTTATATAGTATAATTTTTATAGAAACGACAATTTAAATTGGATTTTTACGATGTCTGAATTTGTTTCTATATATGAGAGGCAATTGTTCGTGGCCGAACATATAATTTGGCATAGTTCGGGTGTTCGGCAGTTTTCAAATCCTGTCAGACATCAAAAGCTAAACTTTGGAATAATAAGGTACGTAGCTCATAGTTTTACCCCACTCTTTAAGTAACTTCTTTTGTATGTTTTGATCAAATTAAGCAAAAGCATCTAGTCGACGTGTGTGTAATTTAACCCAACTTAGGATTAACCAAACGCTATAGCAAAGATTCTAATTTATGACGCATGTTACGAACGAAATCATTTAACCATTGAGCCACATGCATTGGTGGTATCGAATACAATATTCTATTCATCTTTTAACAATTGACAACAACCGGAAAATCTTGATATGTGTTTTCTAGACATTAGATGCCCGCATTACATTCATTGGATGCATCAGTGCTATATATATTATGCAAATTAAGCAAATTGTAACTTATGCTTCAATTGAGTTTGTAGAAATGTATAATTTTCAAAAAAAAAAAAGGCTTTAAATTAAATTAGAATCGCTGCCAAATGTTAAAAAAAAAACCGCTGCGTAAAGATATGAAAATCGCTGGCTACACCTATGCAAACTGCTACATAAACATTTAAGCAGCGGTCAAAAAACCGTTGTTTATTACGTCAAAAACTGCTGCCTTAGAGTATAGGCAACACTTGCGTATGCAACAGCCTGGAGAACTGCTGCCTTAGACATTAGGCAGCAGTTTTATGCTTTTAGGCAGCGGTTTTTGACCGCTGCCAAAAGCCTTCAATGAAGTTTCTAATTTATGTCGCATGTTATGAAAGAAATTGTTTAACCACTGAGACACAAGCATCTGTGATATCCAATATAATATTATATTCGTCTCTTAATAATTGACAACAACCGGAAGATCCTAATACGTGTCTTCTAGTTATTACATGCCGGATTACATTGACGCACCAAAGCTATACATACAATTGACGGAAACAGGAAGATTCTCGTATGTGTCTTCTAGATATTGTATGCTGGCACTTCAAGGTGCGAGGAGAAGAAGAAATGGACACAACACAAAACCGACGGATAGTCAAGCAACGAAATAACTTAAGACCTCTGAGTTTAAAAAAATTTGTTTAAACATATGACAGGTGACGATCTAGAAAAATTGTTTTCAGGAAGAGCAAATTTATACGTGGTGACACATTTGGTATAACTTTGAAAGACTTCGTGATGTCAATTGTGAACTCATGTGTGCGTTAAATAGGTTTTAGTGATTTAGCTTGATCGAACGCGAGTTTGAACTGCGTTTTGAGGGAGATAATAACGAGGATAATTAAGTGATATGGAACATCTTACTATATATCGGCGGCTAGTAACAAAAGACAAACTGCACAAACGTTAATAAAGAGAAACCAATCTATATAATTTGATTCTTCATCATATATATTCTCCCTCTCAATACACATGGACAGCTTAGTCATTGCTGTATGCCTTTCTCAGGGCTGTCAAGCCAAACATTGAGCCAATTGATTTGGATATGTTTTAGATAATTTTTTGTAATTTTGAGAATGACTGCAACTGATAAGGACTAGACCTCGCGAACTCTAACATAATTCTCATGTGTCCATTATTCCACGGTCTTTAACTTTGAAGATCGATTTACTTCAGGACTAGCTCGGCTCGAGTCGGGCTACCAGTTAATTAACCAGCTGTTCTCTGGGCTCTTAGCACAGGTGTATATATAGGACTAATAGTCTCTGCTATTAAAATTAAGTAGTCATTTGTCAACTCTAGGGATGACTTTTCCTTATCAGCAGCGCCAACAATCATAAGATCACCAACAACTAAAGTGGCCAATATATATAATAAGAGTAAGATTACGTGGAGATGTATATTGAGACACTCGAAAGATATATAATTAATTTAACGACATTCAATATTCTATCTATTTTTTGTTTTTTCGAATTTAACATACTTTTCACGGTTTAACAATTCAGATCACTGTATACTAACCGTATTCTTACTTATGTGCCCATAAAGTTTTTATGATATAACAGTGATGGCCACTCAGGTTAGCCATAGCCCTCTCTTAATTTCTAGTTCCAAATATGTTTACTGGCAACTCAGATTTTCTGGGTGGTGAATAATAGGAATGCATCATTGGCTTCGATGGGCGATGAATCAGGCCAGTTGCTAGTGGGTTAGGTGTTAATTTTCGTCCTTTGTTTCGTCATGTTCTGATTTCATTTCGTTGTCTTATGTTTGCAAGTGACTAAAACGTACAAAATGAAAATATCTCATAACCTAACCAACCCACTATAATACTTTTATACATTATTGATGTCACAAGCGACTACATATATACAAGCATATATATGTAAGAGTTTGGATAAAGGGCAGCGCCCCATGCAACCAAGACGATACACGAGTCTGTTTTTTTTTTTTTATTTATAGCTACACTTCTAATTTGATTTATTAATTTTTTGAGTGCAATTCATCTATAATTTTATACCACACATAAAATAGAATTAGTTTAAAATTAAAAAATAATGAAATAAATTTATATATTATAAAATTATAATAAAAAATTATTAACACTAACGAATATTTTTTTTTCCTGCCTGCTCTTCCCAGCTGCCTCTTTATTTAAGAGGCACATATCAAGACCGTGCGTCTGCCCCGCATGGGGGCGGCGCACGGCCCTTTACTTTTTTCGTATACATAAAGTCAGCACTGGCAAAGCATGGATGATCGATGATGTGATGATACCAAATAAAATATAAAAAATTTTCAAACGTTTACTATTGTCGTTACTTTAAGCCATTTCCTTAATGTGTAATCCACGTTCTGGGAACTTTTCCTGAAATTTCGCTTCCCTAACGTTTTAATAATTATCAAATATTATATATATTTATCTATTTATTTATTTCCATATTAAAGTAGGACGCTTTCTTCTTTTATACCAAGTCCATGCAGGGAAAGTCTGTGAACAGTCTCTATATCTAAAGAGGCACAGTAAGTGAAAATGGTGACTAGTAGTCCCCGGGCGGATTCTTTAGACTACCGAACGGAGCTCTTATCCCCTCCTCCTCCCGGAGAAGATGCCCCGCCGGTGGCAAGGGTCGCGTCATGGCGGGTCAACACGGATAGCTTTCGTCTGCCAGCTGATAGACCTATGGATTCTCATTATGGCATTGGAAATATTTTCAAGACGCTTAGTGAGTTCCTGTTTTTTGGTTTATATAATTAAGATCTACATAGGATTCAAGGAAAATGTTTTGTATTTTAAGTTATAACATTATCCTGCTAGGTGGCTTATTGAGCTTGCCATATCTCTTGACCTTGCTAGATGGTCTCATCTTCTCATAATTTCCAATTTTTCTTATGAATTTTTTTGTGTTGGAACCAAATTAATAAGGTATGATCACACCCATGAAATTAATTAGGTGAAAGGGGGTTATGTTATTCCTTATTTTTTTTCCTTTTCTATATTTACTAAAATTTCCATTTTTTTTAGAACTAAAAGAGACCAATTTTGTCTTTTAGAAGATAGCCAATAGTTTGCAGATAGACTTTTTTTATGGAAGTCGTAAATTCTAATATTGTGAATAAGAGTTTAAGATTTATAAAAAGGAAAAAGTTATTTCATTGTGTAATTTATAACTCATTAACCTTTTAATAGCGAAAAAAAAAACTTTTTTTTTTCTGAAAATACAAATTATGATAGGAGGATGCTCACCCTTTTCTTTTATCTTCTTCCCCTTTGCAGGAAGACAAAAGGAAATTGCAACTTATTACAAGCAGCAGGAAAATCTTCTTAAAGCGTTTAAGGAGGTGGACTCCTTCACCGAATTAGGAGTTGTGCCTGGCGAATTGACAGAGGTTTGTCTCTTTCTTTTTTCTGTTTTTTTTTAATTTTTTTTCTTTTTCTTTTGTTAGTTAAATCGAGACTCAAACTTCATACCTTCAATCCTAATGACAACTCTAATTAATACTAGTGAATTAGAGTTCATTTGTTTTGTTTTCCCTCTTTGTGGCTCTGATTTGGAGAAAATAGAATTGCTAGATTTTCCTCTGATGCTTACTTCTAGGAGGATATTGTTGGTCATGGTGATGCAGACTGAGACAAGGCAATTTGCTAAGAATGAGAAGATGGCAATATATGCATCAAATGTAGCAAACTTGGTGCTTTTCGTGGCAAAAGTATATGCTTCTGTTGAGAGCAAATCAATGGCAGTGATTGCATCAACGGTGGACTCTCTTCTGGATCTATTGTCAGGGTTTATCTTGTGGTTTACAGATCATGCTATGAAGAAACCAAACCGATACCGATACCCCATTGGCAAGCAAAGGATGCAACCTCTGGTATACGCTTTTCATTTCAGGATTATATTTATAATGCTGATTAGTGTTCTTACCCAATGATAATGCGTTACTTGACTTTCTTCTACAAGCCATAATGCAGTCTAATGAATTTGCCCATTTTCATTTTTGCGACACTGAGAGATTTTTTAGACCATCAATCATATAATAAAGATAAAACCTCTCATTTTTATAATTTCGATATATCTCCTTTGTGGAATGAAATTACGAGACCTCAAAAATTAATGCCTAAATTTTATCCATTGAATTATCAAGCACTAATTGCTCATTCGTTTTCTTTTTGTTACAACTAGAATCAAAAAGTTAAGAAATGAGAATATAATCACTAGTATCAAATAAAAAAGTAAAAAAATTTAATAAAATATCTTAATTAGTTGTATTAAAAATAAAATTGTCCATCTCTTCCCCTTTGAAACACGGATGTTGACAAGGACTAGGTCCAGCGACCTCCTAGACCCGTTTACTCGTGGCCCATCATGAGCTCACTGTCTTTCAGCTGGTAGTAGAGCTGGATGGTCTAGGTTCCAGAATAGCCCAGCCCGTCCTCCCACTTCGTCGATCACAAAGGCTCTCCGTATGACGTTGTAGGTCCAATAGGCCTTATTGTCATCTTTATCGGCCTTTGAAGGCGATGGATGTCATGTTTTATAGAGGAATTTACCTTTTTTTTTTTTTTTTGTGTTTATTAAGGTGTTTATTAGATCATAAATTATATAATAAAATTACATAATAAAGGCCTTTTTTTTTGTTTCCAAATTTCATACACTCTTGCAACTTGACACCTATATAATAAAAAATAAAAAATCTAAATTTTAACTATTCAGTGTCTCCTAAATTACGAGAAATTTGTACTATACACCCTAATTCTTAAGACCATTAATCTTTCCCACAACAAAGATGCATCCATAGCTACAAATCATTTTCATGTCCATAATGTTTTGGTCCTTTTGTTTTTTTAACCTCTTGGGGTTTTAGTTCCAATTAATTCAATTTTCTTCAGGGAATAGTCGTTTTTGCGTCAGTAATGGCTACTCTTGGATTACAAATACTGTTCGAATCCGGGCGAGAACTTCTTACAAAGGTGTGCCGATGCTGATAATTCTTTCAACTTTGAGTCATAGTCAAACCAATTAGAAGAAAAAAACAAGTAATTATTTGGTTTTTAATAACATATTAATTGAAATTATCTTAAAATTTTATGCAGGCAAAGCCAGAAAAGGATCCCAACAAAGTGAAATGGATGGCTGGCATTATGGTTTCTGTTACTGTAGTAAAATTTGTGCTCATGGTGTATTGCCGGCAATTCAAGAATGAAATTGTTAGGGCATACGCTCAAGATCATTTCTTCGATGTCATCACTAACTCAATTGGTCTAGCAACTGCCTTACTAGCCGTCAAATTCTACTGCTGGCTCGATCCAATTGGGGCTATACTGGTAAGTTTTCAACAATGGCTTCCTTAATTTTACCGTCAACATAACTTACATTTGAAACTATGACCTCCCGGTCACAATAGAATAATTTTAATATTACATCAAGACTCAAGACTCGCCTTTCATAATTTCACTAATGTTGGACCATAACAAACATGATTGCAGATTGCTTTATACACAATAAGCAATTGGGCAAAGACGGTTATGGAAAACGTTTGGTCATTGATTGGGAGGACAGCCCCGCCGGAGTACTTAGCGAAGCTGACATATCTGATATGGAACCACCATGAGGAGATCAAGCACATTGACACGGTGAGAGCATACACATTTGGCTGTCAATACTTTGTGGAGGCAGACATAGTCTTGCCAGAGGACATGTCAGTGTCTCAAGCACACAACATTGGAGAAACACTTCAGGAGAAGCTGGAACAACTTCCTGAAGTGGAGAGAGCTTTTGTTCATATAGATTTCGAGTTCACTCATCAGCCAGAGCATAGGCCAAAGAGACCATGATCATTATCTACGATGGAATTAGTGAAGGGAACGGGGAGGGATAGTTAGAACGTCGAGGAATAATTATCTATCAATTTTATGACCTATTATCAGCTATTCAATATGTTGTGTTTTGCTGGGGGTTAACAAGTTATTTGTTCAACCGCAGTGAGCTACTTTAGCCTTATTGTATTTTTTTATTAGATGCCATGAATTGGATGCATATAAAACATATGTTGACATTGCTACGAAATGATTGGAGTTGAAAATAAGAATCACAAATATGTATGAATTAATAACATATTAATTTACCCTTTAGAGTTGTCCAAGGGGTTAGTGGCTTGTGAAGTTAAGGCGTTGGCGGAGATTCGACTCTTGCCAACAATGTTGCTCATCTCACTTTAAGTAGGATTTGAGACTTTATCTCTTAAGAGTGCAATACCCTCTCCATGGTGTTTTAAATTCGTTTCTCTTTTTTCCATTAATACTTAACAAACTAACACCTAATTATTTTCTGTTTTTTAAAAAATAATAATAATAATAATAACATATTAGTTCCTCTACCCCATTTAACACCAATCATAAGTCTCTTGCAGAATTTGTCTTGTGATTGAACATAATTAGAGGGGACCATGAACGGATAAAGCCCACTTACGGGTTTCGTCCACGATTCCCTGCAAATGATGATAGGGGTACTTCACCTACATTGCATGATCGATGGCCTCCATTGCATTCATTTAGTTAATTTGCAACAACAAATGCCATGACCCTTGAGATTTCTAGGCATTTCGTTTTCTCTTTGGCTTCCTATAAAATGTTTTGGTTGTCTTTCCTAACATTGCATTCATTTTTAGCTAATTTGCTACTAATGGCAATATATATACCTGCACTTAAAATCCTAATAACACTTGCTATCTAAAGTTAGAGCTTTAGTGCAAGTGGACAGATGCTATTTGTCTGAGGGACTACATGCCGACGCAATTCGATTCAAAAACAAAAAAAAAAAAAAAATTCCTCTGAAAGCGTCATGCGCAAATGAGAGCTTTCCGTCCAGGCCTTTTATTGACACCTTTAGTTGGCAACTACCAAATTCACGCCCAACATGGCTTAAACAACAAGAGCAATATTTCAGAAGTAATTGTATTCCCTAGTACCCAAATCCAATCAGAATCAAGCCCGCGAAGCAAAAACTATTATGAAAACCATTATTTGTTTGTCTGATTCAATTGGTTAAAGAAATTTAGATATGCGTAAAAAGATTATCAATTTAAATTCTATTCATATCCAGTCTTAAAGGCTAAATCTATGACTTGCAAGTGTAATAACTATCTAAATGTTTCGCATACCTCGGTACAAAGCAAGGTTTTAAGAATTGAACTGATCAGTGAACCGGAAAAATTAGTGGTTTAAGGTTCAACCGCTTCGACCGGTATAACTGTAGTTGTACCGGTAAAACCGGTATTTAATATTAAATATATAAAAATTAAATTTTTATATAGTTTATATAATTATATAAAATGTTATATTATATAAGAATGATAATAAATATTTAAAATAAAGTATATTTTAAGAATTATATTAATATTTACATACATTAACGATATTGCAATTAATATATTTAACAAAATATAATTTATAAAAATTAATTGAAAAAATAATATTTATAAATAATGGTTAAATATTAATTTTTTTAGTTTTAAAGATTAAATTGATTGAGGACTAAATTGAAATTTTTAGTTAAAATTAGAGTTTTAATTATAATTTAGATAAAGTTTTGTGTCAAATTATAATTTAAAATTTTTTGGTTTAAATTAAACTGGTTTAACAGGTCCGATTTTTTGTCAGTTTTTTCAGTTTTTGACCGATTTTTTCCGGTTCGGTTCACATCTCATTTTTAGACTAAAACCGGACCGAACTTAGGACCGGTCACCGATTTAACCGGTTGAACTGGCCGGTCTGGTCCAGTTCTAACTTCATTGGTACAAAATAACAATATTTCTTAGTGAGACTAGAGTACCGCTCCTTTCCTATTTATACAAAAAAAAAAAACAAAAAAAAAAAAGAACCCATCGAAACAGAATTAATATTAGTCATAGCAATTAGCGAAAAGGGGAAGCAATTGCAAGAACATTAATTGGGCGGGAGAGGGAGAAGTATCGCTTAAAAGTCAAGAGGTCGGCAACAACAATTTTGAAGGTGGCTAATTTGTCAAATTAATTGAGTAAAATCATTTATCCGATTGCTCCCTTAAAAGCCCTTAAAAGCCTATAAATAGGCAGTTTTTGAAACTTTGCAAAGGCATCGCACAGGTAATTACAAAAAATCTTGCAATTTCTTTACAATTTTCTTTCCTTCTCCTCTCGCTCTTGTGTGTTTTGGTGTATACTTCTTTGACGCAACTAAAGTGGATTTTTTAGATCTAAAATTTAAGATATTAAATATACGTATTTTTAAACTTGTAATTTTAATATTTTAAATGTATAATAAATTAGATCTGTCAAATAAAAAATTTAAAATATTAAAATATAAAATATCTATTTGATGTCAAGACTCTATATCTCTCAGTCGAGTCAAATCAGTACGTCTGAGATTAAGTTCCTTACGGTTCTCACTGGAGTCAAATCAATCCAATCGAAATCAAGTCTTTATGGTCCTCACCAGAATTAATACATCTACCTGAAATCAAGCTTCAACTCTCAAGAGAACTTATTTGTTCTGTTTAAGATCAAACTGTGAAATTTGTTTATTTCGCTCAAAATCAAACTCACTTAGTCCTGGACGAAAATATAAAGAGTATTAATCAAAAAATTCACATAGAAATCGACTTCATAAAAATTCAACAATTTTTATTTATAATTTATATTTTATTTTGTAAATCTAATTATTTAAAATTCAAAATTTACAATCTTTTGACTTCACTGTCAATGTCAAGTCTTGGGATTAAATTATGACTCACAAATATCATAACTATTTAATTGTTTTACATTTCTTGACAAATAGTAGTAATACTTCTTGGTGAGACTAGAGTACCACTCCTTTCTTATTTATACACAAAAAAAAAAATTATTAGAACAAAATTAATATTAGTCACAGCAATTAGCAAGAGAGTAAACATACATATCTCGGCAGTTTTTGTTTGAGGTAGTGTCTTGGGTAAAATTGTGACTGATATTTTTAAAATAAACGTTGATATTTTTAAAATATAAAAATAATAAGTATTTCAAAAATATCAATTACAATTTCAACCAAAATAAAATTCGAAACAAATTTGCTCACGTACCAACGTCTTTTCTTTAGCAAAAAGGGGAAGCAACTGCAAGAACATTAAATGGGCGGGAGAGGGAGAACTACTAATAAGTGAATAGGAAATTGGGGTTTGATGATTGGAACACAAAACAAAAGAATCGGATTATATATAGCTTGTACGCAACAGCTAACCCCAATGGACCCACCCTTTCCCTAAATTACCCATCCATAGTAATTAGTAAAACCTCGTTACCGATACGTGGATGCGGAATAGTTGGTCCGATCAGCAGCTGGGTAACGGAAACAAAGACTTGTCTGTTGTTCCAATTTCAATTTCAATAGTTTTGCGAATAATAAGAGAGACTTGTCGGAAAAAAAACAATCAGGCAGTCAATCTTTTCCCTAAATAATAAGAGAGATTACAAAGATGTATTATCGCATATAACATGAATCTGTTTATCAAATATGTTAATTTTTTTTATTATTTTCTCATATAGTGCACTTTTTTTTTATTTAACTAATAAATATGGGGATTTTGAGCCCCGATAAGACTGTTTAGACTTAGAGATGCACCTTTTGTGAAAATTTATATTATTTTTCATAGATTTCCATTTTATTTCTGTTGGTTTTATTTGAGTTATTTTCAGTAATTGCGTGTTTCTTCAATACTTAGTACTGTTTTTTTTCCCATTTTGATTTTACCTATTCGGTCTTTTAATATTTTAACAGTTTTTAGATTCTTTTTCAATTGGTGTTTTCATGTAAATTAAATATATAAAAAGAGTTCGATACATTGGTTTTTATTTCTTAATTCTAGGTTAGGGGAAAAAAACCCATTACCTTCCTTCTTTTGAACAATTTTTTTGAGCAAAATCTTTCCCCTCTTAAGAATCAATCAATCATTGTATTAGACAATTAAACATATATATAATTAAAGCATTTATTAGCTAGGGTTTGAAAATTCAATGAGCGCATACATGGCCATAGTACACTCATTTCTCATATACTAACAATAACTATGATTTTATACTGATGGTCGAGTAAATAGACTATTAATTGCAATATTCGGGAATTCGAATCATGACACTATTGAATAAAAAAAAGAATGACAACCACTATATCACGTAGCTCAAATTATGCAAATTATTCTAATCCAACAGTGCTCGGGTTCAATAGTGCTATGGTGGTGATGATGTTGATGTGGTGGCTGTCAATGATCCCTTTATTGATGCCAGGTACATGGTATGCGTGTGCAAAATAATTTCTTAATTGCTAATCAAGATTTTAAGTGCTAATGAATTATTTTTGTGGAGCCACTTTCTATGATTCACCTATTGCTTTGATTGGGTCTAGACTTAGTTGATAAGGAAGTTTATCCGGCTAATTGTTTGAGGTGCGGTGCGAGGCTTTGCTTTTATTTTTGAGTATTATTTTGAAAGAGCCATTGGCAGATTTAAGCAAAGAAAAGTTACGAAACCAGGATGTGTCCGATAGGATTGTTGTACATAATGTGAAATTTGTTAGCTTAGGATATATTTCATAGCGTTTTGGAATTTTTTCTGCATGGCTGTCCTCGGCAAAATGAACTCCAATGTGCGTTGGTGCAGGTCTGAAATAATAATGTTGCATTCAACCAATGCCCGGTCAGTGTACTCGTAGTACACCTCTGTTTTGACTGTTTGATTATAGAGATGAATTCTATATCCCTTTTTTCCCCTTCCACACGGGGCATATATACAAAACTTGACTTGGCCAAAATCCAACTTGGCTTAACTCAAGTTGATTAAGAAGGAAGGCCTTGAAAACTGTGTGTGCTTGATGGGTGTCGGCAGCCCGAAGAGAGAGAGCGATGTTGTTCTTCTTGGGAAAAGATTGGTGGGTGGTTTTGTAGAGGAAGGTGCAGAGAAGCAAAGGAAATTTGATTTGGGGATGCTGTGGTGGTGATCTTTGTGTGTGTGTGTGTGCTTGAGGCGAGGTTATGATGTGATATGATATCCAAAAGGAATCAACTTTAAAGAAACAGGAGAATCAAGCAAGCAAAAGGCTGAAGAGAGTCGGAGAGTTGAAAATAGCTCACTTCCCCGCGAGAGCCAAAGGCTTGAGTGCTACAGGAGACCCTGGGGGTTGTGGGAGAGGAAAGGGCTGAGTGTGGGAGTGAAAGCTACTCAACTGCCCTCAACTTGGATGAGATGAGGGAGCCTGAGCAGTTTAATGTTAGTCTCCTACTTGGCTACTTGTGGGCGGAGGAGGACCCGGCACATAACGAAATAGGGACAGCTCCTTTAGAAAAGGGCTTTCAATGAAACCGCTGAATAAAGAATTCCTTTGTTTTTTATGACCATGGTGTGTGGTTGGTTTGATACTTGGAGAATGTTCGAATTCTATTGCCTAGTTTATCTACACTAGAGCACCGTTACAGCACTAAAGAGAGTTGTGCTTGAAATTTTGTTCAAATGTAACTATGTTTTTAGTTTTACAACCATCTTATTAAGTTTTGTAACAAAGAAATAATAAGATGTACTTCTTTTTTTCTTGTAAAAAGTATTACGGTCATTGTAAAAAATAAAAGCGTGATTGCATTCAGGCAAAATCTCAAGTGCAAATCATCTGGTGCTGTAATTTTTTTGATACATTAATACTTCATAGTTGCTTGGCATTATGTGCTTGCTTCCGGCTATTAAGGAGAAAGGGTAATGATTATCGTACAACACAAACAAGAAACATGTTTTGAGGCGATTTCCATTGCAAGATCACGAAGCACCTTGGGAAATTCTCCATTTGAAAGTGCATGTTCATGGGCTACCATTTGTTGGCACAGTTCAAAACTTCTCCCACTACAAAATTTTGATGTTCTAATTAAGACTTGCTGACACCTAATTGATCTCGTACAACATGTTACTTCTGGGAACCAGTTTAGTTAAGAGAGACTCTCTTTAGCTTTCTTACTAGCAGCTGCAAGCAGAACTTGTGCTAGATCAGAAGATTCCAACTAGCGATTAATACCTGCAAATGAAGAAAGACAACAACTTTGTGTTATAGGTTCAAATCACGTTCGCAAAGTTCTTCATCACCAAATCTTGAAGTGGGGATATTTATAAACGCGTGAATTATAAAAACAAAAAAAAAAGTCAGCTTCAAAATATTCCTTTCTTATGTAAGTTTTCACACGAGAAAGGAAGACCTATAAATAAGCTCCGCCCCTCATTTTCAAAAATATTTAAAAAATTTATAAATAGAAAAATAGAGAAAAGTTAAGAGAAAAAAGAAAATTTTGAAAATTTTTTAAGAAAATTTCTAAGTTTCTTAAGTTTTTATATTCTGCAGTATATTTGCTTAACTCCTTTTTGAGAGATATTTCAGGTATAAGTCCCAAAAAATTTGATGTATCCATTTTCAAGTGTATTTTTTGTTTATATACTCCGATCGTTTCAGACCTGAATTTGTGAGAGTGTAAATTTAAAATTTTAAACTATTACAAATCTGGCTGAGATCAAGTCTCATACAGCTTTCAGTAAAGTTCAGGCAGCACACTCGAGAACAAGCCCCCACAGCTCTTGGTAAAATCAAGTCAGATCGGATCAAATCAGGTCTCTGGAGTGTTCACCGTAGTCCAAACGTTTACATCAGATTCAATTTCAGTCTTCAGTAGGATCTTTTCAGTTCAAGATAAAACTTTAGAATTATTTTCGTCAAGATCAAACTCGTACAGTCCTTAATAGAGTTACAAAAGAATACTAATCGAAAGACCCAACAAAGATCGACTCTACATAAATTTTATTTTATTTTAAATTTTTATTTGTAAATGATGTTTGTATGTTTAAGTCTAACTATTGTAAACTCGAGATTTACACTCTTTACAATTAACTACTGATTATTGATTAATTTCGTATGCAGTAACTAGTAACATATATGAGATGATAATAATACTAATGGAATGAATAAATGAGGTGTGGATGCAGAAGCAGCTGGAGCATGCAAACCTGGGTTTGTGCTTTATAAAGCTAAAGAGGGAGATAGCTGCTGGGCTATTGCAGACGGATGCGGGATGAAAGTTCCAGATCTTTTAAAAGCGAGTGGGATCACAATGAAACAATGCAATCCGCTTCAAGTCGATCAACCCTTTTGCGTTAAAGCCAATTGCAAAAAGGCTTGATTAGTTTGATTGAGAAAATAACTCAGATATATATATCTAATAACAATATTATAAACGAGTAGCTGAGAGAAACTCTCTTCTTATTTCACTCCTCAAAAGATAAGTAAAAGAAAATCCCACTCCCCAAACTTAATGCAAAATTTTTTTTTACTTCCTTACCTCTTCAAAAGATAACTTCTCTTTTATTTACTCCTTAAATTTAATGTAAATAAAAATTTTCCATTGTAAAATTTGAATCATTTAACTTTTTCTCTCCAACCTAAATTAAAAAGTAATGAAAAAAAGAATAAATAATATTAAACAGAAAAAATAAGACCACTGCCACCAGAGATACAACAATGATACAACCATCCTCATAATATTTTACAGCCGTTTCCCTCAGTAGAATAAAAGAAAAAAAAGGAAAAAAAAATTCACACATAGAGAAAACCAGTCGAAAAGCAATCAAAAAGAAAATAAAAAATATTCAACAGAAAAAATACAACCACAGCCACCAGAGATACAACCATTGAACTTTTTCTCTCCGACCCAAATCGAAAAGCATGCATCTAATATTCTGAAAGTATTGTCATTTGAAAGTATCTCCCCAATAGAGAGATTGTTCTAATTGGAACATGAACTGAAAAAAAAAATAAATAAATATGAAAGTATTGTCATTTATAAAATTTTTTCATTGTAAAATTTGAATCATTTAACTTTTTCTCTCCAACCCAAATTGAAAAGCAATCAAAAAAGAATAAATAATATTAAACAGAAAAAATAAGACCACTGCCACCGGAGATACAACAATGATACAACCATCCTGATAATATTTTCCAACCGTTTCCCTCAGCAGAATAAAAGAAAAAAATAGAAAATAAAAAATAATTCACACAAAGAGGAAACCAGTCGAAAAGCAATAAAAAAAAAGAATAAAAAAAATTAAACAGAAAAAATACAACCACAGCCATCAGAGATACAACTATTAAATTTTTTCTCTCCAACCCAATATTAAAAGTATATTCATTTGAAAGTATCTCCCTAATAGAGAGATTGTTCTAATTGGAACATGAACTGAAAAAAAAAAAAAAGAAGAAAAAGAGCAAATATGAAGGTATTGTCATTTATACATATAAATATAGACATACCAAACACATTACTCAACCAAATTTTAGCATCCAAATACTCGGCCAAATTTTAGCATCCACATATTCTAAATCATAGTATATATATGCCATGGTTTTGCAATCAGGATTCGTACAAATAAAGAAATTTGACAATTAAGCAATTTAGAAATCAAATAAGGAAATTTGACAATTAAGCAATTTAGAAATCTCATAAAATTTTTGAAAGAGATTACTTTCTCCCACCATCATCTACACATATTGAAGATTTCATGATTGCAGTTGAAAAAAATCATAAGTTAATATTTTATGTAGAAATTAATTATGACGATTTATTTGTTTTAGTAGCCAATAATACACCATATATACTCTTTTGTTTCCATGACAATTAATATACTCCTCCATTAGTTTACTTTTTAATACCATTAATTCTTCATTTCTATTGCCATTGGCGTCACTGTGACTGACAATGATCTGGGCCACAATTAATATGATTGTCTTGAATTTTCCTTTTTCCTACACTATTCTTCTTACTACCATTATTTGATACTATAGTCATTATTGTAATTAAATGGAAATTGGTATCGCTATTATAACTATTGATTAATATAACTGGCAATATTTCCTATTAAATTAGATATTATATCTTCATAATACCTATTAAATGTCAAAATTATTTACATAATAACAAATATATTATGATTTGTTAAGGCCACTATATGTCTGTACCATTTACTTTCAATTATATATAATACTTTTTTCCTTATTCAGCTGCCTTTAAATTCATTTAACAATATTTTCCCTTATTGGACACAATAATTATGTAAAACGGACAAAAAACCAAACGACAACATAATTTACACACATTCAACTATTGCAACGGCAACATTCACAATTTTATGGATATAAAACAAATTAAATGCTTTAATTTGTTATTTAAATAATACCATCAACTTCTACAGAATATATTTGGAAGTCTATATTACACGACAATCAAATTTGATCACAACTCCATTACTTACTCCTTCTTCTTATCACCTGGTTACTTTTCCTAATTTGTATGTTCTTTGCCCCTTCTGATTCAATTACGCTTTTGATTAAAGTGTTTTTGGTTTTCTTCTTTTTTTCATATTTTTCCCACAACAATTGCATCTTCACGTATTCATTTCAAAATGCTACATACTTTTCCTTTTTTTTTTTTTCTTTGCATTGGGATAATATGTATTTCTCTTCTCTTTATATATATATATATATATTATAAATTGAACTCTAATTTTTTTAAAATATGTATATTAAAATAAGCGGACAACATTTGCTCATACTGTTTTGCAAATTATTTTGGGCAATTGCAGTTTTCCAAAGATTTTATTAAAATTGCATGCTAACATTTTCCTTAATCTTGGCAGATTATGGATTACTTGCTAATCAAAAGCCTGAAAATTAACCAAACAAATGCAAGAATCAAAGGTCGAGTCATTCGCAGGTGAAATTCTATGAACAAAAAAATAAGAATCAATTGCCTAGTGTTGACATGATCGTAGTAGATGAGGAGGTAATGTTTCAAACTTTCAAAAGAATATATATTACATACAACCTGTTTGATATAAAGTGAACTAAATTTCATCTTCTTATTCTGTAGGAAAATACCATTCATGCAACGACAAAGCGAGGAAAAGCTGATCAATTCGAGAATGACTTCATTGAAAGAAAAATCTATATTTTCAGTGGGTTTGATGTTGAGCTTTGTACCCGAGGGTACAGGCCAGTACCCAACCTTAAAAGAGTTGTATTATCATAACTTCATCATTCAAACAAGTTATTGAAGAATGCCCCAAAATTCCGACACACAAATTTCACTTTGTTGATTTTGCTTACATACCAAACCGGTACAATGACACCACTTATCTTAAAGGTTTGTAACTGTGACATAATATTGGTCACGAACATTCTGTTGTATCTGTTAATTATTATGTACACTAATCAATTTCGAATTTAATACACAATTAGTAGCAATTAATAGCAAATGACCTATTGAAGATTTCATGATTGCAGTTAAATTCAAAACTCTAATTTTCAAAATACTAATTACTCCCACTTGCCAACATTTATGTTAGTTGGCATACTAATTTAGAAAATGAATAAATTGTTAATTTGTGCAATCATGGCCAAATTTCTGCCTTAATCCTCTCGTACATTTCCGACTGCCTATTACCATTTAATCATGGCCAAATTTGTGCGAGAATTTAGATTTAAACAACTCAAATGTTAAGTGTATAAGTTTTTTTTTCTTTTTAGATTTAATACTGTTAAACGAGTAAATTGAATCTTTATAAAATAATTTTATTTAAAATATTTCATTGTACGGATTTCGTAATAGATAACAATACTCTAGGGAAAAAAAATATCATTGATATAATCCTTTAAATATAATTATGCAAGTAATGAAGAAATACAATATTACAATTCAAAAACACACAAAATTGGAGGAACAAATTAGCCATCTGTTGGTGTTAGGTTCCGAAAATGAAGACATGCATATATGGTTATGCCATACTTCCTCAAAATTACCAATACCGGATGTCTAAAAATCAATGTTTTCCAGAAATGCATACACTGTTATGCCAAAAAAAAAAAAGATTCTTAATCACCAAAAAAAAAATCATAAGTTAACATTTTCTTTAGAAATTAATTATGACGATTTATGTTTTTAACAAATTTATTAATAATTGAAACTATATGTTATTAATAATTTATGATGGTGTAAATAATTCTTTATCAATATGTTATTTTGATTTTAAAATAATATTTAGTTATCTAAATCTTCTAATTCTTGCAATGTTTAGAGTTAATTTTCAATTAAATCCTCCTAATAATTACTTCCTTCCAACCAGTTATTTTCATGACAGTTGAATGTTTTTTTACAATATATGATAATCATAAAATTAATGCTTACCGTTATCATGACAATTAATATATTCTTCCGTTATTTTGCATTCTAATAGCAGTAATTCTTTATTTCTGTTGCCATTGCTGTTACCGTTACCGACAATGCTTTGTGTCATAATTAATATGATTGGCTTGAATGGTTAGTTCAGATAAAGCTTCCCTTTAAACTTGGTCTATAATAAATGTCTCTTTCTAATTAAAAGGTTTTGATTTGGCAAGTTTTCTATTTTTCTAGATCACAAAAAAAAGGCAATAAATCTATTTAATCAAATAATTTATGATAATGAATCAGTTATAAAATACCATTATGGTAAATAATGAACAAATTTATGCATTTCAATTGTGAAACAACCAACGTATGCATTTCCACTCTATAATTATGGTAAATGAGTAACGTTTGAAATCATTTCAAATTTACACGTTATTATATAAATTATTTATTTGAGCCATTTTTTGTTTGCATAAGAAAGAAAGCTACCATATAAAATATTAGATCCAGAAGCAACAAATGAGTCAATCACAAAAGAAGATATTGACAGATGAAGAACACTTCCACAGGCAAGCTCTTTCTATGGCACTTCAACAGCAATTGTCTTGGAGATTTGATGGATCTATGTCTAGGAGATTGGTTCTACCAATTTTCTAAGAAAAACCCTCTCTACTTCTTTCTCCAGTTGAAAACAGATTACTCACTTTACTTAGGGTGTTTGAATTTTAGGCCCTTCTACTTTGCTTTCACAATTAAATATTTTTTTTCTTTTTGATGTTGATTAGATGCAAAGGTGGAAGAGTTAGGAATTACCAAATTAGAACCTCATCCTTGGAATGCTAATATACAAACGATAATTTTTCTTATGTTATTCTTATTACACAAATTTTGTTTCTTTATATTATTGTCCTTAGCTAAAAGAATGGTATTATTCTTAACTGTCATTGTTTAGCTATAATAAAATTCAAATAACCATCGATCGGGTTGGCATTAAAATTGAAATTGAAAGGCAAATGGCCCAAATGGAGGAATGCGTCCAAGTAATGTAATCTCTCAGTGAGTTGGCCAAAAGAGATGGGCAAAAGGATGGAGGCTAGCTAGAGTATTATATGAATCTAACAGTAGAATTAATGATAGTTTTGAGAAGAATCTGAACCTAATAGTAGAATTACTTTCAAAAGATAATAAAATTTAAGCGAAATAATTTTTTCATTCAAAAGAATTGATGTAGACAACTTAATGATAGTTTTCAAAAAAATGACTATTATATGTTCAAGGACCCAAAAGATTTGTATATTTACAACCATTATTTCTTTTTCTTGGAATTATTTCCAAAGAAAAATCATCTTTGCGTTCCCAATTAATACCTTTGCCACTAAGTTTCTACTGCAACTTGAAGCCATGAAAGAGATTGTTATCTTGCAAAGAAAGCATCGGGAGGAAGAGGCACAGCAGTGGAAAAACCTCCTTCTAGAAAGAAAGATTAGGATTTTGGGATTATACAAAGGCGATCAGGATTTTGTCATGAACAAATGAATTAATTATTTATTTACTATATAGATCCCAAAAGGTCTACATTCGTTAAAAATATTAAAAAATTGGTATTTATATGCAAAATTTTTATCATAAACCCGCGCATGGCGCGGGCATTAGTCTAGTACTACTATAAGGTAGTAGTATCCATGAGATCCGAAAGCAAGCAAGCATATATGAGACTATAAATTTAAAAATAAATGTATGATTACGGAGTTTGTGAGGGGAAAAAAACTTTATTATAATAAAATTACCGTACTTGTAAGTTCTCTCTCTTTATTTTAATGGTGTGCTAATAATAATAATAAAAATAAATACTCTCTTCAGTTTCATTCGTCCACTTTATATCAATAGAAAAAAAATAAAAATAAAGATAAAATCAGTACTTTATTTTTAATAATTAATTGTTTTTGTTACAATCAATATATATCATGTATTTCATCATTATTATTATTATTATTATTATTATTTTGGGTCTAAAAATTGAGCTTTCTTAATAAAAATGTTGTTATGCCTAATAATGTGGCGGATTTAGTTAGATTAGATGGTCCTGATTTCCATCCCTAATGACCATGCCTTGTAATCATATCTCAGGCTCGTGTGGTCAACTCACTCAATATGTAACTAAATCCGCTCAATTGTATTTAGATAATATTTCAGGTACTTCTTCACTGATAAATGTAATTTTTTTTTAAATATATAAAGACCGCGCATCATCCCCGCATGGGGGCCGCGCATGGCCCTTATTTTTATCCTGTACATAAAGTCAGCTATGGTAAAGCATGGATGATGGATGATATGATGAATGATGATACCAAAAAATATATAAAAAATTGTCAAAAGTCTACTATTGTCATTAATCTAATCCATTTCTTTAATGTGTATGCCAAGGTCTAGGAACCTTCCCTGAAATATCTCTACCCTAAAATTTTAATAAATTAAATATTATTCACATATTTATTTATTTCTGTATATATGTATGTTAAAGTAGGATGCTTTCTTCTTTTATACAAAGTCAATGCGGGGAAAGTCAGTGAACATTCTCTATAGCCAAAGAGGGAAAGTAACTAAAAATGGCGACTAATAGTCCTCCGACGGATTCTTTAGACTACCGAACGGAGCCCTTATCTCCTCCTCCTCCTCCTCCTCCCGGAGAGGATGCCCCGCCGGTGGCAAGGGTCGCGTCATGGCGGGTCAACACGGATAGCTTTCGTTTGCCGGCTGATATACATATGGATTCTCATTGTGGCATTGGAAATATTTTCAAGAGGCTTGGTGAGTTCCTGTTTTCTTTTTTCTTTTTCCTTTTTTCTTTTTTGGTTTATATAATTAAGATCTTCATAGGATTTAACAGAAATGTTTTTTGTTTTAAGTTATTTGGAACATTATCCTGCTAGGTGGCCTGTTGAGTTTGCCATGTCTTGATCCTGCTAGATGGTCTCCTCTTCTAATAATTTCTTTTTTTTTTTTTTTTTTTTTTGTAATTATGAATTTCGTATGTTGGAACCAAATTAAATAGGTATGAACACACCCATGAAGTAAATTAGGTGAAAAGGGGTTATGTTATTCTTGATTTCTTCTCCTTTTTTATGTCTATAAAAATTCGCATCTCCTTTCTAACTGAAAGAGACTAATTTTATTCTTTAGAGGACATCCTAATAGTTTGTACTTGGACTTTTATTATAGAAGTCTTAATTTCTAATACTGAGACTAAAAGTGTGAGATTTATGAAAAGAAAAAAGTTATCTTATTATATAATTTATAATATAATAGGAAAAATCAATTTTTTGAAAAAAATAATTATGTGCATGATAGGATGATGCTCACCTTTTTCTTTGATCTTCTTCCCTTTTGTAGGAAGACAAAAGGAAATTGCGACTTATTACAAGCAGCAAGAAAATCTTCTTAAAGCTTTCAATGAGGTGGACTCCTTCACTGAATTGGGAATAGTGTCTGGGAAATTGACGGAGGTTTGTCTTTTTTTTTCTTTTTCTTTTGTTATTTGACTTGAGACTTGAACCTCATATCTTTAATCTTAACGACAACTCTAATTAATAATAATAAATTAGAGTTTATTTGTTTTGTTTTCCCTCTTTATGGCTCTGATTTGGGGCAAATAGAATTGCTAGATTTTCCTCTTGTGCTTACTTCTAGGAGGATATTGTTGGTCATGGTGACGCAGAGTGAGACATGGCAATTTGCAAAGAGTGAGAAGATGGCAATATATGCATCAAACGTAGCAAACTTGGTGCTTTTCATGGCAAAAGTGTATGCTTCTGTTGAGAGCAAATCAATGGCAGTGATAGCGTCATCTGTGGATTCTCTTCTGGATCTATTGTCAGGATTTATCTTGTGGTTTACAGATCATGCTATGAAGAAACCAAACCAATATCGATACCCAATTGGCAAGCAAAGGATGCAACCTCTGGTATACACTTTTCATTTCAGGATTATATTTATAATAATGCTGATTAGTGTTCTAATCCAATCATAATGCATTACTTGACTTTCTTCTACAAGCCATAATGCAGTCTAATCAATTTGACCATTTTTATTTTTTGTATCACTAGGAGGTCTTTTTTTTACGGTTAACTATACAATATGAATAATTTTTTTTAATTTCATAAATTCTGTATATTCATTTCTCATAATTAGATTCGGAGACCTTAAAAATTAATGCTTAAATTTTTAACTACTACATTGTCAAGGACAAATCCCCATCTTGTTTTTCTTTTTGTTATAATGAGAGTTAAAATGCTTGAAAATGAGAATGTAGTTTACGAAATTAAAAAATTTCAACAGAATATCGCTATATTTAGTTTTGATCTGTTGGCCTAATGACTTGAGAGCTCACATTAAAACATTTGAAAGAGAGGAGAAACTGTGAATCAGACTCAGACGAGAGTTCGAACTTCTGTGTAGTGACTTCTACTACTCGAAATACAACTCCGACCACAAAATGCCGTTTTGTTAGAAGTGAAAATGCCTATTTTGTGGCCCTTTGAAAGCCACGGATGTTGATAAGGACTAGGTCCAGCTACTCCTAGACCCGTTTACTAGTGGCCCATCATGAGCTCATTTTCATTCAACTCGTAGCAGAGCTGGATGGTCTAGGTAGGTTCCCTTCCAGAGCAGCCCAGCCCGTCTTCCCACTAGGTAAGATCACACGGACTCTCCTTATGACCTTATAGGTCCAATAGGCCACATCGTTGTCTCTATTGGCCTTTGAAGGCCATGGATGCCATGTTTTATAGAGGAATTTGTTTTTCGTTTTTTTTGTTTTATTTATTAAGAGATTTATTGAATTATGAGTTATATAATTAAGATAATTTTTTCTTTCTCTTAAATTTTACTTCTCCTTCACAACTTGCCACCTCTATGATAAAAAATTAAGAATCTAAGGGAGTGTTTGGGTAAGTTTTTTATAGGGTATATTTATATTTTATTTTCAAAAAATATGCATATAAGTGTTTGGTAAATTTTTTTGGACTGTTTTCTAATTCTGCTTGTTTTTTTATACGACTCATTAATATTAACTAATTGAAAAGTAAGTCAAGACTACTTTTTGCTACTTTTTGAGTTAATTTTTACGTTTTTAATATTAATAATAATTTGTATGGACTAAATTATCTTTAAAGAATATTTATATAATTTTATTATTATTATTTTATTTTCTACATGAATTAGATATGTTAATATATTTCATTAATATTTATATAAATATAATATTTTCTTTTTTTGACTATTGTTATATAATATTTTTTTCATTTCAATTTTTTTTCATATTGACATTTATAATAAAATTTCAAACAATATATATTTTACCACCTAGTAAAAATTAATATTTAAAAAAAGCTAAAATTTAATTTAAAAAATTCTCAATATTATTTATAAAATATTATTTTAAAAAATAAAATATTAAAATAAATATTTTAATATATTTACATAAATTAGATGTCTAAATTAGACATTTTATTATTCAACAGTAATAGTAAGTATAAAATTAATCAAATACTCTACTAGTTTTATCAGCAATCAACAAGAGAAAATATTAATCAGCAATCAGTAATAACAATCAATAATAACAATTAAAAATAATAACATTTAGTTGATAATTTAAACAAACCCTAAATTTTAATTACTGGGTGTCAGTTACAAGGAATTTACATTTGTTGCAGCCTCATTCTTAAGACCACTTTCCCACAACAAAGATGCATCATGGCCACAATCATTTTCATATCCATAATTTTTTGTCCTTTTTTTTGTTTTTTAACCTCTTGGGGTTTTAGTCCATTTAATTCAATTTTCTTCAGGGAGTAGTGGTTTTTGCATCAGTCATGGCTACTCTTGGATTACTAGTAATGTTCGAATCCGGGCGAGAACTGCTTACAAAGGTGTGCAAATGCGGATAATTCTTTCAAGTTTGAGTCATATTCAAACCAATTAACAAAAAAAACTAATTATTTGGCCTTTAATAACATATTAATTGAAATTATCTTAAAATTTTTTGCAGGCAAAGCCAGAAAGGGATCCCAACAAAGTGAAATGGATGGCTGGCATTATGGTTTCTGTTACAGTAGTAAAATTTGTGCTCATGATGTATTGCCGGCAATTCAAGAATGAAATTGTTAGGGCATACGCTCAAGATCATTACTTCGATGTCATTACTAACTCAATTGGTCTAGCAACTGCCTTACTAGCCATCAAATTCTACTGGTGGCTCGATCCAACTGGGGCTATTCTGGTAAGTTTTGCAACAATGGCTTTCTTAATTTTGCCGTTAACATTATCTGAGTTCAAAATTATGACCTCCGAATCACAATAGAGTAACTTGAATGTTACACCAGCGCTTGCCTTTCAAAATAACACTAATGGTGGACCATAACAAACATGATTGCAGATTGCTTTATACACAATAAGCAATTGGGCAAAGACGGTTATGGAAAACGTTTGGTCGTTGATCGGGAGGACAGCCCCGCCGGAGTACTTGGCGAAGCTGACATATCTGATATGGAACCACCATGAGGAGATCAAGCAGATTGACACGGTGAAAGCATACACATTTGGTTATCAATACTTTGTGGAGACAGACATAGTCTTGCCAGAGGACACGTCACTGTCTGAAGCACACAACATTGGGGAAACACTTCAGGAGAAGCTGGAGCAACTTCCTGAAGTTGAGAGAGCCTTTGTTCACATAGATTTCGAGTTCACTCATCAGCCAGAGCATAGGCCAAAGCGAACATGATCATTATCTATGATAGAATTAGTGAAGGGAATCTGGAAGAATAATTATCCATGGACCTTAAATTTACTGGGGTTTAACAAGTTGTTTGTTCAACGGTAGTGAGCTACTTTAGCTTTATTGTATGTTATCATTAGATCCGGTGAATTAGACGCTTATTAAACATTAATTATACATTGTAACGAAATTTTTCTCAAAAAAATTATACATTGTTATGAATGATTGTAGTTAAAGATAAGAACAACAAATATGTATGAATTAATATTATAACATATTAATTCCTCTAACCCATTTAACACCAACCAATCATAATTCTGTCACAGAATTTGCCTTGTGATCGGACATAATTAGAAGGGACCACGAACAGATAAAGCCCACTTATGGGTTTCGTCCACGATTCCCTGCAAATGTTGATAGTGGTACTTCACCTACATTGCATGATCGATGGCCTCCGTTGCATTCTTTTAGTTAATCTGCAGCAATTGATAGCGTGACCCATTGAGATTTCTAGGCATGCCGTCTTCTCTTTGGCTTCCTATAAAATATTTTGGCTGTCTTTCCTAACATTGGGTCCATTTTAGCTAAAATTTGCAAGTAATGGCAATATATATACGGGCACTTAAAATCCTAATAACACCTGTCTAGCTAAAGTTAGAGTTTTGTTGCAAGTGGACGGAGGCGATTTAACGGTGCTGGTTAATTTTTTTTATTTTTTAAATGAGTAAAATTTATTTATGATTTAATATTATATAATTTATCTTAAATTTTTTAATTTTAAATAAATTATATTTATTATATAGTGTAATATTATAAATAAATTATATTCACAAAAAATAAATATCAGTCACATTAAAATTTTTTTTTTTTTTTATAATTTGTCAGAGGGAATACGAGCCAACGCAATCTGAAAAAGGAGAAAAAAAGAAAAACGAAAAAAAGGAGAAATTTCACCTGATGTGCACAAGTCTTAATCTTAAGTGCAAAAGCGCCACGTGCAAATGAGCTTTTTATTGACGCCTTTAGTTAGCAACTACCAAATTCACGCCCAATATTAACTTAAACAAGGAGAGTTTCAGAAATAATTGTATTCCCTGGTACCCGAATCCAATTAAAATCAAGCCAGCTAAGCAAAACCCATCACGAAAACTACTATTTATTTGTATGATTCAATTGATTAAAAAAATTTAAATATATGTAAAAATTTATAAATTTAAATTTTATTATTATCAAATAATAAAATTAAATTTATAATTTACAGTATATATATAAAAAAAAAAGATTATAATCATCCACTTACTTTGCATCCTTGGCATAAAATGACAACACGTCATCAGGAGGTTAGAGTACCACTCTTACTTCCCTTTTACACCAACGAAAAAAAAAAACCTAGAGAAACAGAATTAGAATTAGTCATAGCAATTAGCGAAAACGGGGAAGCATCTGAAATAAACATTTATTGGGCGGGATGGGAAGAAGTATTAATAAGTGAATAGGGAAATACAATTGGAGGTGTTAATTTGATAATATTTTGATGTGTTTCTGAGTTTAAATTTTTGTGTTGTTGCTCTTCTTTTGAATAAAAGAAAGATTTCTGTGTGAGTGTGGTATAGGCTTTAGACTTGTTAACATTGTGATTGAGTTTGGGAGAGTCACGTTTTAGACCCAACAATACTTCAGTAGAGAGTTTGTCATTTGAGAGATAGTTGAATGGGAATGTCAACAGTAAAATAAGTCAGTTCTGGTTTACAGATTTAATAACCGTCATACTTGCGATAAGATTTTTTTTTTAAGGAAAAAAAAAAGTGAATAGAGAAATGGGGTTTGATGATTGAAACAATCACATAACAAAATAATCGGATTATCGCTTGTACGCAACAGCTAACCCAATGGACCCACCCTTTCCCTAAGTCACCCATAGCCAATTAGCAAAAACTCATTACCGATATGTGGATGCGGAAGCGTTGGTCCGATCAGCAACTGGGTAACGAAAAAAAATAGACTTGTCTGTTGTTCCGATTTCAATTACAATCGGGAAAAAAGTGATGTAAGCATGCAACAGAAGGCATAAAATTAGCACAAAGAGATTTATACTATTAAATCTTGAAAAATATTTTAAATTTTAAAAAATATATAAATAATTAAATTAATTAAATATTTTACGTCTGTACAGTGATTGTACAGTGATGCCCATCAATCTTTGGCCTTTGGTAATTGAGAATTAATTGATGCCTCGAGATGATTCAACAGGCGATCGGTTATTCTTACTGGCAGGATTCGTCCCCCTCCACCTACCTGTATAAATTTTGAGAGAAATAGCGTTGGACTTTATCCTGAAAGTAGAAAAAATGGGCAGATATTGTGAGTGTATTTTGTTCTGAAAATTAGTTAGCAGCAAAGTTTCGTTCAAAAACAACTTCAAACTACTTTTTAAAATAAATTTTGTTTAGGAAGTTGTCAACAAATAACAGACATTAAAAGATATTTACTAAATGCTATTTATTTTCAATTTTTTTAACTGAACAATAAAAAATACTTTCAAAAGTTAAATTAAACATCTTGTTAGTATTTAAATCGCGGATTGAGATAAGCTTGATTTAATTGAACCAAATGTTCAAATAGCCATTACTTGTCACAATTAGAGATTACCATTTTAAGGTAATGGACTTCACCAGTTATCAAATCTTGATAGAGACCAACAGAAAAAAATATTAATTTCAAAGCCTCATTTTTTATTATTTATTTTAATATTAAATTTTGCCATTAAACTTTTATTAATCTGGTCTACTTAGTAATTTCCATACAAAAGAGATCTCATTAAGCATATCATCTATGATTCATACTTGCAAATTATTAATTGAGCATCGGTATACGGGAGACACGAGTCACATGAGAAAAAAAATAAACTAATTTTTCCGTGTTTTAATTTTATTTATTTTTTTACATAAAAATTTATCAAATCATTTGTGTTTGTCATGTGCTCCGTTAAAAGGGCCAAAGTTTTTTTTTTTGTTATTTAATTATCTTAACAAAAAAATTGAGAAAATTAATTGATAGGGGAAAATTATTTAATCAAATAGCCATCAACCAAGCGCAAATAAAAACTAAACGAACATGTTATGTAGTTGTGAAAATGGAACGCGAAAATCTATAAATTTGGAGTGTTAATTGTAATTGATTATTGAGTCTTAACTATTGCTTGTAATTGGCGGGTATTTTGGTTAAAAAAATGATTGATTATAATTATCAATTAAGATTAAAAACTAATTATAATAAATAATTAAGATTTTCTCGTATCTAATTTTCTATATACTTATTTAGGTTACGTAGTCCAAAGACCAAACTAAAAAGTACATAAATATTTTCATCGCCTCAACTGACCTATTAATATGAGTCCAACCGTCTAAAAGGAACGGCGTACAAGACTGGCAGAGTTTAATAGGGCTTCTTTATTTATTTTTTTATTTCAAATTTCTTTTATATCAAGTTTGAACTTGTTATAAATCAATCGTGACCTTATCTATATAAGTTAGAGAATATTTATATCTTTATGTGATAATCTTTGGTATTGGAATTATCAAAGCTCAATTTTAAAAAAATTTTAATTTAATAAAATTTTAACAATTATAATTTTCTCAATCTTCTAATATAATTAAAATTTAATAATTGTAATCTTTTTTAATATTCTCAACAACTACTCTATTGTAATAGAATTATTATTTCAATTAATGTAGGATTAAAATAATTATAGTATTTCTTAATATTCTATTAAAATTATAATTATAATTTTAATTGATTTTAGAATTCTCATGTGCATGCAATCCTTATTTTTTCACACTATAAAAATACAACTATTCTTTATTTGCATTATTATTTTTTTCATTTTCCCTCATCTATATTTCTCAATTTCAGATATTAATTTTCTCACCGAAACTCTTTTTTAAAGATTAGTGCTTATACTTAATAATTTTAATAAGTTAAATTCTCTCTTTCTTTGATCCATTTTTTTTCCAGTCTTTTTTTTAACTATATTTTTTTATTTTTGTCTATTCTTACAAATTAAAAAAAAATCACGATTATGGCATATTTGATTTCATGCTTATCTTGTAATTATTAATGAGAAAGAAAGTTTTTCTTTCAATCTCAGAGTTTTTTTAGTTTACATAGCATACTTCTTACTTTTTGGAAACCTTAATATTTTAATTATTTTTATTTTATAAATTTAAAATAAACTTACTACTTAACTTAAATTTTATCTAACCACTACTATCTAAATTTAATACAATCTAACCTCAAATCAAATTCAGTAGTATTGGTAGGTATGGAATTTAATTCTTTTGCATTAATCTAAATTTTCTAATTTTGCGTCAATCTGACCTCAATCAGGTTTTTTGCTGCTCCTTGTTGTGTAGACCTTCTTGCGGACCTCTCTGTTGGTCTTCTGCCTGAGCTTCCAAGATAGATTATGACCTTACCGGTGAAGCTATAAGTTTTGGTCTTTATAAAAACTTTTGTTGAAGTTAAATAATTATTTCGCTCTCATCAATTTCTATATTCTTCTGTCTTTAAAATTCTTCCCTGTTAGAGATTGATCCCATTATTATTGGACTGTTGTCTGCTATTTATATGTAAGCATAGACTCTTCGCTTTAAGCAAATAGCAATTGCAGGATAGCAGATATGGTGAGGAGCCATCAGTTACTAATACAGGTTGGCAACGTTTTTTTCCACATATTCTTATGTGATATTTTTTTTTTTGAGCAATCATATTATTACGTGATTAGATGCACATAATCCAAACAATTGTATATTAATGAAGACTATTGCATGTACTGCATTTTTTGAATATAGATTTTACTATATTATGAGAGTTTGTCAAAGCCTCTAGATAAATTAAAAATTTTGACAATTGACTGCCAATAGACCAATTGGTAGGCCAATTGATGCACCAAGAAAAAAAGCCAGTGAATTGATTTTGCAAAAGGGGTTGGGCACAACAGAGAGACGAACAAGGTTTGTATGTGTCTTACTGCAACATTGAAGTCGCTCTTCTTGTTATGGCTTTTTTTTTTTTGGGGGTGCTGCCACAGGGACAGAAGGAGGTGGTAAAAAAGTGCATCAATAATGTAATAATCTTGATTATTTTTATAATAATATTAATAAAATATGAGGCAGGTAAATTATTATGTTTGATAGTGTCGGAATTCAAACCTGAATTGTGACAAGAAAAAACACGCGGAGTAATAGTATGTTTTTTTTTTCCGCCAGCTAAATTCTTAAATTTTTCATTAGATCGTGATTTTGAGTCATGACCACAAAAAATGTCAAGTGAGTGATCAATGAAGATTGGTCTTAGGCCGATGCTTTATTGCATTAACCTATGTAAGTTTTCTCCCTTTTTTTCGGGTTTACTCTTTTTTTATTTTGTTCTACATTTATGTTTTATTTTAAATAATAATAGTATCATCAAATTATTATTTTCATATTAAAATTCTTTTATTATGACATAAGTAAAACAACCTATGCATCGCGTGGGTCTTAAAAACTAATTATCTATATGTTATAAGCATATGAAATTGAAATTGAGAAAAAAAATTCAACTTTTCCTTGTATGTTATCTTCTCATTAATTTGCAACTTAAATATATTAAAATAAATATCTTATAATTATGAAAATTTGATTATAACCGGAAGTGAGATTCTATGAATAAATTAATATAAATATTACAATCAAAGAAGATTTTATTGATTTATACTATCCACTCTAATCAAATCTCTATAATTATAAAATTTTTTTACAAATAATATAGAAAACAAAAGGAAAGAAAAAATTACTCTTAAATCCTAGTTTTAAAAAAGAAAAATAATTAAAAAATTATTAATCTCACTTATTTTTTCTCCTAAAATAAAAAAGAACTATATTGAAGTATACTCAAAAGAGAAAAAAAATTACTTCTAAATCTCTTTTTCTTCTTGAAAAAAATTAAAACTTACTAAAATTAATTTAAATTAGTGAATTGTTTTGCAAAATCCAATTAACCATAAAAATAAATTTAGCCTAAACTAGATTGACGTGGTAAAAAAAATTATTCATAATTTTTTTTAATATAATACTCAATATTTATTTTTCATTTTTTTATTTTAAATAAAATAAAATAAAATAAAAATAAATTTATTAATAAATATAATTAAATTGGATGCATACTGCTACTCTGACATTAGTAGACATGATATATCTAAACAAGAGAAAAGTTATACAGTATATACAAAAATAACTACAAAATTAACCCATAAAATTTGAATCGTTGGATTATAAAAAATATATTAAATTTTAAAAAAATTACTAAATTAATTACATATTTTCTACGTCTTACATAATATAAACTTACATAATTTTTCCTTTAAACAAGACCAAAAAAAATAGGTGGGAATCTTTTTTTTTTATGTAATTTTGTCATTAATTTGGACGTATTTCATGTTAATTTTAACTATTATAAGAACACAATATTTTTTTAAACAAAAATCCAAAAAATAGATGGTACCAAGTATCATCACCTTTTTATTCTCTCCTCTCCTTTTTCTCTCCACGCATGCCCCGCTAAAAGCTCCTTTTCCAAGGCAACAAACCCCGTATTAATAGTGTATATATATATATAGAAAGCACGCCACCTCGAGTGGTGCCCCGCACGGAGGTCTCTTGAAATACCCCCATTCGTTACAATCTTGACGGCACAGCCTCCTTTTTAACCATCGGAGAGACGCCACAGTGCGGCGCTACTTTATTCAGCCATGGCTTCGGGTGGTAATGTTGGCATCGGTGCAGCGGAAGATTACAGCGCGCAGCTTCTGCCTAACTCGACGGCGGCCGCGTCCTGGCGGTTGGATCTCGAGAAGTTCCGGATCCCGCAAGATAGAATCTCCGGAGATCGCCGTCGCGGCTCCCGCTTCTCTTTTCAACGTCTCCTTCCCGCTCGAGGTAAGCCGCCCTTCGCCGCCGCCACCACCACCACCACCAAAAACTGTTTTTTGTCTTCATTGTTTTGCAGGTCGTCTCTCTGTTAGAGAGCCATTAACTGTTTGGCTTCCTTCCTTAAACACAACACCAAAAAAAATAAATAAAAAAAAATAAAATAGAAAAGAACATAAAAGAATTCGGATATAATATATGACATATAATTTCGAAAAAAAATAAAAAATAATAACAATAATCATCATAATAATAATGGATTTAGAGGCTGATTGTCCTGAATCCTTTTGTTAATTTGGAGTTTTTTTTTTTTTTGTAATGGCATGGCATGGCAGTTTCGCCGTGAATTTTCTTTATCCTTTTTGCTATTTGTGTTTTTTTAGTGTCAATCCATTTGTCGGGTTGAATAGGCCGGGCCGGGTCAGCCCGATTTGTTCTTTGGTTCCCTACGGGGGATTCTGCAGAAGGAAGGAAGCTTCCTTTATCTTTTTGTTTTTTTGACCCGAGCTTCCTCATCGTTTACTCAGCTTCTGACTGAATCGATACTGAAGCTTTTTACCTTTTATTTTATCATTTGCATATTCAGCTGTGCGCCTAGCTTTACCGTACGCCTGATTTCCTTTAAAGCGTGTTTGGATTAGCGGAAAACTAAGGAAAAGAAAGTGAGGGACAGCAAAAATACTGTTCATTCTTAAAAAAAATTTTCATGTATTTTTTTATTTATTCTGATAATTTTATTTTTTTATAATTTTTTTATTTTATTTTTTATTATTTTTTTACCTATTTTTATGTATTTAAATACTTTTATTTTTTTATATTTTTTTTAATAATTTTCTTTCTCTCTATTGTCTTACACTCCACACATATTATTAAACACTATATAACCCAGTCACATTGTTAGATAAAAACTAATAAATAAATAAATAAATTATTATGTAAAAGCATCAATATTTTATTCATGAGGCTGGTGCGGCATAAAAAATAGGTTTATTTTATTTTATTTTTTTAAGTGCACATGCGCCCACTCACGGCTCTAACATTTACCCCGAACACCCACACACGCACACATATATATTGATAAAAATGAGAACGGAGGTGGCATATATATATTTCTAAAAATGAGAAGACGAAGGCGGGCCCCGACATCTCTGTTAGTAGCATTATGCCGTACAGTGGTTGTAACTCTTTTCTTCAGGAAAGAAGTTCTTGTTGGAATTGGTCTGCTAGCATTGGGCGCACAGGCCAGTCAGCGAATTTGGACATGCCAAAAAAGTTAAAAACTGCAGAAAAATTTTAAGGGGTTTGAATTTAATTAGTTGAAGTTTATGCCCAGGCCTCGTAATAACGAATGTTAATCTATACCTGCAAATGGGCTTTTCTCCTAATTATATCGTGCCAAGTGTTAGGTTTCTGGTGCGTTATTCCTATGTTTTACTGTCTGTGGAGATTGATTACTTTTGTCAATGCATTTTTTAATTTTCTGGTTCGAGCTTGATACCTTTACCGATTGAAAATGACAAGGATCCACCTTGGGTGTGATCGGTTTAAATTGAAGTTAGACTTAAACTTCCATTTGAAGCTTTTTAAGAGGCATTTGATTCGTTGTTGTCCAATAAGCATATGCTCTTTTTGGATACATTTATTCATATAGATTTGGATGGCGTGCCATTTTGTGATAGGACCTTCTAAAATTCAGTTTCTTTTTCGCCTACTGAACACAACTTGTCGATTACGGTTCATGATCAGTCGATTCATTGGTTGCGGTTATTGCTTAGTCTCACTGTATCTGTTCAGCTCCAGTTGATCAAAGTTAATTCACATTTGTGTGGCCCTTGTTTACTCAATTTTTTCCTTGTTAGCCCAAATCCTGTTATTCCATTTGCCCCAGTGGAAGTTCTATACCTTTTGTCAATTACAACTCCAAATATTCCATTTGCCCAAATGGAAGTTCTATACCGTTTGTCAATTACAACTCCAAATGCTAGTAGCAGAATGCTTTTATACGAATAGTTTTGTACTTCTTTGAGTGACATATAGGGAGAGGTTAATACTGTGTTTCATGCTTGCAACTTCATTTTGGATTGTGTTGGCATATGGGCAATGGAATCATGCACAGGCATTTTCCCCGTGATCTTTGTCTGTTACTCATACATAATATAATTATAGCCATCGGTTTTCCTTTTTAATGCTCGATCTTAGGGAAGCAATGCAAGCTATCGGAATATTACAAGAAACAAGAAAGGCTTCTTGAAGGTTACAATGAGATGGAGTCTATTCATGAATCAGGCTGTTTCCCTGGGAATCCTACAGAGGTTGGTCATAGCTTTTTCCTTCTCCTTTTTTATTTTTTTGTTCATTTTTGACTTATTGTGGGGGGATGAATTTTGATGTGTTTTAAGAGCAATATCGAAAATTGAGGCTTGATGACCAACTCTATATTTCCAAGTGAAAGCATAGAAACCATCTTAGTTTTTGAGGTTATCCCCTGGAACAAGATGCAGAATTTACAATGCCCCCTGATTTCCAGGTCGGCTAATTGTTTTTTTTTCCTCACAAAGAGACATCTCTGTCAGTTGTTCCTAGAGCGACATATATTTCATGTGCTTCAACTGAGCTGTTGTGGTACCACCTCAGCATAACTTCTCTTGTTTTTCCTTATTTCTTCTTCCTTCTCTTTTTCCAATTCCATAGGGATTTTCCTGGAGTGCTCACAACAATCAGATCAATTTCTCTATTCAATTTTGATAGATACATATGTATCTTTGACAGATACTGCCATTTGAACCCATTTATTAAGCCACATTAATACATATTTTACATCGTGTTAGTGTTGACAACTTGTGCAAGAGCAAAGATTGAGCGGAGTCAACAAATAATTTGGACTTATTATTGTCATTTGTTCTCAATTTGCTTTCACCATCTCATCAACTAAGTTCATGAAAATTGAAAAGATAGATTATCTATGACATTTCTTTGCACATAGCCATTGGAAACGTGCTCTGTGTGTGTGTGTGTGTTTGTGTAAGGAGAATACTCTGTAATCTATGTCCTCATTTCTTTCATGCAGGATGAAATGAAGCAGCTGGCAAAGAGCGAGAGAATGGCTGTTCATGTTTCAAATGTGGCCAACTTGGTTCTTTTTGCAGCAAAAGTTTATGTCTCTATCGAGAGCAGATCATTGGCAGTAATTGCATCAACCTTGGATTCCCTTTTGGATCTGTTGTCAGGATTTATCTTGTGGTTCACTGCCCATGCAATGAAAAGGCCAAACCATTATCGCTATCCAGTTGGCAAGAAAAGGATGCAGCCAGTGGTAAGTGTTACTTTCATTCTCCTAACAACCAAAGCATAGATGCTATGTCCTCTAACTTGCTGCATAAGCCATGTTTGGTGCTACAAATTTTGCATAATTACAAAACCCTAAATCCATATGGTGGCTTCTGGCTCATTTTATGGAGAGTTGGGCAGCATTATTGTGCAGATACATATGGATTGGACAATGTGAGGGAACAGTTGATAGAAATATTCTGATTGAGTTAAGATGGAGAATATATTAGCAAAAGTAACGGCTAATTGTGTTGTGTAAGTTCCATGATGTTATATGATATTATTTTATTGAAATAGGTGCCAATGGCATGGGAACAGTGAAAATTTCCATGACACACTAGGCACTAGTAAATGGGTTACCTTAAATTTTATTATTAGTTTATTACATGTATTTGACAGTAAGAATATTCCTTTCTGTTGTCTCACATAAAACGAACATGCCTAATTATGCAGGGTATCATTGTTTTCGCATCTGTGATGGCAACACTTGGATTGCAAATTCTATTTGAGGCTGGTCGGCAATTTATTGCAAAGGTAGGCTACTTTAATCTTGCTAACTGCAACCTATGTTACAGATTAATGCTCGACTCAATTACAGTGCCAACAAGCCATTCGCTTTGGTGAATGAATGCCAGTCATGTGGTAGACTTTGTCTAGCGAGCCGATTTATAAGGTTTTCTGTATGTGGAAATCGGTTGCAAAAGAAATTGAATGTTAACTGGCAGTGTTTAAATTCCAGTTGCATGTTTTTTTTTTGGATAAATTTACTCAGTAGTCTCGACAATCATCAGGACTTGCATTAAATGATTTGTTGTTTAAAACAGCTCTCAGCTACAGTCTGCACATATGTAAGAATCTGAAATGGTTGCGACTAACATTAACTTTGGACTAATTACAATATGCTTGTTTTCTGTAACTATTATTTTCATTGTATTCGATTCTATTTTTGGAGCAGACTGGGCCTGAAATGAATAAAGAGCAGGAGAAATGGATGATTGGAATCATGGTCGCTGTCACAGCAGTGAAATTTTTCCTGATGATATACTGCCAGAGATTCAAGAATGAAATCGTTAGAGCCTATGCTCAAGATCATTTCTTTGATGTCATCACAAATTCAATTGGTCTGGTAACTGCTGTTCTAGCTGTCCGCTATGCATGGTGGATTGACCCTACTGGAGCTGTGATAGTAAGTACAGAATCCTTTTATGTCCTCCCGGGGGGGGGGGGGGGGGAAGATCTTTTAACATCTCCCATATTCATTGGTTCTTACCTCCTGCATAAGATATGAACTTGTCCTGTCCCCTTTTTGGGAAGCCTTAGCCCCTATATTATTGTCCTAATTTTCCGGAAATTTATGGCAATGTCTCGTTGTACCCTTAACATGGCTTTATGGGACTGCTGACAAAATGCTGTTGGCAACAACGTGTAAGCATTAAAAATTGGTCTTATTTGATTATATGCAGATAGCATTGTACACTATCAATACCTGGGTGAAGACGGTTCTTGAGAATGTATGGTCTTTAATTGGAAGAACAGCCCCTCCTGAATTTCTGGGAAAGTTGACATACCTGATTTGGAATCACCATGAAGAGATCAAGCACATTGACACGGTGAGAGCGTACACATTTGGTTCCAATTACTTTGTGGAAGTTGACATAGTATTGCCAGAAGACATGCCTTTGCACAAAGCACATAACATTGGTGAGACTCTGCAAGAAAAGCTTGAACACCACCCGGATGTTGAGCGAGCATTCGTGCATATCGATTTCGAGTTTACTCACGCTCCTGAACACAAGGGCCAGGTATAATGCTGATGGCGATGGCAACAAATAGCTGGAGTTTAGCTTTTTCTTCACGACTGCTAATTGGAATAAGTTTTTGCATCCTCAGTGTAACGAGGATATCTGCTCGGTTAGTCACCACCATTTGATCGAACAATTGCATTGTAACAGATCTGATGGATGGTAAGCTCGCAGGCGTAGCAGCTTTTCCCCTTTTTTTTTTTTTTTCAAATCCTTCACGTTATCTACATTGCCTGATTTCACCCCTAGCAGGCTAGCATAAAAACATGTATAAATCTTGGATTCGACTGGCCTCAGGTCAAATGTGAAAAACGGCTTAATTCCTGTTTAGTTAAATCCAAAGTTATAAGTGACTGTTCAAAAATCCCAATGGCTGCAGTCCGCTCCCTCTTTTTGGTTCACCAGGTATTTCCATGTTTTTTTCTTTTCTTTTTCCTACTTGGTACATCACAACTCGCAAGTATATCAACAGTTGTTTTTTTGTTAAAAAGACGAGTAAATGGCAAATTCAATTCTCAGTCGTCAAGACATTTCACTCTCTGTGTCTGTGTAACACGATGGTGTGACTTATCCATGCATGATTCTTTATAAGCAATTAAATAATTACAAGCAATGATCCAAAGTAACAGTCACAATTTATGTATTAAAAAAAATTAAATTTGTGTCTTCAAGCGAAAAAAAATCGTGTTTTGTTGCTACCAGTAATTTCATTAGTAAGTGAAAAGCCTAGAAGACATTAAAAAAGAAAATCAGATTAATTTACTATTCAAATTGAAGCTCATAAATTTGGTGTTTAGACTTTTAATTTTTTTATCTCGTGCACTCATTTTTATTTTCTTTAACTCAATCCTAATGTAAAATATTTAATTTTGTCCAATTGCGCATTTTTTCTCAAAATCATTATCCAATGAAGTGTGGTGTTTGACCAAACTTTTGCGTTCAGATAAATTGATAACATTGAAATAAGGAAAATAAAAAATAAAAAACGCCACATTAGGAACGTCGAAAATTTGAAACACCAAATTTGTAGTTAATCACAACAAAAGATAATCATCTTTAGAATGAATATCCACTTTATTAAGGATTAATTTTTCTTTTTATGGGACTAATGTCACTCATCCTAATTTCTAAGCTTGTAAACTCTTGAATAAAGAAATCGTAATAAAGGAAAAGTTAAAAGATTTACTCATAAATGAATAGCTTTTGAGTAGGAAAGCGGCACTGATATATATATATATTGGAATAATCCTACTATAATACTTGTGACACTCCTGCAACTCGTTTGCTCTTCAAAAAGTTATTTGCTTACGTTTGTGGCACAACAAATCTATACAGAATTCAAAATGTTTGACATGACAAAATTATAGAGAGGGATAATTAAGATACTAACCAAAACAAAGACAAACAGATTCTAGGGTGATTATATATAATATAACTTTTGGAAGAGTTTTGTAATTCAGAAGAACGTGCTTTATCAGTCAGACCATTAATGCAAAAACCAAAAAAAAAAAAAAAAGGAATAATAATAAGAGAGTTTGGTTGCGGCTAAAAAAAATTATTCAATACATATTGATATTTTCCCGGTTCTTTCTAACTGAAAATATGTTGATATTGGCCCTGATTTTAAATAAAAATATGATTTTCCTAAGTTTTGTTTTTTCTTATATGTTAAAAAATAACTAGTGACACTAGTCAAACTTTCAATAAAAAGGGTTCACTTGTGTATAATAAAAAAAAAATCCAAATGAAGTTAGTAGAGGGAAGAAATCTAAATTGGAGGAGGATTGGAAAATAGAAACAGAAAAATTACGTGGATATTGGAGTATGAAGGGTTTGATTGCATATATGTAGTTTCTTTTCTTTATTCCAAACAGACATTTTCTTGGATTTTCACTTGTTTTCGCATCTTGAATTTCTCTACATTAGTAAGTTTTTACTAACAATGACGTTTTTGTGGGGGAACTGCAAGAGGACACTGAAGCCACACCCGGAATAGCCAGAAAGGTCTGTAAATTTTATGAAAGTTGCTACAATAAAATGGGAATTCAACCCCAGTTATTAAGTGCGTGAAAAATGGGAAAAAGAACATGGATTCTAAACTCTTTGAACCAAAATAGATAAAAAAGAATAAGATAAACAATCTGACATCAGACATGGGATCAGAGGATGATGATCCCCATCCAAAGACATGTCAGTGATGGTAGTGGAGGGCAAAAGTCCATCGCTTTCTGATTATCCCAAATACACATCTATTCAGGTAAGTATCAAACTGACTTATGTTATTCCCTTGTTCATCAACTTTCTGTCTAAACTGAACGAATTTGGAACTTCTATTTACTTTAGATATTCTGTCCATTATGATAAGGCATAATGTTAACTTTTGCTTCTTGTTCTCTTCTCTCCCCTTTCTCAATCAGCCGTTTCTCTATTGCGCTCTCTTTGCAAGATTGATCAGTTTATGCCAGTGTTTAAAAAATCGGATCGGACCGCCGGTGGTCCTGTCCGGTTTAAGTAAATTTTGGACATTGACTCAGATCGGTCAAGAATTGGTTAAAATCCGTAATAACTGGTTAAAAATTGGACCGACTGAACCGGTTCAATAATATAATTTGACTCTAAATGTTATTTAAATTATAATTTAAGTATCAAATTTAATTAAAAAGTTCAATTTAGTCATAAATCTGATTAAAACTTTCAATTGAGTCCTTAAAACTAGAAAAACTAATATTTAATCAATATATATAATAATTATTTTTTTAATTATTTATATATATATATATATATATATATATTATTAAATACTGATTCAAATACCAGTTCGACCAGTTTAACCGGTTGAATCTTAACCCACTAATGTTTCCGGTTCGATGATCGGTTCGGTTTTGACAACCTTGGTTTACACAAATCTCCACATTTCTTTTTTGTTTCTTTTTTTTTTTTTATTTATTACTATTGGAAAGCTCCTTCATAATCATAATTGCTTACGAAAAATTATGTTGTTTGGTGTTTCAGGCTTGTTAATTATTTAAGCATTATTGTTATTATTATTATTAATTTTTTTTGGGTGTTTTTCAGGCTTCATGGGAAGCATGTAGGTGGAATCGCAGGTATGACCCTCATGCCGAGTTCTTTCACTGACATGTAATTCAAGTTTCAATAATGGAGTTATCATTCCTCTTTTTCAGGTGTGGGTTATTTTAATGTCCATAAATTTCGATAATTAAGCTCTGAATTCTAGTTAAGAAACAACATAGATTTTAAATCTTTGTGCTAAAATAGATAAAACAAATTACATATACATTACAATGTTGCTACCAAGCCAGACGTCATCTATCATTCCAAATGTGCAGTTTTATCTCTATTAGGAACCCATATAGGGTTGATTTTGGTTTGGTACTTACCGTTTACATGCCTATTAATCTAGTTTTGTAAAAGCAATTAAAGTGGCGTTAGACATGGAATCAGAGGATGAGGACCCTCCTCATCTGAAGACATGTTAGTGACAGTTTTGGAAGGTAGAGGTCCATATTTCTGCTTATTTCGGAGACCCTTTCATTCAGGTAAAAATCACAAATTGATTTCTGTTATCTTCTTGTTCATCAATATTCTTTCTACACTGAATGAATGCAGAACTTCTATTGATTTTAAGTCTGTCCATTATAATAACACATAATGTTAGCCTTTAGTTTCTCTATTACCCTGCACATATATTTACCCTTTTTTTTTTCTTGTTTCTCCTCTGCTTGCCACTTATCCCTATGCTTTTTCTGCAAGATGATAGAGTTCATTATTGTTTTGATTCGCAGTGAAAAAAGTAATCATGATAAATGACAACAAGCATCAATTGAGAAGTGAAGATGAATTCTCTTGGATGAAGATTAAGAAAAGGAAACAAAAAAGAATGTATGCCTCAAGTTCTTTATATTTGAATGTGCCTTTATGAAAAATCGTAGATAGGATGGAAAAATGAAGTAAAAGTTTGCTGCAGTTTTGAGAGGAGAAAGCAGAGTTTGACTCTGTTTTGCAGTATTACTCTGAGTTGGTTTCAAAGCAACACACCCGTGATGGGAAGAACATTAAAGTCAAAGAAAGACCTTAGGTATCTGCTTTGAAAACTCAAAGAAAGGAGGAGTTGCTTTTCATTTTGCAGTTTCTTTATGGACAAAATCTTTCTTCAAAAGCTCCGTAAAATTGTATTTCTTATCAAGAATGTTCTTTGTAATTAATTTTATTTTAAATTTGTTAAATTTATTGAAATTTTAACATTAACGTTCTCTTCTTTTTGTTTTTCAGGCTAGATGGAGTCCTCATTGCACAGATGGACGCGCGGATTGAAAATACTTTGGTGAAGAATGGTGCCTGTTAGCCTCGATATCGCTTTTCAACTATTTTATGCACCTTGTTCTATTTCTCTTATTGTCAATATAATCTTTTTAAGTAAAATTTTCAGTGAGCTATGTTTGAGGAACCAGGATAAAAGATGCTTACAGGTTAAGCGTTTTCAATATGTGAATGATTGAATTGTGAATGATTTTGCTTGGCTAATAAGTTATTTTCAATATGTGCTCGGTAGTCTGTGTTAAAAAAAAAAAAAAAAAGACTTTTGTCATAATATTTGGTTTTCGACGAACAGTTGTGTGGAGTCTCATATAGTTAAAGCATTGCAGATTAAGACTCCAGCCTAGCTGGAAGTCGTGTTCCTGTTTTCAATCTGGCATTGCTCATGAGGGTCTTCAGTTGCACAAATTTGAAGAAGCTTGTGCTGTTGGTAATCTATCTTATTTAGCTGAAGCATTAAGCTTTACCAGATGCTCCATTATTGTGCATAGATGCATTAGCTTAATCTGTGTTCCATCACTGTTAGTTAATGCAGGAAAATTTTTAGCCGATGGACAATTATCACTCTTTAAGCAACTCATCATCAGTTTGTCCTGTTTGTGTACTTCATTTGATCACTTAAAATTTTAGTTTGTTCTTGTAAGCAGGCAGTTGAAGTCTCTGTGGAAGATACTGAACGGGTTGTGAATGTTTTGCTACTCAGGATCGTTGTGATCTCAAGTGGGTTATGACTACACGAACTAATTTGAACTCATTCAAGAAAGAATGAACAGGGTATCTCTGCAAAAGTGAGATCCAATATTTGATTTTATTTGCAGGTAGAAAGCTCTCCTTTTGTCTCTCATATATAATTGTTGTGCCTGTTTATGCAATGCCTTTGTTCTTGTCTTTTTTTTTTTTTTTCCTTTTAAAAATTTTCCCTTGTTTTGCATTTCCAGTCATTCTGCATCGTTATGTTATGACTGAATTTCATTTCGACACTTTAGTGCTTTTATAGGTCACTGTGACTGCATGCTTGTCACTTTGTTGAAGTTAGACCACGGGGTGGTTGCAGCTGTTGTTTATTGAAGCCATTAGCCCTCCTTCTGAACCACAACGTAACCCCACCACCACCAACACCCCCCCCCCGCCCCAAAACAACTTAATCCAGTGGATCCACAGGATAGTGCTTTAGGCTTGGGCCCCAGCTGATAGAACATACAGCCCATTAGAGCGTGGGGCTGGGCCCATGATTTGCTGCCAGCCCCAATCCCCCCCAAACCGACTAGGGTTTCCGCGGATAAAAAAAGATTAGGGTTTAAGGACCCAAAAAAAAAACAAAAAACAAAAAAAAAAACAACAAGGAGTAGGGTTTCCTCCATCCTATTTAAAGCCCTCACTCAGTGCCGATGGATGCCTCGGCCACCCCCAGCCACCTCTACTTCCCGTTGCAGTAATCTCTCTTTCTCTCTCTGTGATGCGTTTAGAATCAACAATTTTCATTCACTGACTTGGGTTTTCTTGTCTTTTTTCCTTCTTGTTTTGGTTATAGTTTTTGGCTTTGATTTAAATTTCGTTGAAAAAAAAAAAAATGTTATTGTGGATGTGACATAGGGGAACGTAGAATTATAACATCAAACTCTGAAAATTAATCTATTGAGCTTCTTTTTGGTGATTTCAACTCTATACCTGCTCAGTAATTGGTTTTAAAAATTTCCTGATTTTTAACATCTGGGATTTATTTTTAATTATATTTTTATTTTATTTATTTATTTATTTTTTAAAAGCCAATGATGTAAAAGCTTGGAGTTTTGCTGAAAGCAAAGTCTTTTTTAGGCTTTGTTTCATTTGCTGAAATTCATGAACTAGGACGGTCTGAGGCTTCCTTCCAATTTTTCAACTTTGATTTTACCATGTTTTTATATATACATCTCTCTCCCCCTCTCTCATGACTAAAAATAAATTCATGGTTGTTTGTTCCCATATCGAATTTTGTTTAGTGTTGAATTTGATTTGCTTCAAATGCTCCAAAGTGCTTAAAATGGTAGTGTTGTTGACTTGTTTGTGTATGATGAGAAACACAAATATGACAGTTATCCCTGTCTGATTCATCTGTGATGATGATTGTTTGTGATCTGACACATACAGACACGTACTCTGATATTATACTGCACGACTGCCATGTCTGTGTAATGCACCCTAATTAAATGATATTTCTATTACTATATGGAAAATGGTATTTCTATTGGGATAATAGATAGAAATCAACGCTTAGGAATTGGTATCAATTCAATTATTTATCATCATGAACATGATGGCGATACTTAGCAAGTGGATTGACAGGTCTGAAAACAAAGCTTTTACATTAAGAAATCAACTGTAATCGTTCGGGTGGATTCCTTCGCTCCCTCCACCCCCCTATTTATACGACTGGTCATGTTTCTTGCAGCAGGGCATATGTGAATGTGTATGGTATGTCCTTGAGAGTTGCTTGTTTTAATAAGTTTTTTAACCTGCCATCCATTCAATTAAATGATGTTTTCATTCATTGAGTTCTTATGTAGTTGGAATGGCACCAAAACATGAGACTTCTATGCATTATTTGCATCATGTAACTTAATCAGAGTAATATTTTAGAGTTGGTTCTTGTGATAAAATATTCAATAAGTTGGTTGAGGGCTTGAGGCTGCTTTTGTTGACTATAACATCTGTTTAGTTATTATTCTCTGTTTATATCCACAGCATGTGTGAAAGGCAACAAATTAGAGTCTCTGCTGCACTTCCTCAATAGTGTTTCAGTGCTGTACGTTGCCAACAGTGATGTGGGTGCTGAGATTCTGGCAGTGCTTATTTTGATTATTAAGCATATGCATTCAGATTTGCCCACATTTTTTTCCGTACATCAGGGTTAAGTTAATTCTGTGTTGAACTTTTGATGTGATTTGTCATTGGGCACGCTAAATGAAGTTATAAGTTATGCGAAATCAAGAGGATGATTGGTCTGTATGGTACACTTAATTTGAATTTTGTCAAATGCTTGTTTATGGAAGGATTGTTCATTGCTGTCTTATTTGATAGGGGCCCTTAAGATTGCTTGTTTTATAACATAATCAGATGGTCAAAGGACTGTGATACCATTTATGAAGTTGGTTACCGTTTCACTTAAATGGAAGAAATTTTAATCAAAGTTCTGAGCAATAGTCTTTCTTAGGCTTTGTTTCATTTGCTGAAATTCATGAACTAGGACGGTCTGAGGTTTCCTTCCAATTTTTCAACTTTGATTTTACCATTTTTATATATACGCATCTCCCTCTCACTCTCTCTCTGATCTTTTTAAAATGTAGTCTGCTGCAACAATGTCATACATTGAATTTGATATTCTTTTCTTTTTGTCTTTTTGTTTTGCATTTTGGTTTTGACTTAAATTTTGGCAAAAAAGAATCCAAGTAATTGTGAACATGGAAATGGGGGCAGTGATGACTAGCATTATACCATCAAACTCTGAAAGTTCATAATGAGCTTCTTCTTGTTGATGTCAATTCAATAACTACTCTCTGAGCCTCTCCTCTTCTAAATTTGGAATTTTTTTGTTCTTTTTTAACTCTACTTTTTTGCTTTTTTTTTAGTTGATGGGGTTTGCATTCCACAGCTGTTTTTAACTCTCCCAATCTTTGAGGTGGGATTGGATTAGGGAAAAGGCCAAAAATTTGGTATTTGAATTATTAGCGGCAACAAATTAGAGAGACTCGGAGTGCTTTCTGGCAATAGCGTTTTGAATAGATTGACTCGGAGTGCTTTCTGGCAATAGTGTTTTGAATTAGAGAGACTCGGAGTGCTTTCTGACAAATTAGTTGTTTTTGTCAATTGTGGATCGTGAGAAAATATGGAAATAGTTTGTCTAATCTTTATATTTGGGATGGAAATATGTTATCTGGTCTTGATCGTCAGTCTATTATTGCCTAGAAATTTGTTGTTATAATGATATCTGTATTTGTAGTTGGTATTTTTTGAAATGTGTCATTGGGTGGTAAAATTTATTGAATTTGTGAAGATTTCTGCTTCCCCCCCCCCTCTCCAAGCTTGATACTATCAGACATGTTTCTTAAAGCGTCATATGTGAATGAGCTTGGTATTTACTTGAGAGTTAGTTAATAATTTTTTTGTTTAACTATCATCCATTCAAATTAATGATGAATGTTCTTTTCATTCATTAAGTTCCCATTGTTGGAATGGTACTAAAGCATACACTTGGTTCAAAAGTTACAATAGAGAATAATATTTTAGAGTTGGTCCTTGTGATAAAATATTCACTTAAAGTTAGTCGAGGGCTTGAGGCTGCATAGATTGACTATAAAATCTGCTTAGTTATTATTCTCTGCTGCACTTCCTCAATAGTGTTTAAGTGCTGTACGTTGCCTACGGTGATGTGGGTGCTGAGATTCTGGCAGTGCTTATTTTGATTATTTAGCGTATGCATTCTGAATCGCCCACATTTTTTTTGTGTGTTATACATCAAGATTCGGTTAATAATTTTGTAATGATGCGATTTAACGTAGTAATAAGTTATGCCAAATCAGGCGGATGATTGGTCTGTATGGTGTGCTTAATTTGAATTTTGTCAAATTCTTGTTTGTGGAAAGATTGTTCAGTGCCATTTGTTTCACTGCAGTGGAAGACTTTTTAATCAAAGTTCCGAGCAATAGTTATACCAGACCATTTTTTGTTTTTCTTTCTTTTTTTATTAACTAAGAAAAAAGATCTATCGTGAGTATATCAGTTATCGGATCTGTGAATTGAAATCGGATTAACTTCAGTATAAGTGTCTCATTTAACCCCTACTTATAGATAAGGATTTCTTATTCAAGTACTGTTGAATCCAATGAGTCTCTCTTAAGTGCGATTATTGAATCTTGAATTAGTTGTGTGACCCATTAATTGGAGACTGAAGGAGGTATTGCTCCGTGTGTAGTTATTAAGACTCAAAATCGGGTCACGAGTGAGGGAGACATGTTGGGTTGCTATCATGTTACTATTTCAAGTGGTTATACCAAATCATGTGAAATGACATCTTAGTGTTCTATGAATCTACGATGAGATTTCTTTTATTTAAAAATTGACTTATTAATGATGCAGTGCACTAACTTACGATGCCATGTGATCAGAGACTAAAATTGATGAGTAAAGGCAAATTTGATTCGATTAAGTTTTAATCGTTATTAAATAGTATTGACAACGAAACTTATTTTTAGACTTATTTAATAAATGAGCTTACGTCTGACAAAACATGGCTCTACTTAGTTCGTCTATTGTCTTACTTTCCATGCCCAAAGTGCTTGTTTTAATTTTTGCGATAAAAGCTTATTTTTAGTATACGCTGATTGTGGCGTTTAGTACCTGTCACGAGCATCTCAAGTGCATGTCAGACGAATTGTTTCGGATACAACAAACTTTCCCCCCACTTTCGTGCAATGTAGCATTCCACACTACAAGTTTGGTCAGCTAAAACAATTAATTTATGTTTCAAGGTTCTTGGTTTATGCAACTCTTTTGGCTCGACACCCTCTGCTCATAGCATCACAATGCTGGGGAAAAAAGAAACATTCTACAAAGAGGAGCAAATTAGATCCCAGGTCTCTTAGATGTGTCTTTCTAGGGTACTCTTCTACTCAAAAGGGATATAAGTGCTATCATCCTTCCACCAAAAAATACTATATTTTTGCAGTATGTACACCACAAAGAGTCCTTGTTACTGATTCTAGATGTCTCTGATTGGCTATTGTCTCCTCCGAATTGTTGATTAGGTGCCATCATCTTCAGGTTCCCAGTTTTTGATACTAAAGCTGAGCTTTCAAGTGCTGGAATTTCAACCATCACTCCACGTCGGCCCTCCTCTGCCCTTATTAGAGCAATAGTCTCATTCAATGAAGGGAGATCTCCTTTGCCTAGGATTTGTACTCTGACAGGATCAAATTCCAATGCTGGGGAAAAAAGAAAAAGGAAAGGAGGGGCAATGCCAAAAACTCTCAATACTGAATTAAATGATCATAAAGATGGAATATGCCATTTTGTTGGCTTTTTTCGTTCGCATCATTAAATTATATTCCCTTTAAAAATGCCTTTGTAAGAAAGGGCCGCTCTTCTCTTATGGCCTTAACTAATTTGGAATCACATCGCCAACCGAAATGTAGCCCCCAAAAATGTAAAGCCTTATCCAATTGTTCAACCCCACCTTGGGCATATATTCTAGTCAATCTATTGTACTTTTCAAATTTGGAGGATTTTGTAAATTGTGTTTGATTTTGTATGTTCTTAATCAGATAAATTGCTTTGATATTTGCTTGGAAAATCAACCATTGTTAATTAGTAGGCGCTAATGCGGATGACAGGGGTCTGTCATTGTTTAACTAGAGATCTTGAGTTTGAGTTTTTAAAAATGCAGTCGCATTAAATGCTTGTTGGGAGATTTTTATTATCTGTCGGGATCTTACTCGAGTCGGTTCAGATTAGTCAGTCCATTGGATTGGATATTGGATTGTTTTAGACAAAAAAAAAAATCAACTATTGTTCAAGTGTAATTGATTTAATGGATAACAGAAATATTCTTTCAGCAAAAAAAAAAAAAACGTAACAATCTTAAGAGGGAGAAATAATTGTAGGCAACCTAAAACATTAGCCAAAAAAAAAAAAAAAAAACTATTCAAAAAACTTACAACTTTACCACTTTCTTCAATATTGCCCCAAACTAACGTCCCCTTAATAATCGGTTATTTCAAAGGAATTTCTTATATGAGATAGCAGGGAGACATTTTCACTCCATGTGTAATAAAAATCTGAAGTCTCTAAAAGTTTTTAAGTTTTGAGTCATTATTTTCAAAATTTTCTTCTTGAAAATAGACTATCTACATTTTCCATAAAGCTGCTTGTAAATCAAAGCAAGTAAATTTCCCTTGAATAAGGAAAGATTTGAAGCTGAAACCAAAAAGAAAATAAACTTACGTTTCCAATTTTTGCTTTAAAAAAAAAAAGAGCTTATGTTTCCAATTAAAAGGAAACATGTATTCTAGATTGTTTGGAATATATACCAAAATATTGGGGTTAGATTGCAAATTCCATTTCTGGTTTTATATTTTATTCTGGGACACTATCTCCTTTGTTTCTTCCTGGCCATTTTTGTTTAAAGCCACTCAATCATAAACAGCCCATTTTTGGTTTCCACCTTGTTTAACAGCACAGACAAAACAAGACCCAACATCTCTCCCGCTGTCTGGAGTCTAGACTGCATGGAAAGCTAAGAACTTTGCCCGAAAAATTGAAGAAAGTTGATGGCTTTTCTTTTGCCAAACATCTCTCCTCCTCTCCTCCTCAGTTCTAAGTACTCAAAAGATACAGACAAACCAATCACTCAGCAAACCCAATTTCCATCTTCTCTTTACCAGGCAGCAACACCAGCAACAACAACAACAAAATCCACCAATAATAATGGTACCCCTCTCTCCCCTCTACTCCAGGGTGCGCAGGTTATGACCCCGCCAGATGCACAGGATAGGGAGCAGCACCAAAGAGATGATTTTTTTGTCAACCTTGGCCTGGCTGTACGGACCCTCCGCGAGGATTTGCCTTTGTTGTTCGTAAAGGACCTCAATTATGACATTTATAGGTATTTTCCTCTTCTGGGTATTTCTCTTTTTCTCTGAATTCTGTTTGATTCGTGAGAAAATTTATAATAGTGCTTCGTACTTGATTGTTTTCTCAGGGATGATATCACGTTTACTGACCCTTTGAATACATTTACTGGCATTGAAAAGTACAAGTTGATCTTTTGGGCATTGAGATTTCATGGCAAGATGCTGTTCAGAGAGATTTCACTAGACATTTATAGGATTTGGCAACCTTCGGAGAATGTGATACTAATTAGGTGGAACTTAAAGGGTGTCCCTAGGGTCCCATGGGAGGCCAAGGGACAATTTCAAGGCACTTCAAGGTATAAACTGGATAGAAATGGGAAAATTTATGAGCACAAAATAGACAATCTGGCCTTTAATTTCCCACAGCCACTGAAACCAGTAGCCTCTGTCTTGGATTTGGTGGCCGCTTGTCCTGCTAGCCCCAACCCAACATTTCTGTGGGGACCTGTGGACGCCTACTCTTCTTCATGGGTGGAATTGTATCGTGCGGTTAAGGAGACATTGGATCAAGAAAGGTACCAATTGCTTGTGCAGGATAATTTGGTTACATGTTCATAGCTAGTTTTCTACTTGAAGAAATTATATATGTGCAAATTTTACATTTATAAATATCTAAAGACAAGGTAATATGAAGAAAGCATGTTGGAGGATTAGGAAATAATGGGTTTTATTGGATATAAGGGTGTAGGTACATATGCAAGAGTGATGGAGAGTCAAATCTGGTTCTTGGGTTTGTGGGAGTGAAGAAGCTGGGCATATTTAGCGTACTCATATAGGTCAGAAGTGTATGTTACAAAATATACAGTAGTTATTTAACGAAGGTGTCTCCACTTTTGTAGTAATTTTGTTAGAAGATTGAATCCTAGATTCCGTTTATTATGGAAGTTACATTTTTTTGTAATTTTCATGGTTCATTAGAATGATTCTCTCTTCTGTCTCTTTTTCTCTGTTGCAGGCAGTTAGAAGTAATGTTTGACGTTGTAATTACTGAGTCTGAAAATGATTTGCTTGTTGCCAATCTAAGATTCTCACTTGATAAGATTTGAGAGGGAGCTTTTAAAGAAGCTAAAAAAACTTAATGTGATGATATTACTATCTCTATTTGGATAAAGGTAAACATTAGAGCATTAGGTTAAGATATTCTTCGTCTGATGTGCGATATTTTAGTCAATGGATAAATTGATTTGGCATATTGGAAGATTTATGATTCGAATGAAATATTAAAAAGATTTATTACTTAAATATAAAACATATCTTAGCGACAATAGCTTGCTAATAACGCCATTATAGTTAAACTGTCCAAACTTCATTAGCAACTAAAACCCGAGAATCGGCAAAAACCAGGAAAATCAAAGTGTATCATTACGATCAATAATGAAACAGACCGCACAAAATAGAGAATTTGTTCTAGCATTCTTTCCTCTGCTTGAATTTTTGAGAAGTATTTTTCACGAACAATCAAAATTGAAAAAGAATGCTATATTTAACTCTCAATATTCTTGCAACTAAAGGGATGACAATAGTTGGGGTCCGTTTGTCTCAAAGTAAAATGACTTCCAAGAAATTTTTTTCTCCTGTTTTTTGGTGTTTGGCACAACCAAAAAAAAAAGACAAAAGTGATCAACGTAAGATCACGTTCCAGTCAACGTAAAAGGAATCCCAACATTTTCCATTACGCAACTTTTTCGTTGCGGAAATTCCTGAAGTTACAGTCAACGTTTCATCATGGACGGCGGGATGCTTCACGGCCTCGTCCAAGGAGGAGTCGTCGGCGTGGCGAACCCAATGAGGAAGACGGCGATGACGACAAACACAGCACTCGCCGGCGATGAACGGGCGTCGGCGGCCGAAGCGGGAGATGCAACGGTCACTAAAGTAGCCGAGCCGACGGTGGGTTGGACAAGCATATATGCCAGAGACTGGACCACAGAGCCAAATGAAGGCCGCCGCCCATTGGTGAGGAACACACCACCCAAACTATTTTCCATTCAACGTCTTGGCTCAAATTAAAGCATCTGCCCAATACAGCAATTGGTAGAAACAAACTGTTAGAAAGAAACAAAAAAAAAAAAGCCATCTGGGAATAATGATTTTATTCCTCCAATTCGTATTTGAGTATAGGTACGGAATCCAAAATTTGAGTGGCGAATTTCTACCTAATTAAACTAGAAAGATAATTTTTAAAATTACAATTATACTTATTACAATAAAAAAAATGATGAAATTTACTTCTTTTTTTTTTAGTTGTAAAAAATTTCGCGATCGTTTTTGAGAAATTGCTTCATCATTTTATCTAAGCAACAATTCAGACACCATAAATTCGAGTCCGGTACCTTTTTCTGTCTTTATTTCACCAGAACCACACAAGTCGAGGCCTACTGTTATATATTTTGACAATATATATATATATATATTTGATAAAAAAAAGTATGTCAATTATTAAATTTATGAATTCAAATTAGAGTAACTTAATTTAATTGTCTTATTTAATTATTTTTAAAGGAGCAGAATCAGTATCTAAATATTAGTAAAATTGAGCATATCTCTGTCGTAAAAGACTTAACGATTATCAAGTCTAAAATTTATACACCGCATTATAATCTTTAGCCACCCTATTGTGGCAACCTAGCCATGTGTTAGCAAAAAGTGTAGATAAGGAGACTCAAACATGCATCGTGAGTATAAAATACACGCTTACTTGTCGCTGAATTATTATTTTAAGTGCTTGATATATTTCCAAACCGCAAAGGGAACATTGTCAGTCCTCTGTTTAAACGGTGCCGTTTTCTTTCCCTTGTCCGGCGAAGGTTTTCGTCACTAGAATTATAATTTTTAAGTACAAATCTTTTTTGCTAAAAAAAAAAAAATAACAGTCGCTTGCCTGCAAAGCCGCGGGCAAACACAAAGAGGAACAAAGAAGAAGATGATGGCTCAAAGCTGCCTTAAATCAGGGGAAGCAACGCAGCCGCCGGCCGTCTTCCAATCCTTGAACGGCCTTCGAAATATCGCCGAAACTCTTCGCTTCAAGGTCAGACCTTTCAAAACCTCCACTGTTTATTCGCTTATCTTCTTCTCTTCGTTTTTCTGCCCGCCCAGTCTTCCATTGATATCTCTGTTTTTAGTTACATGTGTTATTTTGTTGCCAATGCATTTTATTTAAGCTTTAAATGCCTTCTGATTGCCTATGGGTGGTGGGTTTTTTTTCTTTTTCTTTTTTTTCAATGTTTTTACCGAAAGTGCTAGACTAAATAGCTTAATTAAATTCTGAAGCTTTTTTAATTGAAAAATTTTATATTTTTAATTGGAAAATTTATATTTTTCATGATTTAATTGGAATTGGCAGATTGGGTAGCTTTTATCAGCTGGATGAAGATTTTCGGCCGATCTGAGTTTAGGACTGCCTGTAGCCAAATTACAGGAAAAATTATTTTATTTTTTTAAAAAGGGACAAATTGTGTAAACATGAAGTCAATTTCCTGAGCATGCTTTGTTTGGTTGTATCCAATCCCAAGGCATAGCAGAGTGGGAATTGTATCAGATTTCTTTTTATCCGAAAATGTGACTGAGATATGAGTGCTTGAGAATGATCCTTCTCGCTATCTTGCATTGAGGTGGAATGGATCGATGACGGTCTATACAACTATAGTTGTGTGTGGTTATAGTGTGTTTTGTATGTTTAAGTGAAAATTAGACAGTTTTTTTTATATGACTAACTTGTGCTTTGGAATGCTCTGATCAAGAAAAATTTTGCATGTCAAAAAAGACAATTGGTAATGTTTTTATAGGTGGGATGTCTGGAATAGCTCGCTATCTGTTTGAACATATATGTGAATTCAGAAAACTCTTGTTTCAATGAATGCTCCCATGTGCTCTCTATCATCTGCTCATGGGTTTGGGAATATGTTTGCAGGCTTGGTTTTTAGATCAATTTGGAGTCCTTCATGATGGCAAACAACCTTATCCTGGTGCAATTTCAGCATGTATGCTGTTATCACGTCTTTCGGGCATTTGGGTGGCTTTTTTTCATCTAATGCAGTTATCCTTTTTTTTTTTTTCCCCTTTCAGTGCATGATGTGGAAGTGCTTTATTCTGTGTGTGGCTGACAGTAAAAAAGCTAGCGGCTAGTGGTGCCAAAATGGTGGTTATTAGTAATTCCTCACGTCGTGCATCAACAACAGTGGAAAAGATGCAGAGCCTTGGATTTGATCCTTCTCTATTTGTAGGAGCCATCACCAGTGGGGAAATAACACATCAATGCTTGCAGAGGTTAGTCATGCTGTTCCTATCTGCTACGTACATGGGCATGATGATTAATGGAGGTTTTCTATGATTCAAGCCACGGGTGCATGTCCAGATATAACAACTTACGCTACTGACCTCAATTTTCATGCTCTGTCTGCCACCAATTCAAGCTGATCAGCATATCAATGTTCTTTTCAAGATGATTCCCAATTCTTTTCACGATGATGCCAAGTTTGTTTAAATGAGTCCACCTTATATGGATTCGGCAAAAGTTTGGTGGAATTAAATCCCTCCCGTTCCCGACTCTGTAATAGAAAGGATTCCCAAGTCTGCTATCATATGTGTGTCTGCCTGATGTGTCTGTTGCATTTTCTGCCCTGTATTCATGCTCACCATAGTTGGTTACTATGGTTTACTGTGGTTGATTGAGTTTCATAAAATTTTCTTCCATTAGAAAAGTGATGAATCCCTATCCCACAATGATGTCATTTCTTCTTTGCTTATGCTAAATACAAGGAACCATGTCTTTGCATAGTTAAAATATGTAAAGCTTCTTTGTAATGCAGAATTTTCTTCTTTCTTTCAATTTGAATTTCTTAAGAGTTTTTGTGCTATGATGCTTTCATTAACTAATATGTGTTTATTTTGGATGAATTCATATCTCAAACCTGGTTCTTGGATTTCATTTTATGTAGGAGAGATGATGATTGGTTTGCAGCTTTAGGAAGATCTTGCATTCACATGACTTGGAATGACCGAGGTGCCATATCTCTGGAGGTATGCCATGTAGTAGTCAGACTAAATTCCCTGTTTTGTTGGGCAGCCTCCTATTGTAACTACTTTTTATGTGCAAACTACATTCTCTCTCTCATGCACTTTCACCCTTTCTTTCTCCCCTCTTCCCTGTTGTCTCTTCCAGCAAAACTGATAGCGAGTCTTTGTTTGCTGAGAAGAAATAATGTCACTTGGTAACTTTTCCTGGTAACAGTAGAGGCTTGAGGCTGTTCCAATTTTGTAGAATATTGTGTGCGTAAAGGTATTCCTTTCTGAAAGGCTTGAAACATTAATTTGAAGCTCAAATTTTTTTATTTTATTTTTTATTGATAAGGCTCAGAAAGCAAGGAAATTCAGCATGATCAATGAATTTTAGAAGCACGCCATGGGAATTTTCAGCCTATGTCTTTGCTAATTTCTTCATTCAAATCTAGGCCTCATTCTACGATTTGGCTGTAGCTGGTGTTGAACGGAACTTATAATATCTATATTTAAACTTGCTATAACTCTAGTTAGAAAGTCTAATGATTTGGCGCTTGCTCTGTTGGTACTCAAACAGTCATGTTAAGACAAAAAGCATAGTTGCTTAGGTTTTTTTTTTTTTAATTTAAAAAATGATTTTCATATGTAAGTTTTATTATTTACAGGGCCTAGGCTTACGAGTTGTGCACAATGTTGAAGATGCTGAGTTTGTTTTGGCTCATGGTACTGAAGCCTTGGGGCAGCCTTCTGGCATAGCTTCTCCCATGACTCTTGAGCAGCTTGAGGAAGTATTGGAGCGTTGTGCTGCTAAAAGGATCCCTATGGTAGTGGCAAATCCAGACTTTGTGACTGTTGAAGCTAGGGCCTTGCAGGTCATGCCTGGTGAAGATTTTGTCCCCTTGTTACTGTTGCACTTGATATATATTTGTTTCAGAAAATACCATATGCCTAAATGGGAGTTTTGGTTCCATGTTATGTTTAGCAACTAATGGACCATTACTTGTAAATGCATGTCATAAACTATAAAAGCAGGTCAAGAATAACCTCTCAACCTTCTTTTATCCTATTGAGAGCCCTTTGATTTGTACCAAAACGTCAGAAATTGCAGTTGACCTATTTCCCTCTGTCCTAGCATTTAGGCTTTCTGTCTCTGTAGCCTTTGGAACTTTAAAAGGATATTAACCTGTGTTACATTTTGTCTAGTCGAGAGAACTGGCTTTGTCTAGCCATATGAACACATGTATGTTTGTCAAAATGAATTTGAACCGAGACAATGCAAGAGGATGTACTCTCTCTCTCTTTGTGTCTGACACACACACACACGCGCACACGCACACGTCAAAGGTCCTCTCACCGGTGGCTTCTTGAAAAAATATTTTCTTGTGTGCTATGAGGAGATTTGGATGGAAAATTTGTTGTATCTTGCGAAGCAAATTACAAATATTTTTTCTTCGGTCATTATTTTAATTATATTATGCAATGTAGCAATGCTTCCCATTCTCTGTTCTAAACCAACTATGCTGGGTATCTATGCCAAAATTATTTGTAGCAAGGGATCTCCTTCTAATTGTTTCTTTTTTTGTTATGTTTGGTAATCTACACTCGTCCAGAATTGCCTCTTTCCCTCTGTTTAATTATCAGATGACTGATTTCCCAGGAACATTGGCTGCCAAGTATGAGAAACTTGGAGGTGTAGTGAAGTGGATGGGAAAGCCAGGGGAGGTAATGCAAACATTCTGTTCTTGTTGTTCTATTTTACTTGTGTTGCCAGTCTCAATGGACAGCCATCTCACTGTTTTATGAGAGTACAAAACTGTCTGATGCTAATACGTTTGCCTTGATATGGATGTTGCTACTTTTACCCATTTGCTGTTCTACGTGGTGCCATAGCTGGTATTGGGCCACACTAGTGGTGCCTCTGCAGTTTTTATCTTGTATGTTATGTAGGGATTTCTGTCTACCAAGCCGCAAAATTACCTCAAGGAACGCATTAGTTATCAAGATTTATGATCCTCTTCATTATTGGAGAAAATAGAAATCCTTGCAGATAATTCTGGATCTTGGTAATACTTCTCTACACATTTCAAATGTTTCTCTCGCATGCCTTGCAGATAATTTATAAAACAGCCATGGCCATGACTGGTGTTGATGCTTCTGACACTATTGCTGTGGGTGACTCGCTTTTCCATGACATCAAAGGTGCAAATGCAGCTGGAATCCAATCAGTGTTTATTACCGGTGGGATTCATGCAAGTGAGCTTGGACTAGGTAGCTTTGGTGAAGTGGCAGAGCTATCGTCTGTAGAAGCCCTTGCCTCCAACTATGATGCATATCCGTCATTTGTGTTACCAGCATTTACATGGTAGAAACGCATGCTGGTAAGGGTAAACACATTTTTCTTCTAGGGATCATTCTCGTTCAATTTAAACGACTGGATTGGATTAAATGGCTTTGGCGAATTGAGTGGTTTGATGAACACCTCTAAGTTGGCTCGAGGAGTTGGAGCTGGTGGGACTAGAGTTGGAATGGGCTTGGACTAATGTTCCTTATTTTCTTTCTTTCTAAGACCTTTCAGCCTTCATCTCTTAATCCCGCTATTTGATCAAGGAACACATTAAAGCCTCCAATATACAAATTATCTCATATTTATTGTTGTATGCCACATTTTACTGTTAAATCTCGTGGATTTTTTCGAACTAGTTCTATAACTTCATTCTTTGTCCCATAATTATACATTTTGTTTCCACTTTAACTAATTAGTTCCTATTGCTAATTAACAAGCACTAATGCGGTTGGTAATGGTCTATTATCGCTTAATCAAAGGTTTTAGGTTCGAGTTGTGGAAATGTATCAAGCACCTGTCGGAAGACTTTTGTCATCTTTTGCGATGCTATCTAGGTTGGTCTAAATTAGTGAGTCTAATGAATGAGATATTGGACGGTCTAAATTAGTGAGTCTAATGAATGAGATATTGGACGATTTTAGATTGAAAGAAAAAAAAAGTTCCTATTGCTACTTTCAAAAAAAAAAAACACTTAGTTCCTATTGTGATGCATTATTGTTTTTATATATTCAATGGAAGAACGAAACTCGGTACATCAAATTTGCATGAAGCTGATAAATTACTCATGTTTAGCTCTAACCCAAAAAAGAATGAAGATTAAAGTGAATATCTGTTTAACTAATCAATTTATCAAGTACCTTATTAGTGTCCCAAGAATAATTGTACCTCACTTGACGAGTTGTCTCCAGTTTACAAGATTTAAAAAAAAAAAAGAAAAAAACCCCATTAAAGGGTTACCAGTATACACGAAGTAATTTTCATCGAGAACGCAACCTAGTGGCTGGTGCACTAGGCTCTTATGCACGAACAATGCCATTGGGTTTTTCTTTAATCCAAGCCTCCACCATCGTGTAAAGCAGCACTTGATTAGGATCAATTTGGAGTCCACTGGCCAAGGACCCGTGCCCCTAAGGTCCCACTACTGTGTCCTGTACTCTACTGGCTATAAGCCCCCATAGGACAAAAAAAAAAAAAAGATTTCAATAGGGAAAAAAAAATTGATAACGGGTGTTGCATAATCATAAAATGGGCGTTTTAATATACGACTCTTTTATTGTAGAATCTAGAGAAGATATTAAGTATAACCCGACTAAAGAGTTATTACTATTCACAACGCATTGTCAAGTACACAATCTTATATTTATCTTGCACAACTATGATACTTTCGCTCATCAATAGACATAAACAAAAGAGAAAAAAAAATTTAAAGAATATGGAGTGCCATTTATTTATATACATTTCTTAAATATAAAAATAAAAATGAAAATAAAAATGCACAGTGAGAAAAGAAACATGTGAAGACATGATATCGACATTGTTTAGGTTGACCATGTTAAAGTGGGCATCGCAGTCCAGAGGGATGCAACGTAACTGAAATTTGGTTGATTGAGATTTTTATGTATGGCGACATATTATACACACCATTGCCTTTCTTGCATGCTGATGTCTAATCTTCCCTTTTTCAATAGTGGCTTGGCGACCACTTTAAACTTACCTTTTCCATTGATCCCTAAGTTTAACAAATCTCCACGCTCTCTCTCTGTCTCTCTCTTTTCCATTGATGTCTAATCTTCCCTTTGTCTTTGTTTTTCCTCCATCAATTTCCTCTCATTCTTATTAGGATTCAAAATCAAGATGCTGAGCCACAGAGACCTACAATGTGAGAATATTTGGAGTGTTAAATGCCATTTGGGTGGTCGCCATTTAGTGAGAATCATGTGTATGCAAGTCACTCCCTAATAAATTATAGTCCTAGGAAGTGAAATTTTAGTGTATAAGTAATGTTATATACATAGAGGTTTATTTTAAGAACCGTGTTACCCAGATAAGGAAACTGGCAGTTTGAGGTTAACACAATCATTTTAACTTTCTTTTTTAATTCCTTCTTCGTATAGGTCTATTACACATTATTTTTATATTTATAGCACATAAATTTTAACTATTATTTATATGACATATATTATACATTAATTTTAATTATTATATACATGAATATCAACGATCCTCTCCACTTTTGACGTAAATATTCACCTTACTCAGATAATTTTTTTTTTATTTAAAAAAAAGTATGGGCCGTCCCAACGTAGGAACCCTCCCTCCCCTCTCTCTTTTTCCGTCCCCCTTAGCCGCCCCGTTTCTGACACCCCGTCCGGCTAACAATTTCCATTTTTCTTAGCATGGTTAAACGTGTGACACAAATATCATAACTTTTGATTGAATATTTATAGCCCGTTAAATACATACGCTGAAAATAAAAAAAAAATATAAAATCAACAATCATTATATTATTACATAACCGATAAACTCTGATCCGTATGAAGATAAACATATGCCAATATAATAATGCCCTTTTAACTAAAAACCTCTTAGTGGTTTTTACTCTTTTAGGGTTTATTTAGTTGGAGCCGTTCATTAATTGACGGCATATGGTGCTCTTATATTATTAGCCATACCGTGAAAAGGGTTTTATATTGCAAATTGCATGTCCTGCGTTCATTCCATTTTTATAAGGGATTCCATTGGATCGTCCAGATAAAAACATCTGAAAAAATATCTACAATAGAATAAATTAAGAATTTTTTTATAACTATATTAATATAATGTTTACATATCTTATTAATGTTGTTATATAAAATAATAATAGTTATTGTAGCTCAGACACTCTTTCAACAAACTATCTTCCACCTCATACCTTTTTCCTTCTATAAAACCGGAGATGCTCTCTTATTTAAAACCCACAAACCCAAGAGCTAGATCGCGCTTGTTTTACGCACCATGTTTAATTTTCTAGGTTCTTGTGCCATCTTGAAGGTATCATTTCTTTTACTCGTTCTTTTCCCTACTATGGTCTTCAGTGAGTGTACCTGTGAAGTTGAAACTGAAAAGCAAAATAAAGGTGAGGCACTTAAGTATAAGCTAGCTTCGTTGGCCACAATTCTTGTGGCTGGTGCTCTTGGCATCAGTCTTCCATTGTTAGGCAGAAAAGTACCTAACTTGAGCCCTGAAAATGACATATTCTTCATGGTCAAGGCATTTGCTGCTGGGGTCATTTTATCAACCGGGTTCATCCACATCTTACCAGATGCCTTTGAGAATTTAACATCACCCTGTCTCAGCCAAAATCCTTGGGGTAAATTTCCATTCACTGGCTTTGTTGCTATGATGGCTTCGATAGGGACCTTAATGGTGGACTCATTCGCGACGAGGTTTTATAAGAGACAGCACTTTAACAACAGCAAGCAGGTTAATATAGATGAAGAGGAAGGCGATGAGCATGCAGGCCACATACATGTTCACACACATTCTACACATGGTCATGCCCATGGTTCTGCCTCCCCAGCTGAAAATTTGAGCATGTCTCAGTTGATTAGACAGAGAATAATATCACAAGTGAGAATTATTCTCCAGATAATTCCTTAATTTTAACACTTTCTTTGCATGGATGTTGTGATGATGATGATGATGATTGCCATATTGTTTCCTTTTTCCAGTGTAATCTACTTATCTGAACTTTAATTTGTTGTAGGTGTTGGAATTGGGAATTGTTGTTCATTCAGTGATTATTGGAATGTCCCTGGGTGCCTCCCAAAATCCTGAAACAATAAAGCCCCTCTTAGCAGCTTTGTCTTTCCATCAATTTTTTGAGGGACTGGGACTTGGTGGCTGCATCTCTCAGGTATAGATATTATATATCATCTCATGTACATTCCAAGCTTAGTTTGTAGGTAGGCAGGCCTGGTTAGGAAAATTGTTGTTTAAGGTTCAAAAATTCTAATCTATTATAGAAAGAGAAATACTTAATGAAATTTTTAATGTAAGATCAAAATAAGATTAAAACTGTATAAAATATTGAATAACTAAATTTAAAAAAAGAAAACACACACACACACACATACACAAGCTATTAAACGAATAAAAGACTGCATAACTAAAGGTAAGGCGTACATAGAGCTCTTATAGGAAACAGATCACCTATGTGTAACTTTAGGTAATGATTTGGTAATCAATAAAGGAAGCGGCGCTAGTGTTGACACAATGACAAGACTTTTTTTTACCCTTTTTTAGAAATTTGCAATAACCAAATTTTAAAAAAATTGATATATTTGTAATAGATCTTTTTTTATTGTAAAAAGAAAAAAAATCTCAAATGGACTTTAAATCATTCTTTCCATTAGCCGTAGCCTTTACTTTGCAGTTCATTTAGTTTTGTATTTTCCTTTTGGATCCGACTATAAGATTTTTTGGGTTTATTTGAAAAAAAGGATTTTATACTGTATTTCAAATATTTTATACTATACAGAATTACAGATAACATTTTATACAGTATAAATAATACTTACAATGATTTTATATGTAAACATACTATATTAATAGAAGTTTCATTTATATTTTATCAAATATTATTCATGTAATGTAAAATATTTTTATGCACTATAATTATTTTCGTCTCCATCTGAATCCTTGAGTTCTGTGTTAGATTACCCTTTTTTTTTTTTTTTTCACTTTAACCTTAAGGTGAATATTATGTTACGTTTGCAGGCAAAATTTGAGTCCAGATCTATGGCAATTATGGCAACTTTTTTCTCCCTCACAACTCCTTTAGGGATAGCAGTTGGGATTGCAATATCAAATATCTACAAAGAGAGTAGCCCTACTGCACTAATTGTTGAAGGGATTTTCGATTCAGCATCAGCTGGGATTTTGATATACATGGCACTTGTTGACATACTGGCAGCAGATTTCATGAACCCAAGGATGCAAAATAATTTGAGAATTCAATTAGGGGCATATGTTTCACTTCTTCTTGGGGCTGGATGCATGTCTCTATTGGCCAAATGGGCTTGAAGTTTTGAGCACTCCATTTAAGCTTTTTAGGTGCAATTTCAGAAATTTAGTGGTTACCCATGTGTGTAGTGCCAGATAATGCAATTCTAGCTTCACTTCAAACTTCCACTTTCTTGAAAAAGAAGAGATAATGCATGGGCCTCTCTTTGACTTCTTTATTTTTTATTTTTACCCCAAAGACTTTATCTTTTGGGATAATTTTGGGAAGAAAAATAAAGGAAATGGAGAAAATTCAAAAAGGAAACTACCATTTAAGTTGACTTGCTCATCCCAAAATCAAACTCGACTTCATATTTTGGAAATTTGTGTACTTCCAACATTCTTGGTGGATAGATCCCAGTAACTCAAAGTTATATCTAAATTAAAAAGAACACTAGCTAGACATGCTGCGCCCATTGCTGCGAAGGAGATAGTTTCCACGTGTATAAATGAAGCGACAGGAAACGCTCAGCAGGCTGGATTCGTTCAAGATCATTTATAAAAAATAATACTCAAGAAATCACTTCCCATGGTGATAATAATTTTGTGTTTTGAAATGCCAGAGATAAACACTTATTCTCGTAGCATTTTATTACCTTATAAAGTGAAGTTTTTTATTTATTTATTTTTTTTAATTTGAAACCGCTCAGTATCTAATTTATTAGACTGATTAATCTAAACCGATCTGAACAAGATTTTAAAGGACGGTAGAAATCTCTCAGCAAATATTAGCACCTGTTTTTTTTCATAAATTTTGGCAAACAAAGTCCATATAGACGGTAAAAACCATTTCTGCACGCAAAATTGCTACATCCATCAGCGAAAAACATTCATGGAAGCTTTAATATATATCTAAACTTTGAATGACACCACAGCAAGTGGAAGAATAGCATGGAATCCATATTTATGGTAAAAGAATTTTGAGAACTTCGCACGATGGCAAGGGCTTCTCTCACCTTTATAATACTTTAACAGGGTTTACAGAAAAAGAAAGGACTTGCGGTGAACTCCGAAGTGCAATGTAGTGGTCAGCATAGCCAATCGAAAAAAGAACTGCAATTACTATATTTGAACGTCTTTGAGTGCCTATAATAACTTAACCGCACATCACCCGTGCCTTATATAATTACAAAGGCTTTCCGGACATGAGCGGCTTGGGAGGGGACAATGATCTGATTTCAGGTGCAGAACTAGGGAAGAGCATGTTTAGCCTGTGCATGAGTATGTCAGCTCTTGAAGGGATCTCATTTAGAAGAAATTGCTGAACTATAGGTTTCTTAAACCACTCCATGACAGTGTCCCCTGGGGCCCTTAGAACCACCTTGCTGACCTCAAACGGGGACTCTACCGAGCTCAGCATCTGCGCAACCACAATCTTCAGAGTTGGCCCTGTAACCAACTTTATGCGTCTCGGTATCACACCGTAGTAGAGCATGCGCTTTCGGAACCGATGGAGGGTATGCACAACCGCTATAAGAGCGGCTCCAACTGACAAGTTTCTAACATCCAGGGACCAAGCAATATGCTGATCAAAAACTATAGCCTTTGGGAAAAGCTTATTCTCGTATGCAACTTTCCAAACACATCGGGCACGGTTGATTTGCCCCATCAGAACCAGATAGTTGAGAAGGACATTTACAAAGTACCTCGCAGCACCCTCCTCCAACTCATAATCAATGCTCTGAAAGAACTCTCTCACAAATGATAAGACTGGCTGTTTCCTCTGTTCTGGGCCAGTGAAGAGGCCACACATAAACGCATGTGCCTTGTGTCCTGTAGCACTAAGGATGGACATTAGATGCTTCTCATTCTGTTCCTCTTGACATCGAACTAGATGGGCAAGAATTGATGTGTAGAGTATGAGATCGACTTTTGCAGCAGAATGCACATAAGTCTCAAGGAGAGGCTTAGCTGATTCATAGAGGCCGTTCTTCATGCAAGACTCAAACAACTGCCTCATTATGAAATTATTCGTTCTTATCCCAGATGAGCCCATAAAACGAAGCCACCTCAAAGCAAGATCAAGTGAACCATCCTTGATGAAAACCATTAAAACATCACTAGCACTCACATCAACAGTATATCCCATCGCCTTCATTTCGAGTAAAATTTTGGCAGCCACATCCACAAGCTTCTTTTTAGCTAGGAGAGTCAAAAGGGCAATATAGGTACTCAAACCTGGTCTTAGACCTGCATTGGTCATCGAATTATATAGCTTCATTGCAGAATCCACTTGTCCGGTGGCAGCATGCATTTCAAGAAGACACGAATACGTTGATGGAGTGGGCAGAAAGCCAGCTTTCTCCATATCTTGAAATGCAGACATTGCAATATCAAGCTTCCCAGATTTTGCATGGGATTCAATGATCATCGTGTACAACGCAAAGTTAGGCCTGAAACCGGCTTTCTTCATCTCATCCCAAAGCCTAAGGGCAGTATCCAATTTGCCAGCCTTGGTGTAAGATTCGATCAGGGAAACATACATCGTAGCAGCTGGCCTAAGCCCAAAACCCTGCATTTCCATGTAAATCTTCATTGATGTATCCAACCTCCCTGCTTTTCCCATTGAATCAACGAGCGAGGAGAAGACGCTAAAGTTTGGACGAAAGTTCCTTTCTTTCATCTCCTGGAAAAGCTTGAAAGCTGCATCAAGGCGACCTGATTTTGCCAAACTCGGAATCATCATCTCATACGTCGACCCATCCAAGGAACACTGTGCTGCTTCCATGCTCTCATATATCTCAAACGCCTTGTAAGGCAAGCCCTTGTTCAGAAACAGGGTAATCAGTGAGTTATAAGTTTGCGTGTCCATTTTACAACCAGAATCCTGAACTTTCTTGAAACAGCAGAAGGACACCTCCAACTTCTCTGCTTTAGCCAAATACTGAATCACCCTATTATGAGCACTAAATGAGGAAGCCCCGCTCTTACTAGAATCTTGAACCATGTCGTCAAACAAAGCCTGAATTCCATCAAAATCTCTAATTTGATTCAACCCATCAAACAACATGACGTACACGTCATCGTTTGGGACATACCAAGATTGTCTCCTAGACCATTTAAACAAACTCAACGATGGATCAGCATCATCAATAAGTTTCAGAGCTTGTACCACATGAGTCATGTTCGGAAGAAATTGCAGCCTGTCCAATTGGGTCTCCAGTTCCGGGCCCCATTTCCACCTCTTGACAACCTCAACAATCTTTGCAACAGCAGAGGCATTCAAAAATGGCTTCTTGAGCGCACCAACCATGACATGATCATCCAGACCGGGCTCCACCGACCTCACACCTTTCCCACTATAAATCAAACTGCCAGACTCATCTAAATACTCAATTTCCTCAGTCCACTGACCAGACCCACTGCCTCCACCACTCTTCCCAGAACAGTAATTCCTCGCAAACTGAAGGTTAATTTTGGAGGAGCAAACATTGGGGGTTTTGGGTGGGGAAAAAATTGGGGAAAGTGAATCGAGACCTATCATAGAAGTAATGAAACTGAGATTATTGCAACCGTCAATTACTACATTTCTGCAAGAATCAGAGCATCTAAACGGAGGCCTGAGGCTAGGGTTTTTACAGAGTGTGAACAGACTTCTGCGGTAGAATTCACGGCTTGTATGAAACATTGGAGGAATAAGAAATAGATGGAGAGAGAATTAGGGAATTCTTTGTGGGTATTGGAGTTGCAACCAAAATAGCTTACCTTTAAGCTTGTAGAAGAAGAAGAGCAAGAAGAAGAAGAAGGTGGCGAGAAGAATGGTCAGGGGGCTGGAAAATTTGGAGGATGAGGATGAGGAGGAGAGCATATTGGGCCTTTGCCAGGCCTGGCTTGCGTTGAGAGTTTCAGATCTTCTGGGCCCAACCTTTCAGTTTAAGTTTTTTCTGCGTCTCCAGTTAAACTGATTAGTTTTTATTTTTTATTTTTGAATTGCATATTATTTTAATTTATATTTTGTATTTTAATATGATACTTATTTAAGTATAAATTTTAATTTCTATTAAAATGATAATAATAAAATAAGTCTTCGCAGTCCGCCTTAATGCAGATCTCTGATGCCTATAATTCAACCCTCATCATGCCATTTGCAGTCAAATTTAGAGTCTCAGAAAGTGGCCTAATAGACAAACCTATAATACAACAAAACTCGTTTACCATAATATAAAATAAAAAATAAAAAATAAAAACTCAACAATAAATAAAGCGATTGGAAGCAGTAGATTTTACTAAAAAGATGTTAGTTCTGTTGGTGTAAAAGCAGAAGACCAACACACAAGCTGCAGAATTTGATGGTTCTGCAGAATCAAGGCTACTGCAACTTCAAGAAAAAAGGAACAAAAAAAACACCCGTGAAAGAGAGAAGAGAGATATTTCTGCAAAAGTGAAAAAGTTTTTTTTTTTCATTAGCATTCAAACTATATGTAAAGTATTACAAAAGGAGTACATAAAGTACAATAGACCATGCTTCAAGAACAAGCAGCCATACTCATTGTACTTAAACAAGAGATACAAGCTATTACCTAATCCCACTTAGATACATAACTTGTTCTAAGAGAAACATTACAATAAGCCAAAATATGCTAAGCTGACAGCATTGCAATAAAAAGAAAAAGTTCAGATACAACAAGGAGATTAAAATTGAACATCCAATTGACTGCTGGAAGGAGTGCATTGCTGCTCAAAGTTGGAACTTTAATGACTTCATTCCACTGCAATTCATAATGTTCAAGGCCAATCTCTGTTAACATCTTCACTCCTCCTTGGACTTGACACATTGCATCCCAAGCTCCTTTCTGAAAAATTCAAACTTGGACTTGGGAAGTGCTTTGGTGAGAATGTCAGCAACTTGTTTCTGAGATTCACAAAAAACTAACTGCACTTTACCATCTTCAAGAGCATCTCTTATAAAAAAGAGCCTAATTTTGAAGTGCTTTGTTCTACCATGCTGCACTGGGTTCTTTGCAATTGCAATAGTAGACTGGTTATCACAGAAAAGCATTGTTGGTTCATTAGGGATCTGCCTCAAATCACATAGCATTTTTCTCAACCAAATGACCTGATTCACTGCTCCAGCAGCTGCTACAAACTCCGCTTCAGCAGTGGATTGTGCCACTATGGATTGCTTCTTTGAACTCCAGCAGAAAGCTCCAGAACCAAGAGTAAACAAAAAACCAGATGTGCTCCTCATGTTTTCAGTTGATCCAGCCTAATCACTGTCAGTATAACCTGTCAGTTTGAGCTCTTCAGCCTTTTTGAACATCACACCAAGCTCAATTGTTCCTTTTATATATCTTAAGACCCTTTTTGCTGCACTATAATGCAATTCACTTGGTGAACTCATGTATCTGGAGAGTAAACTAGTTGAATGCATGATATCTGGCCTAGAGGCTGTTAAGTACAACAAACAACCAATGATACTTCTGTAAAGTGACTCATCTACCTTTACAGCTCCATCATTCTTTGTCAATTTATGATTAATGGCCAGAGGTGTTGATACAGGTTTGCAAGCATCCATTCTGAACTTTTTTAAAACTTCCTTGGCATACTTCACTTGGCACAAGAAAATGCCATATTCTGTTTGCATCACTTCCAATCCAAGAAAGAAAGACATCAAACCCATGTCAGTCATTTCAAATGCATGCTCCAGACCTTCTTTAAACCTCTGAACTGATTCTGCACAGCTTCCAGTTACTAAAATATCATCAACATAGAGAGAGACTATAATCAAATGATCCTTTTCAGCCTTTACAAAGAGAGTTGCTTCATTTTTGCTTCTCTCAAACCCAAGACTTGACAAATGATCATTTATTTTGCTGTACCAGGCTCTTGGGGCCTGTTTAAGGCCATACAAAGCCTTCTGCAACTTGTACACTTTAGAATTTTCTCCCTTTACTTCAAAGCCCTCAGGCTGTTCAATAAAAATTTCTTCCTCCAGAACTCCATTTAAGAAGGCTGACTTGACATCAAGTTGATGAACACTCCAACCCTTTTGTGCAGCTAGAGCTAGGATAAGCTTGATGGTATCAAGTCTTGCTACTGGTGCAAATGTCTCTGAATAATCTACACCAAACTGCTGAGAGTAACCCTTTGCAACCAGCCTTGCTTTGTGCTTATTCACAGAACCATCTGCATTTAACTTGGTTCTATAAACCCATTTCACTCCAATCACATTTCTGCCTTTTGGCCTTTCAACAAGAAACCAAGTTTGATTTCTTTTAAGTGATGTCATTTCTTCTTGCATAGCTTGTACCCAGCATGGAGATGAAGCTGCTTCAGCATAGTTTGATGGTTCAAGTACAGCAAGATTGCTTCTTTCATACACATCAATGAGAGACCTTGTTCCTCTTACAGCAAAGTCATCATCAGAATCATCTTCTATGTCATTGATATCAATCCCAACAGGCTGTATGATTCCTTCTGCAGGTTCTTCAATGCTTTGTTCATGAGAATTGCTCCAATCCCAAGCTTTGTTCTCATCAAACTTGACATCTCTGCTCACAAGAACCTTTCCAGACTTTACTTCATAAATCCTGTAGGCTTTTGATGAAACACTGTACCCAATGAACACTGCAGCCATAGCCTTTTGATCCAACTTCTCTCTCTTTTCTCCAGGAACAAGTATATAGCACAAGCTTCCAAACACTCTGAGGTGTTTGACAGAAGGTTTGGTTCCAAACCAGCACTCATATGGTGTCATCTTTTGCACTGATTTGGTAATCAATCTGTTGAGAAGATAGACTGAAGTGTGAACAGCCTCTGCCCAGAATCTTTTGGGCATATCCTTTTCCAACATAAGGCATCTTGACATGTCCATTACTGTCCTATTTCTCCTCTCTACAACTCCATTTTGCTGTGGAGTGTAGGGTGCTGAGTATTGATGATGAATGCCAGCCTCTATACAAATTTGATTGAAGGCTGCTGAGGTATACTCTCCTTCATTGTCTGACCTTAAAGCCTTGATTTTGCAACCTGACTGGTTCTCTACAAGTGCTTTGAAAGACTTAAACACATCTGCAACCTCAGATTTATGTTTTAAAAAATAAACCCAACAGTATCTTGAAAAATCATCTATAAATAAGATGAAGTATTTACTTCCACTTAGAGATTGAGCTTTCATAGGCCCACACACATCAGTGTGTACAAGCTGAAGTTTCTCCTTAGCCCTCCAAGCTTGATTTGTTGGAAATGATTGCTTTGACTGTTTTCCAAGCTGACAAGTACCACACACTCCTTCACTATATGGAGTTTCAGGCAAATCAGCAACCATCTGCTGCTTTTGCAAGGATTGAAGGCCAGCAAAGTGAAAGTGGCCTAGTCTTTTATGCCAAAGTGTAGAATTATCACAAGCAACAGGCAATGCAGCATGATTAATTTTGTTCAGTTCTAAAGCAAAACTTTTGCCTTTCATATGAACTGTCACAAGCTCTGTTCCAGTAGAGTCTAGGATTGTGCAATTTTTATCTTTAAACATCAAGGAGCAATTCTTTTCCAATAATTGACCTACACTAAGCAGGTTTTGACTGATTTCAGGCACAAATAACACATCAGAGATAGTCTTTGTACCTGTTGAAGTTTCCACAAGAACATCTTCTTTTCCTTGAGCATCAATGAGAGCTCCATTTCCAATCCTAACTCTTGTACTGTAGGATTTATCAAGCCTCATAAATAGGGTGGAGTTTGGAGTCATGTGGTGAGTACATCCACTGTCAATAAGCCATGTATCAGTGTTGCTTTTGACAGTTGTGTAACAAGTGGCACTGAATAGCTCCTCTTCAACTTGCTGATTCTCTACCTCTACAACCTGAGCCTTCATCTTTCTTTGTTTTCTTTGCTGCTTTCTTTTATCAGGACAGATTCTCTCTATGTGACCTCTTTTGTTGCAGAAAATACACAATGCATCAGGTTTTCTCCAACAGTCCTTTGCAAGATGAGTTGTTCTGCTGCAAAATTCACATGGAGAATACACTTTCTTCCCTGCTGACCTGCTGCTTTCAGCATCTTTCTTATCATATTGCTGTTTTTTGTATGAACTCTTTCCTTTTGAACTTACAGAAAAAGCTCCTTCAGAAGATGATTGTCCAGATTTTGCTGCATCAGTTAGTGATCTAAAGGCTCTCCTTTGTTCTTGTGCTTGAAGAGCACTAATAAGATCAGACACACTGATCTGAGACAGATCTTTGGCTTCTTCCAAGGCTGAGATCTTTGCTTCAAACCTTTCAGGTATGCTCACCAAAATCTTATCTACAATTCTCTTTTCTGGCAAATCATCTCCTAGCAACCTTATTTGATTTACCAACTTCATGAGTTTGTCACAGTATTCTTTGATGGTTTCCACATCCTTCATTCTCAAAACCTCATACTCTCTTTTGAGATTTAAGATTTGCATGTTTCTAGTTTGTTCATTTCCACCAAATTCATTTTTCAATCTATCCCATGCACCCTTGGCAGTTTCACATGACATAATTCTATTGAAAATTACCTCTGTCACTGATGTTTGAATGCATGACAAAGCCTTGAATTGTTTTGATGCTTGCTCACTGTGGTTCTTCAGCTGAGCCATGGTAGGATTTTCAGGGAGAGGAGGTGGTTCTCCTCCTTTCTCAGTAATGTCCCAGAGATCAAATGCCTTCAGTTAAGTCTTCATCATGACTGACCATTGTACATAGTTTTCTCCTGAAAACTTTGGTGGTGGTGTAGGTGAAAAGTTCAAGGAAGCCATCAAAGAAAACAACAACTCACAGTGTTTAGTGTTTGCACTCACTCTCAATCTCTCAATGATCTCTCTCAAGTTTTCTTAGCACACACAGATCCCTTAAAGATCATTTAAGAGCTCTGATACCAGTTTTGTTGGTGTAAAAGCAGAAGACCAGCACACAAGCTGCAGAATTTGATGGTTCTGCAGAATCAAGGCTACTGCAACTTCAAGAAAAAAGGAACAAAAAAAACACCTGTGAAAGAGAGAAGAGAGATATTTCTGCAAAAGTGAAAAAGTTTTTTTTTTTCATTAGCATTCAAACTATATGTAAAGTATTACAAAAAGAGTACATAAAGTACAATAGACCATGCTTCAAGAACAAACAGCCATACTCATTGTACTTAAACAAGAGATACAAGCTATTACCTAATCCCACTTAGATACATAACTTGTTCTAAGAGAAACATTACAATAAGCCAAAATATGCTAAGCTGACAGCATTGCAATAAAAAGAAAAAGTTCAGATACAACAAGGAGATTAAAATTGAACATCCAATTGACTGCTGGAAGGAGTGCATTGCTGCTCAAAGCTGGAACTTTAATGACTTCATTCCACTGCAATTCATAATGTTCAAGGCCAATCTCTGTTAACATCTTCAAGTTCAAACTCCAAATGCTTCTTTAATTATCTTCCATCACATAATTATTAGATTATCAGTTCCAAGAACCGATAAACAATCAAATAAAAACGATGACAGTCACTCTCTTCTCATAAACGTTTATTGAGGACGAAACACAAAGACGAGAGCATTAGTCTTCCATGCTGGAAGTGGAAGTAGTATGGCAGCCTGTTGCCCGTAATGCCAACCAGAAGTGAAAGGAATGGACATATCGTATGATACGGTTGTGCGATGGAGGAAGTAGAGGGTGACATAAAGGCAAGAAAAGCAACAAAACTGCCGAGAGGAAAACCAAGCACATGACCAGCAGTGCAGTGTAAAGCCAGTTGAGTTTAACTAAAACAAGGCATGTGCCAGCAGTGAAAGCCAAGGACATCATGGTCAGAGCAAATCCCAATAAGGGCAGTCCTACTTGGAGGGCTTTAGACACTAAGTGGAGGTCACCCAATTGCGCCCAGATAAGCACAACAGCAACCATGATAGAGCTGTACATGGCTGCTGTATCACAGAAAACAAAGACATAGAGCATACGGCGTCTGAGCATGACTGCCATTCCGGGGTCTGAGTCGGCGCTGCCGTTAAGGCCTCCTGGGATTGTGAAACCTGCTGCAAAGGTCACCGTGGCAACAAGAGTTGATACGAGTAGCAGAGTGTCTACTCTGTTTTTGTACTTTTCCGAGCTGGGTTGCACCTTGTCTGTTGAAGCTTTTCTAGGAACGGGATCGCCGTCGAGTAGCATTGCAGATGAAGCACTTTGAGCTCCCGCATCATTTAATGCCATCCATGTCAACCGCTGCAGGATGCCAAAATCAACCATCAACATAACAGAAAGATGATCGGAGTGATTGTCTAATGAGCACTAAGGGGGCCTTAAGTTAATGCACACCATATTTCCATTTATTTCATGTTCTAAGTAGGTTAAGAGCAAGCAACATAGGTTTTGACGCTACATCTCAACCCACCCAAAACCTTGAGATAAGACATTAGGTGAGTTTATGGTTCTATGTCGCTTATATTTTGCTTACTTCTCCCTTTCTACTTTTCCAATTTAGGACTATTAGCCTCTTATTTGTTCATACTCGATACTTCAAACTTACATATAAAAAATGTGTTAATAAATTGAAAAGATTTGCTTATATATCGTAGTATTATCACGGTATATGATAAGAGAAATTGATTAACATCAGTTTACTCGCACCTACCTCCCTAAATGAGGGCAATTCTTCCACGTAATAAAGAGAAGAATCAAGCGCTGTCAAGCCTTCCTTGTTAGTCAAATTCAGGTCCACTCTTTTATCCCATGCCAAGACACTCACAACCTTGGGATGCCAGTACGTAGTGGCCAAGTGCAATGGTGTGTTTCCATCTTCGTCCCTTTGGTTTACGAGCTTTTGCAGCTTAGGATTCTTCAGAATATAGCTCACTACATTTTCTCTTCCACTCTCTGCCGCAATGTGGAGTATATTTTGCCATTTGTGATTAAGCATGTCTCCCGGATCACGGCAATGTTGAAGCAGCTCCTCAATTACATCCACATGGCCCATAAGAGATGCCATATGTATTGGGAAAAAGCCTTTACTGTCCGTTTGGTAGACACAAACGCCACATTTGCTGATTAAGAAACGGACACCGTCAAGATAGCCAATAGATGCTGCACAATGTATTGCGGTTCTTCCCTCTGTATCTGTGGATTGAATGAACCTTCCTTCTTGACTCAACATGAAGCTTAAGACCTCTGCATTTTAGAGTATCAAATATTGGCATTGTGAAACCTGAAAGTGTTAAATACAATAGCCCACTTTTCTTAAATATTGATATTAATGATAGTTGCTGATCTTCTCTCCACAACTTAAAAAACGTGCTGATGGAATGGTTTGTAGCAGCGTCATGCTTGATGCTAACCAACAAAGGAATTTTAAATTCTTCTCAAAAACAAAGTAATTTAAGGTGCTTGCATTCGATTCACTGTTCTCTTATATGACAGAAAAAAAAAAAATCAACAAAAACAAGTAGAAAACTAGGGTTTGACCATTTGAACACAGTTCCCCGGATCAGTTTAGCAAAAGATTGTAGAAAGTGAACAACATTAACATTGTGTTTGGAAGAGGGAAAAAGGGGAAGAAGAAGAAGAAAGTAGTAGGAAAAGGGTTAGGCATGACTTTACAATCACTACTAATTTCTACCGTCACTGCAAACAATCCAATTATCAGGCATGCATGCATCCCAAGTTTACTGACATTGTTGACGCATCAATGGTGCTGCCGGTTTTTTAGCGTATATCAAGTTTAGAGTTTTGTTCATCTTTCTTAGAAATTTACTAAGTTAGTTGTTATCTTTATCTTATTTTAAATTTTGTTTAGCTTTATTTGAATGTTTTTAGTTTAAGATTATATTGTTTCTTATATCGAATTGCTTGGAGTTTGAATTTCAAATGTAAAACTCCTTTATATATGGAGTTTTAATGATTAATAAAAATAAAATTAAAAGAAGATGAAGAAGTTTTTCGATCTCCTTCTCCTTGCTGCAAGTTCTGCAGCAAGCTTTCAAAAATCATCAAACATATATAGCAGAGAGCAGATATTTCAGCGAGTGGGGAAAGCAGTGGCAGCATAGCAAATAATTCATGAAATTACCAGTTCTCTGTGATCTAGCATCATGGGACACAGCAGCTAGGATGGGCGACTTTTTCTTCAGCCTTTCATCAGTATGGACGGAAACATCACAATGTTTCAGTCGCAGCAGCATATGTTGGATGCAATTCAGATACCCAGATTCGGCAGCAATATACAAAGGAGACTTGTCTTGGGAATTGAGGAACAAGGAGGCCTCGGGGTCGGCTTCAATCAAATCAATTGCCAACAAGTAATGACCATTGACGATGGCCTCGTGCAAAGCCGTGTTTGCCTCTTTGTTCTCTTGTTTCAGAAGATCTGCTGCCGAAGGTTCTGTGTCAAGATCACGTAATAAGGATCTCCAGATAGCAATGAGTGCCAATACAACATCACGGTGTCCAGCCTTCGCAGCAACATGGAGAGCAGTATCCCCTTTGAGGTTTTGCTTGTTTAGAAGAACAGACTGCCGTTCATGATCATGGTCGTGATCATGAGAGAGGGAAACAATCAAAGCCAGCGTCTTTGCATTCCCTGCGTTGGCAGCAGCGTGAAGTAATGTGTATTTCAAGGGGCTCAAACTATGGAGAATTGCCTGTTGACTCAGCCCTTCTGCTTCCGATATTCTGGCAACGACATTAGCCAGAACATCAGCATCCTTTGTAGTAGCAGCTTCGTACAATTCTTGTGCATCGTCATAGTAGTAGCTATATGCCAGGCCATGGTCTGCTATACTGTCCAAATCCGTTATTTCTAAGGTGGATCCTCCTACGCTCTGTTTTTCCACATCCAAACTCGCACCCTTGTCATTTGGCTGTGACGTCTTTTCTCTTTTTGAGGTATCCTTGTTGCTCTTTCGCTTTTTCTTAAACAAATTTTTTCGACTTCTCTTTTCCTCGATGTGGATGTCGAGTCTTGCCATATCTGTGATCGATCAATTCAAAGCAAAAAAATATATGTTCTGCAATCTGTGCGGTTTATGCGGATTGGGACTAAGTGAAAGAAAATATCAAAGCGGCTCCTTCAATCAATTCTGAGACCTGGGTGTCCCTGGTGTAGTACCTAGATAAATGACTGGGAACCAGTTCTTGTATATATGACAAGGGAATGGATTAGGAGGCCTATAAAATTTCTTTACAATTTTGTTTGGTATATATAATTAAAAGTAACTATTTGTTAATTTTTTTTAAGCACATAGCAAAATAAATAATACAAAATTAAAATATATTTTATTATTTTAATTTTTTTATTATTTAGAATATATATATATATATTTGTAAAAAATTAATAATTAATTATTTTTTTTTTATACATAATCAAGAGAAACTTGTAGAAGTATTTTATAGGATTCATAAACATTACCGATACGAGAAAAGATTCTGCGCGAAAAGGGCGTCTCCTACAGACGCCATCCAACGAGCGGGACCCATTAATTGAAACTTATTAAAAAATTAAAAATTTGATTCAGATTCTCAAAATTTGAAATTCAATTTTTTTTTTTTTTAAAAAGGTTTTGACGATTTGGTAAAAGTGATGATTTTATTGACTATCTTTAACTATTTTAGAAATTTTACCAATAGTTTTTATTTTTTTTTAGACTTTGCCTTTCACAATTTTTTTCACCATTTTTGGTTAGCTAGTCGTTAATTTTAACATGTATCAGTTCAGTTAGCGATATATTATCGTACTCATATATCACGTCAGCATTCAATGATCAAGTGACAATGATGATGTTTTAAAAAAAAAAATTATGATTTTCAATTTACTTTTTTTCGAAAAAAAATTAATAAATATTAAATTAGTTAAAAACATTTGGATATCACTTAAATTAATTTAAGAAATATGGATGAATTAATTTTGTTTCATAGATTTGGATATCGCTTAATTCTCCAATAAATGTGTAACGATGACAATTGAATGAACAAATTATTTATAGATGTACAACATTTTGGTAATGAATTTGCTTACAATCTTGTAATTAGTTACTTATTCGGACTGTCTACTTGCAAATTTAAACAACTTCGTTGCACTTTTACTAAAATTTCTGATCACGAAGAATAAATCTTCTAATATGTGTCTCACAAAATTTGTCAATATAATCAAACTTTTATCTCTATTCAATGTTCAGTGACCCTTTACACTTAGGCAAAATAGTAGTTGCTTCACAAAGACTTATGAAAATGCTCGGTACTTCCAATCGAAACACAATTACTGACCATGGGAAATGTGACACATGCTATCTTCGTACATGGTTTATATTAATTTTCATCCGTTGCAAGTACTTATACTTCAAACGGGACGGTGAAATTTACTAGAACTGGATTTCATACATTTTCTGCAACGAGTTTCCATATAATTGCAACAAAAATAATTTTTTTTTTCAGCAAATTGTTAACAGAAGAAGTAGTTGGTAATGTCTAGCAACAGAATTCTTGTATTTTCTACAACAACGAGCATTGTAGTTGGAACAAGAGTACACTTTATTGCTACAGGGTTTTTCCTTTATTATTTTCAAAGTGCATTGTGTTATTTTAACTACTTCATAAAATTACACCTAAAATTTGTTGAATAACCACTTCTATCCCAAGCTGTCTGCTGGAAAGTATGTATGTAATGACCAATATTGAAATTCATTTTTTTTTTTCTGTAGCCGTTAGCAAGATAATTGCAACAAAATCTTAGTTTAATGCAATAAAAGTGTTCGTATGCAATTGATTGGAGATCGAGCCTTGTTCAATTTTTACCAAGAGAAAGACAAAAAGGCCGAGCTCTTAATCCTAAGAATTCATGGTTCCCTAAGGTTCTTAGTTTCTACAAGCATTGTTACAAGAATGAATATCAAGTAAAAAATTTCACAGCTTCTTTGGCTCCCACAAGTTACGTCAGAGTGTGTGGGTCTCAATGCCCAAATGCCTAAGCAACTATAGAAAATTTTTCTAAAACAAAACAAAAATTAATGGGCATAATACCCAATAAATGATGGCAACAGATGCCTCCAAAATAGACCAAACTATGATCAACAAACAAACAAAATGGTGGAATTTCCTGAGTTTATAGCTTTTGTTTCCAGACACAAATAAAAACTCCAAAGAAAAAAAAAATTACAAAACAAGACATGCAACTTCTGCGTTTCAAATTTACAATACTAAAATAATGTAGAACACTAATTCAGTATTAGGAATGAGATCAACATCCCAGATAATCTAATTTAACACACCAGGTTATTTTATTCTTTTTCTAAGATTAAACAAAGTCAATCGCACAAACAAGAATAAGAAACAAGAATAAAGTTAAAAATATATATGTTACCTATTTAATTCGTATATTTTGTTGATAAAAAAATATTTAATTCATGTATTTAACCTTTTTAAAATGATTTTTATTAAGTTAAACTCATTTATTAATCGATTGATCACTTTTTATAACTTAAAGAACTGATGTAATATCAAATCAAAAAGTTTAGAATTCAAATGAAATATTAAAAAGGTTTAAAACTTAAACGTAAAAAAATTTGAAAGTTTAGAATTAAAATATTGATATGTCACATTGTATGTAAGTAACAAAGTACAACTATAAAGAGGGAGAAAAAAAATAAAAAAGATCGATGGAAATTGTAATGAGCACGGGTTTCGAGCCAGCGACTTCAGCTTCACCACAAATCATTTTTGTGAGTCTTCATTACAAGAAAAGCAGATTCCTTAAAGCTAATGAATGGCTTTCCTTACATGAAATGCAGGTCTTCATTACAAGAAAAGCAGATTCCTTAAAGCTAATGAATGGCTTTCCTGACAAGAAAAGCAGGTCTTCATTACAAGAAAAGCAGATTCCTTAAAGCTAATGAATGGCCTTAATGAAGACCCACAAAAATGATCTGTGGTTGGTAACGATTTGAGGCTTTAATGATTTTAATGGCCTTAGTGAAGCTGAAACGATTAGATTTTCTACGGATGATGGTCTCGGAGAATAATCGTGAGTTCTCATATCACTTATGAAAAGAAGAGAAGCCTTAAAACCTTGGGACAGCTGTCCTATCTTTCAAACTGCCTGTAAATCAGCGATGAATTAATTATCGTGATCAACAATGGATATTCCGGTCAAATACCAAAAAAAAAGAGAAAAAGATGAAACAAGTTATAAATGAGCTCATGATTTATATTTTCAAATCGATTTTGAATAAAATGAAATTTTGTGATTAATTTGTTTGTTGCTTATTTTTGTTCTATCTCTAGAAAAGCCTTTCTAATTCAATAATGGTGACGGCTTAGCAAAAGGGGGAAGAGGAACGGTTTGTTTTGAAGAGTTGAGAAAAAAAGGTCAAAAAGAAGAAATTTGGCCCAAAGTATGCCACTTGGCTTATGGAAACAATGGGTTGGAGGACATCGAAAGTAGTTATAGAGTGATTATAGAAGTTTAATTTCTAAAAAATGATAAAAATAAAATTTTTTAAAAAAATTAAGTTCTAAATATATTTATTATTATCTTAAATGTGTTTAGTATTACTCTAAATCATGATTTTTTTTCAAAAAAAATTAAAATTTTTTTTTGGCTTTAAAATTTTTTTACCACTCTATAGGTATTTTCAATACCCTAATTTTTCCATGGGTTAATATATTTATATAAAAATGTAGATACTCATAATTACACACTCAACAAGAATTAAAAAAAAAAGATCTCACAAAAATGTTTCAATAAAAATCGGTTAGAGAATGGACTAAATAGTAATAAACTAATATTGTTACCGTTATAACTGGAATATAGTTAGAACAGACTTATGCAGTACAATTCACGGCTTCCATGAAACACTGGAGGAATAAGTGAGAGATAAAGAGAGAAATAGGGAATTCGTTGTGGGCATTGGAGTTGCAAACAAAATGCCTTACCTTACCTTCCTTTAAGTTTGTCGAAGAAGAAGAAGAAGTAAATGGTCAGGACTCAGGGGAGTGGAAAATTTGGGCCTCGGCAGAATTGAAAGTGGGCAAATTTAGAGGAGGAGGAGGAGGTGGTGGACCCGTGGAGGGCATATTGGGCCTTTACCAGGCCTGGCTTGAGTTGAGAGTCTCTGATCTTCTGGCCTGGCCCAACCTTTCATGTTATTTATCATTATGATTTTTTTTTCCCTTTGTGACAGCCAACCTGTCTCGGACAAATTTCAAGTCAACGTGGTTTCATTCTTAAATCCTAAAGAATTTCATAGCATGAACTCGATTGTTTTTCTATTTTTTTTTTCTTTTTCGTTGTTGAGGTAATGTAGAGATGAATATTCACTATACTTTTTACCTCTATATCTTGGGTTCTTTTTCCATGAATATATGGCTGCTAAAATTGACTCTTTTTTTTCTTTTCTTTTTTTTTTTAAATATGGGCTCGCACAGTTGTGCCCATTTTCTTTTGTTAATAATTCTCTCCTTTTTTATCCTTGAGCAGGTGTAGGTGTGGAGTGTTTGGCTCTTGCAATTATCGATCAAGTCAAGTTACAGGGTAATAGAAAATATACAGGAAAGGAGATAGAGTGATGTAGTGGGTGTTGGTTTTGCACGGAACTTGCAGCCTTTTCTTTATATTTTTAGGTTTGAAAACTTTAATATATGCAGACTTCTTTAATAATTGTAAAATAGTAAAAAAATTTTAAATAAATATTTGTACATTTTTTTTATCTCTCCTATACATATATTTTAACTAAATGAATATTGTAAGTTTTTCAAAAAAATAAAAAATAAAAATAAGAAAAACAAAACCTACGTATCACCTTATCCTGTCTTCCTTTCTTAATTACTCTGCAAACTCTTTCCTTATCAATTACAAATACCATTTACAGTCCAATTTTGAGTCTCAGAATGTGGCCTAATAGGCAATTCAAACGTGCAACACAACAAAAATAGTTTACCGCAATTGAAAAAAAAACAATACAAAAACAAAAATATTTGGTCACAATCACATCTCTGCTCTTAAATGTTTATTGAAGACGAAACACAAAGGCGGTGAATTTTAGTCCTCCATACTGGAAGTGGAAGTGGTGTGGCAGCCTGTTACCCGTAACAGCAACCAGAAGTGAAAATAATGGACATACCGTATGATACCGTTGCGTGGTGGAGGAAGTAGAGAGTGACATAAAGGCAAGAAAAGCAGCAAAACAGCCGAGAGGAAAACCAAGCACATGACCAGATGTGCAATGTAAAGCCATTTGAGTTTTTCCAAAACAAGGCATGCGCCAGCAGTGAAAGCCAAGGACATCATGGTGACAGCAAATCCCAATATGGGCACTCCGACTTGAAGGGCTTTGTACACTAAGAGGAGGTCACCCAATTGCGCCCAGATAAGCACAACAGCAACCATGATAGAGCTGTACATGGCTGCTGTATCACAGAAAACAAAGACATGGAACATACGGTGTCTGAGCATGATTGCCATTCCGGGGTCCAAGTCGCTGCTGCTGTTAAAGCCTCCTGGGATTGTGAAACCTGCTGCAAAGGTCACCGTGGCAACAAGAGTTGATACGAGTAGCAGAGTGTCTACTCTGTTCTTGTACTTTTCCAAGCAGGCATGCACCTTGTTTGTTGAAGCTTTTCTGGGAACAGGATCGCCATCAAGTATATTTGCAGATGAAGCATTTTGAGCTCCCGCGTCTTTTAGTGCCTTCCATGTCAGCCGCTACACGATGCCAAAATGAATCATCAACATAACAGAAACACGCTTCAAGCGATTATCTAATGAGCACTAAGGAGGCCTTAAGTTAATGCACACCATATTTCCATTGAATTCTTGTTCTAAGTAGATTCAGAGCAAGCAACATGGGTTTTTGAAGCCACATCTGAACCCACCCAAAACCTTGAGATAAGACATTGGGTGGGTTTATGGTTCTATGTCGCCTATGTTTTGCTTACTTCTCCCTTCCAATGTAGGACAATTAGCCTCTTACTTCTTCGTGGTTGATACTTTAAATTTAGATATAAAAAATGTGCTATTAAATTGGAAAGATATGCTTATATCTCATAGTCTTATTACAATCTCTGATAAGAGAAATTGATTAACATTAGGTTGCACGTGCACGTACCTTCCTAGATGAGGTCGTTTCTTCCATGTAATAAAGAGCAGCATCAAGTGCTGTCAAGCCTTTCTTGTTAGCCAAATTCAGGTCCACTCTTCCATCCCATATCAAAATACTCACAACCTTGGGATGCCAGTGCATGGTGGCCAAGTGCAATGGCGTGTTTCCATCTTTGTCCCTTTGATTTACAAGCTTTTGCAGCTTAGGATTCTTCAGACTATAGCTCACTACATTTTCTCTTCCACTCTTTGCAGCAATGTGGAGTATATTTTGCCATTTGTGATTAAGCATGTCCCCCGGATCTCGGCAATGTTGAAGCAGCTTCTCAATTACATCCACATGGCCCATAAGAGATGCCATATGTATTGGGAAAAAACCTTTACCGTCCGTTTGGTAGACACAAGTGCCACATTTGCTGATTAAGAAATGGACGCCGTCTAGATAGCCAATAGATGCTGCATAATGTATTGCAGTCCTCCCCTTTGTGTCTCTGGACTGAATGAACCTTGCTTCCTGACTCAACATGAAGTTCAAGACCTCTGCATTTTACATTCTCAATTATTGGCATTGTGAAACCTGAAAGTGTTAAATGCAATAGCCTACTTTTTAAAATACTGATATTAATGGCAGTTGTTGATATTCTCTCCCTCCCAAACTTGAAAACTTGCTGATGGAATGCCACCTTAGATAACAGCCAACAAGTTAATCAAAGAGCTTGCCATTCAATTCACTGTTCTTAACATGACGGAAAGAAAATGACAAGAAAAATAGATAGAAAACTAGAATTTGACCATTTGAACACAATAGAAATAGAGAGACCTTAAAAAAAAAAGATTTTCCAATTACGCATCCTAGCTCAGATCAGTTTGGCAAAAGATTGCAAAAAGTGAACAAAGGACTTACCTGGTGCACAAGGTGCTCCCCAGCTTAGTGAACCGTTGCACCAAGGCTCGACCTCAGTAACTTTAAACGACATATATTAAATCACAACTTCACAATCACTACTAATCCCTATGTTGAAGTAAAGTGAGAATTTGCCTAGAGACTATGTAAGCTGACCTTGTGTAGAAGGAAAAGTAGCAATTTTTTAGAAGGAAGCTGCATCAGTAGCAACAAGGCTGATGGGAATGGAATATTTTTGAAATTAATAGTTTATGTGATATTTTTTTGTAAAGTCAAGTTTTTAATTATAGTCTAAGAGACTTTTAGTGCCTAGAGATAGCAAAATATCTTTTTTGTCTTATTCAAAAAGATATTGTAAGTGTCCATATAATGGAGCCCTTCAGCAGAAATGAAAAGTAATGCTTTCTCTGCAACTTTTTTATTTTCCTTAACTCCTACAAGTGGTATCAGAGCTATAAGGATCTTAAGGGAGCTGTGGAGTTAAAGAAAAAAGAGAGGAGAGTTAAGAAAAAGAAGAGAGTTTTTGAGAGAAAGTTGCAGTAGGAAAACACAAGTTTGAAAAGGTGAGTTTGAGTGAAAATTAGAGAGAAATATCAGTGAAAGAAGAGAGAATTGCAAGCATGGCTTCAAGTGGTGTCAACTTCCCAGCACTTCCAATCTTCACTGGATCAAATTATCAGCTTTGGTCAGTAAAGATAAGGACTTATCTCCAAGCTCATGATCTCTGGGAAGTGGTTGAAACAGGTAGGGATCCTCCTGCTCTGCCTGAAAATCCAACCATCAACCAGATCAAGTTTCACAAAGAGGAGACTACAAAGAAGTATAAAGCACTGAATTGTATTCAATCTGCTTTGCCAGATGTAATATTTAGCAGAATTTTGGCATGTCAGGCTGCCAAAGAAGCTTGGGATAAGCTTAAGGAAGAGTTTTATGGTAGTGACAAAACAAGGCAGAAGAAGCTTTTGAACCTGCAAAGAGAATTTGAAATGCTGAGAATGAAAGAAATTGATTCACTTAAGGATTATGCATCAAAGTTGCAGGAGCTTGTGAATCAAATCAGATTATTAGGTGAGGATATCACTGACAAGAGGATTGTAGAAAAAGTCTCAGTTAGTCTCCCAGCAAAGTTTGAAGCAAAAATATGCTCACTTGAAGATTCAAAGGATTTAAGTAAAATATCCTTGTCTGAGTTATTGGGAGCCCTTGAAGCTCAAGAGTAAAGAATGAGTATGAGAGGGGAGAGTAGTGGTGAGACTGCTCTAGTGGTGAAGGCTAAAGGAAAAGTACCATCTGCCAAGGATACAAAAAAGGCATCAAGTGATAAAGCTGCCAGTGGAAAGCAACATGCAGAATTTGGGAAAACTACAGGAAAATGGGGTAAATTTCCACCTTGTCCCACCTGTAAGAGAACAAATCATGCAGGAGATGAGTGTTATTGGAAAGGAAAGGTGCAATGTAGATACTGCCAAAGATTTGGACATATAGAGAAGTATTGCAGAAAAAAACAGCAACAGCAAGGTCAAACAAGCACTCAAAATCAACAAACACAGAATGCTAGTTTTACAGAAGAAGAAGTGAAAGAAGAACATTTATTTGTGGCTTTGTTGGTGAGTGTATATGATGATGAAGAAGCTTGGTTCTTGGATAGTGGGTGTACATACCACATGACCAGCCATGAAGAACTCTTCAGTGAATTGAAGAAATTCTCAGGAGCTGTGAAGATTGGCAATGGTGAGAAAGTGTCAGTCAAAGGCAGAGGTACAGTTGCCATCAAGTCAGTTACAGGTACTCTCTCAATCTCGGATGTATTGTTTGTACCTGATTTGGACCATAATCTGTTGAGTATTGGTCAAATGATGCAAAGTGGCTACACTTTTTTGTTCCAAGGGAAAGATTGTATTGTGTTTGATCCTGTTGGTGCTGAATTTATAACTGTGCCCATGAAAAATAGAAGTTTTGCATTAAAATTACAACAATTTGAGAAGTCAGAATGCCATGCTAGTAAGGTGATTGAAGATTCTCAGATTTGGCATAAGAGATTTGGGCACTACAATGTTAGGTCGATCCAATTTGCACAAAAAAATGATTTGTTGATTGATTTACCAACTGTTGAGACTGATCTTGGTGTTTGTGAAAGCTGTGAGCTTGGTAAGCAACATAGGCAACCCTTTCCCAGTTCCAGTATGTGGAGAGCAAGAGAGAAGCTTCAATTGGTTCATTCAGACATATGTGGACCCATGAAGACAGAGTCTGTTAATGGCAGCAAGTACTTCTTGCTCTTTATAGATGATTATACTAGAATGGCTTGGATTTATTTTCTTAAACCAAAATCAGAGGTTTTTGAAGTGTTCAAGAAGTTCAAAGTAGCTGTTGAATTGGAAAGTGGTTGTAATCTAAAGGCTTTAAGAAGTGATAATGGCAAAGAGTACTTGTCAGGAGAATTCAATAAGTTCTGTGAAGATGTTGGAATCAAGCATCAACTCACAGTTGCTTACTCACCCCAACAAAATGGAGTGGTAGAGAGAAGAAATAGAACAGTGCTTGAAATGGCTAGATGCATGCTATTTGAGAAGAGACTACCAAAGTGTTTCTGGGTAGGAGCAGCAAACACTGCAGTATATCTTCAAAACAGATTACCAACCAGGTCAGTAAAAGGAAAAATTCCAATTGAAGCATGGAGTGGATTGAAACCTTCAGCCAAACATCTCAGGGTGTTTGGATCATTGTGTTACACACATGTCCCTAATGAAAAAAAAAGCAAACTGGATGCAAAAGCTGAAAAAAGTGTTCTAGTTGGTTATAACTCTCAGTCAAAGGGTTATAGAGTTTATAATCTGGCTTCAAAGAAAATCATTGTAAGCAGGGATTTGCAGATTGATGAATCAGCATGTTGGGAATGGAAAGAAGATCAGAAGTTTAATGCATCAACTGTAGAAATCATTGAAGCTATAGATTCTGGTAATGAATTGGGGCCTGAAACCTATGATCATTTACCTATTAGGGGATCAAGGTCACTAATTGAGATTTATCAAAGATCTAATAGGGCTGTTGTGGAACATGCAACCTTTGAAGAAGCAAGGAAGTTTGAAGAGTGGAATGAAGCCATGAGAGATGAAATTGCAGTCATAAAAGGAACCAAACATGGAGGTTAGTTGACAAACTAGAAGATAAGCATGTTATTGGAGTTAAGTGGGTGTACAGGGTTAAATTAAATCCTGATGGTTCTGTTAACAAGTGCAAAGCAAGACTTGTTGCGAAGGGCTTCTCATAAAAACCCGGCCTTGATTATGGTGATACTTTTGCACCAGTAGCCAGAATGGATACAATCAGAATTTTGATAGCTCTAGCTGCACAAAAGGGATGGAAAATCAATCATTTGGATGTAAAATCTACTTTTTTAAATGGAGTTTTGGAAAAAGATATTTATGTAGCTCAACCTGAAGGGTTTCAAATTGCAGGGGCAGAACAGAAAGTTTACAAGCTTGACAAAGCTTTATATGGCTTAAAGCAAGCCCCTCGAGCTTGGTACAACAAAATAGATACTTTTTTGTTCAGTAAGGGGTTTAAAAGAAGTGAAAATGAGCCTACTTTGTATGTCAAAATAGGCTTAAAGGAAGAAGTTTTAATTGTCTCACTCTATGTTGATGATTTGTTGATTACAAGTAGTAATGAAGTTGAATTGATGAAGTTCAAAGCTGATATGGAGAGCCAATTTGAAATGTCAGATCTTGGAAGTATGAAATACTTCCTTGGCCTTAAAGTACTTCAAACTTCTGAAGGCATCTTTCTATCTCAGAGGAAATATGCCTTAAAAATTCTGCATAGGTTTAAAATGGAGCAATCAAAACCAGTAGCCACACCCTTGGTCCTAAATGTGAAGTTATGCAAGAATAAAGGGGCTCCAGAAGTTGATACTTATGAGTATAGAAGACTAATTGGTAGTTTGTTGTACCTAATTGCCACAAGATCTGATATGATGTTTGCAACTAGCCTACTTTCAAGGTTTATGCAAAACCCCTCACATTTGCACCTTAAAGCAGCAAAAAGGGTGTTAAGATACTTGAATGGAACATATCATCTTGGTATTTGGTTTAAGCCTGTTGAAATGGGACAATTGAGAGGCTTTGTAGATAGTGATTGGGCTGGAAGCTTAGAGGATAGGAAGAGCACATCAGGCTATGTTTTCTCATTTGATTCTGGGATGTTTTCTTGGAAATAAAAAAAACAAGAAGTTATGGCCCAATCCACAGCAGAGGCTGAATATATAGCAGCAGCTGCAGCTTCAAATCAAGCAATATGGCTCAGAAAACTACTTAAAGATCTTGGTTTCGTGTAGGTGGCTGCAACAACAATCTTTTGTGATAGTAAATCAGCAATTGGAATTGCAGAAAATCCAGTGCAACACGGGAAAACAAAGCATATCAGTGTTAAATACCATGCATTAAGGGAAGCCGAAAAGAATGGTGAGATCAAGTTAGTGTATTGTAGATCAGAAGAGCAGGTTGCTGACATCCTGACCAAGTCCTTGTCCAAAGGAAGATTTCAGTTACTCAAAACAAAGCTTGGAGTCTCTTGCCAAAATCTCAAGGAAGAGTGTTGAAGTAAAGTGAAAATTTGCCTAGAGACTATGTAAGCTGACCTTGTGTAGAAAGAAAAGTAGCAGTTTTTTGGAAGGAAGCTGCATCAGTAGCAGCAAGGCCAATGGGAATGGAATATTTTTGAAATTAATAGTTTATGTGATATTTTGTTGTAAAGTCAAGTTTTTAATTATAGTCTAAGAGACTTTTAGTGCCTAGAGATAGCAAAATATCTTTTTGTCTTATTAAAAAAGATATTGTAAGTGTCTATATAATGGGGCCCTTCAGCAGAAATGAAAAGTAATGCTTTCCCAGCAACTTTTTTACTTTCCTTAACTCCTACACCCTACAGTAACTTTAAACAAACGAATTATCAGCAATGATCGACATATGTAACAGAGAGTAGATGTTTCAGAGACTGGGGAAAGCCGTGGCAGTATAGCAAATAATTCAAAAGAATTACCAGCTCTATTTGATCTGGCATCACGGTTCACAGCAGCTAGAATAGGCGAATTTTTCTTCAGCCTTTTATCGGTATGGACGGAAAGATCACAACAATGTTTCAGTCGCAGCAGCATATGTTGGATGCAATTCAGATACCCAGATTCGGCAGCAATATACAAAGGAGACTTGTCTTGGGAATTGAGGAACAAGGAGACCTCGGGGTCGGCTTCAATCAAATCAATTGCCAACAAGTCATGACCATTGATGAGGGCCTCGTGCAGAGCCGTGTTTCCCTCTTTGTTCTCTTGTTTCAGAAGATCTGCTGCCGAAGGTTCTGTTTCAAGATCAGGTGATGAGGATCTCCAGATAGCAATGAGTTCCAATACAACAGCACCGTGTCCGGCCTTTGCAGCAACATGGAGAGCAGTATCCCCTTTGAAGTTTTGCTCGGTCAGAATAAGAACAGACTGCTGAGAGAGGGAAACAATCAAAGCCAGCGTCTTTGTGTTCCCTGCGTTGGCAGCAGCGTGAAGTAATGTGTCTTTCAAGGGGCTCAAACTATGGAGAATTGCCTGTTGACTCAGCCCTTGGGCTTCTGATATTCTGGCAACGACATTAGCCAGAACATCAGCATCCTTTTCAGTAGCAGCTTTATACAATTCTTGTGCATCATCATGGTAGTAACTATACGGCAGGCCATGATCCTGTATATCCAAATCCGTTGTTTCCGGGGTCGATGATGATTCTACTCTGCTCATCATCTGTTCTTCCAGATCCCCACAGGCACCGTCGTCAACTGGCTGTGACGTCTTTCCTCCATTCGAGCTATTCTTGCAATTAAGAGTTCGTTTCAAATACGATTTACTTCTAGCTTCCTTGTCGATGTCGATGTATCCATATCCCATATCCGTAATCGATCAACGCCAAAATATTTGCTCTGTGTGTGTGTGTGTGTGTGTGTGGTTTATGTGGATTGAGACCAAATAAATGAAAGAAATATCGAAGTGGCTCCTTCAAATCAATTTTGATCAACATTGGGAAGGAAGCAGACTTTTCTTCCCAAACTTTCATTTCGTCGGCAATTTGACTTGACCCCAGAAAAAACCAACCATCTTACACGTTCTGCGAATTTTCAAGCGCCACAAGCTCACAAAATTCGGGACCAAGTCTCTGCATTAATGGAAGGAAGGAAAGATCTATCAGCTGATTTCACTGTTCCTGGTTCGACCCTCCTGCGCGCGAAAACTCTATGTCTTTTTTTTTTTTTTTTTCTTTTAAGAAACTGGAGGGAAATTCTCGTCGTCGTCGTCGTCGTCGGAGGGCATATTGGGCCTTTGCCAGGCCTGGCTTGAGTTGACAGTCTCATATCTTCAGGCCTGGCCCAAGCTTTCGTTGGTGAGGTGATGGAGAGATGAAAATTCACTTTTTACCTCGGCCAAAAAAAAAAAAAAAAAGAACATTCACTTTTTACCTCTATATCTTCAAATTTTTTTGTTAATTAATGATATATAATATGAAAACTTTTTTAACGATTCTTTACGATTCAACTTTTTTGTTGATGTGATAAAAAATTTTTGATACATTTATTTTCGTTATTTCAAACTAAACCCTAAAAAAATTTAATGTTACCTTAAAGTTTAAAATTTTTTGTGAAATTTTGTGAAAAAATTGCGTAATATTTATCTTTATTCTTCCAAGGATATATTGCTAGGGGTGTTAAAAAAACCAAAATTTTTAGTTAATAAAAAAAACTAAACTGAACTGAGTCAAATTTTCGATTAATCGTACCAACTTGATAATTGGTTGATCGAACCGATTGAAAACCAAAAATTTTGGTTGGGAAATAGTTTTAAATACTAAAAAAAATTGTAGTTAATCGAATTAAACCGAATAATTATAAAATAGTTCCGGTTTTAATATGAATTTGCAACATTTTGGATTGACACTCAATGGATCTTGCTTTGTTTGAGAAGTGGGTATCATGGATTGGTATTGTTTAATTGACAGAAATACATATCTTGCATTCGTTTGAGATGGTGACTATAAGCTGCTTGGCTTGTCTATACTTAGTTATTTTTATTTGTGATCTTTGCTAAGTATGAGGAAAAACACATGAGATATTATGATTTTGCATAGATGTAAATTGAATTGATGGATTATTATGTAATATTATAAATTATAAGTTCGAAATTTGCTTCAATAATAGATAATTAATTTCTCAGTTTTAGGTGGAATTGAGAATTTTATGATTTAGATTTTTTCCGTTGGGTAACCAACACCGAATCGAATATTTCATAAGCAATCATTCTACATTCCAAGCTTAGTTTGTAGGTAAGGCAGGTCTGATTAGGAAAATTGTTGTTCAATGTTCAAACATTCCAGTGTCCAATCTATTTGTAGGAAACAGATCACTTTATGTGTAAGTTCAAGTAATCATTTGGTAATCTATTAGAAGTGATGCCAGGCCAGTGTCGACACAATGACAACATCTTTAAGAAATCCAGTGCGGACTTTACTTTGCACTTTATTTAGTTTTTTTTTTTTCCTAACCATGTAGACGCACAATTTTATGGATTCATTTGGACACAAGAGATCTTATACTGCATTCAAAATATATTATGGCGCAATCATTAGATTATTTTGTACAATATAAATGCGATTTATAGAACATATTGTATCACTATAAGTCTTAATTATAAAATATTATTCTTATGATATAAAATATTTTACGTGTAGTATAATTTTTTTTTTGTCTCTATAGAAATTCATGAGTTCTGTGTGAAAGAAATATTATCCATTCTTTTTTTTTTTTAACTTTAGCCTTAAGGTGAATATTATGTTTCATTAGCAGGCAAATTTTGAGTCCAGATCTATGGCAATTATGGCAACTTTTTTCTCCCTCACAACTCCTTTAGGGATAGCAGTTGGGATTGCAATATCAAATATCTACAAAGAGAGTAGCCCTGCTGCACTAATTGTTGAAGGGATTTTCGATTCAGCATCAGCTGGGATTTTGATCTACATGGCAGCAGATTTCATGAACCCAAGGATGCAAAATAATTTGAGAATTCAATTAGGGGCATATGTTTCACTTCTTCTTGGGGCTGGATGCATGTCTCTATTGGCCAAATGGGCTTGAAGTTTTGAGCACTCCATTTAAGCTTTTTAGGTGCAATTTCAGAAATTTAGTGGTTACCCATGTGTGTAGTGCCAGATAATGCAATTCTAGCTTCACTTCAAACTTCCACTTTCTTGAAAAAGAAGAGACATAACGCATGGGCCTCTCTTTGACTTCTCTATTTTTTATTTTTACCCCAAAGACTTTTATCTTTTGAGAAAATTTTGGGAAGAAAAATAAAGGAAATGCGAGAAAATTCAAAAAGGAGACTACTATCTAAGTTGACTTGCTCATCCCAAAATAAAACTTGACTTCATATTTTGGAAATTTATGTACTTCCAACGTTCTTGGTGGATAGATCCCAGTAACTCAAAGTTATGCCTAAATTAAAAAGAACACAAGCTAGACACGTTGTGCGGCTTGTGCCCATTGTTGCGAAGGAGATAGTTTCCACGTGCATAAATGAAGGAACAAGAAACGCTCAGCAGGCCGGATTCATTCAAGATCATTTATAGAAAATAATACTCAAGAAATCACTCGCTATGGTGATAATAATTTTGTGTTTTGAAATGCTAGAGATAAACACTTGTTCTCGTAGCATTTTATTACCTGACAAAGCGAAGTTTTTTATTTGTTTAGTTAGCTGTTTAGCACCAGTTTTTTAACTCATAAATTTTGGCAAACAAAGTCCATATAGACGGCAAAATCAGCATGCAAAATTGCTACATCCATCAGCGAAAACATTCGTGGAAGCTCTAATATATATCTAAACTTTGAATGACACCACAGCAAGTGGAAGAATAGCATGAAATCCATATTTATGGTCAAAGAATTTCGAGAGCTTTGCACGATGGCAAGGACTTCTCTCACCTTTATAATACTTTAACATGGTTTACAAAAAAGAAAGGACTTGCGGTGAACTCTGAAGTGCAATATAGTGGTCAGCATAGCCAATCGAAAAAAAGAACTGCAATTACTAGATTTGAACGTCTTTGAGTGCCTATAATAATTTTCAGCACATCACCTGTGACTTATATAATTACAAAGGCTTCCCGGACATGAGCGGTTTGGGACGGGACAATGACCTGATCTCAGGTGCAGAACCGGGGAAGGGCGTGTTTAGCCTCTGCAGAGTATGTCAGCTCTTGAAGGGATCTCATTTAGGAGAAACTGCTGAACTATAGGTTTCTTAAACCACTCCATGATAATGTCCCCTGGGGCCCTTAGAACCACCTTGCTGACCTCAAACACGCATTCTGTTGAGCTCAACATCTCTGCAACCACAATCTTAAGAGTTAGGCCTGTAACCAACTTTATGCGTGTCAGTAGGCTCTTCATAAATCGTCAAATCCGTCAAAAATCGCCAAACCCACAACGAACCTATCCGCATCCGCCAAAACTGTAGGAAAAAAAATTATTTACAGTTTTAAAATTTTCAAAAATGACAAAGACAGATTGATGGCAATTTTGTAATTTTAAAAACTGTGGTTAACCGACCAAATCAGTTATATATATATATATAACATATATTATTTTTGTTTTTTAATTTTTCAAAAATAACTAAAAAAGATTCAATTGAGGATGAGTAACTTTTAACCATTAATTTTTTTTTTAGGATAATAAGATATAAATCTTAACAATATTTTTAAATTTGTGTGCATTTAGGTGTTTAAAAATATTGTTTCTTTGATCCCATGATCTTGATGCATGTTATAATTCAAAATTGTATTTAAAAATGTAAGCTTTCAATTGCTGTTGGTTGCTTGTGAAATTAGATAAAATTATACTCATAAAATTTTTCATGCATCTCGGTTATACTTCAAATTATACTATAAGGTCTTTTATACAATTAAAATTTAATATTTTTGTTACTCGATTGCATGTGAAATTAGTATTAGAAAAACCAAAAGTTTATATTTAGAATTCAATCTTTTATACTAAATTTTCAAATTTTTTGATTTAATATTTAATTGAGACATTTAAATTTTATCTTATATGGATGTTAAAAAAAGAAAAAAAAATTCAAAAGACAAGTTTCAAAATTAAGAAACTTGTTCAAACTGCTTAAACCAACCTGACATTTTGCGGATTGGTTTAGACGATTTGTACGATTGGCAGATTGGTTGTAATTTGAAATTTTCAAACCGTCACTATGGTGTATTGGTTGCAATTTTTTCCTCTAAACCGCCCAAACCGACTTGCGAACACCCTTACGTGTCGGTATCACGCCGTAGCAGAGCATGCGCTTTCGGAACCGATGGAGGATATGCACAACTGCCATAAGAGCAGCTCCAACCGACAAGTTCCTAACATCGAGGGAACAAGCAATATGCTGGTCAAAAACTATAGTCTTTGGAAAAAGCTTACTCTCATACGCAACTTTCCAAACACATCGGGCACGGTTGATATGCCCCATCAGAACCAGAGAGTTGAGAAGGACATTTACGAAGTACTTCGCGGCACCCTCCTCCAACTCATAATCAATGCTCTGAAAGAACTCTCTCACAAATGATAAGACTGGCCGTTTCCTCTGTTCTGGGCCAGTGAAGAGCCCACACATAAAAGCACGTGCCTTGTGTCCCGTAGCACTAAGGATAGACATTAGCTGCCTCACATTCTGTTCCTCTTGACATCGGGCTAGATGGGCAAGAATTGATGTGTAGAGTATGAGATCCACTTTTGCAGCAGAATTCACGTAAGTCTCAAGGAGAGGCTTAGCTGATTCATAGAGACCGTTCTTCATGCAAGACTCAAACAATTTCCTGATAATGAAATTATTTGTTCTTATCCCAGATGATCCCATAAAACGCAGCCACCTCAAAGCAAGATCAAGAGAACCATCCTTGGTGTAAACCATCAAAACATCACTAGCACTCACATCAACAGCATATCCCATCGCCTTCATTTCAAGTTAAAATTTTGCCAGCCACATCCACAAGCTTCTTTGTAGCTAGGAGAGTCAAAAAGGCAATATAGGTACTCAAACCTGGTCTCAGACCTGCATTGGTCATTGAATTATACAGCTTCATTGCAGAATCCACTTGTCCAGTGGCAGCATGCATTTCAAGAAGACACAAATACGTTGATGGAGTGGGTAGAAAGCCAGCCTTCTCCATATCTTGAAATGCAGACATCGCAATATCAAGCTTACCAGACTTTGCATGGGATTCAACGATCATCGTGTACAATGCAAAGTTAGGCCTGAAACCGGCTTTCTTCATCTCATCCCAAAGCCTAAGGGCAGTATCCAATTTCCCGGCCTTGGTGTATGATTCGATCAGGGAAACATACATCGTAGCAGCTGGCCTAAGCCCAAAACCCTGCATTTCCATGTAAATCTTCATTGATGTATCCAACCTCCCTGCTTTTCCCATTGAATCAACGAGCGAGGAGAAGACGCTAATGTTTGGGCGAAAGTGCCTTTCTTTCATCTCCTGGAAAAGCTTGAAAGCTGCATCAAGGCGACCTGATTTTGCCAAACTCGGAATCATCATCTCATACGTCAACCCATCCAAGGAACACTGCGCTGCTTCCATGCTCTCATATATCTCAAACGCCTTGTAAGGCAAGCCCTTGTTCAGAAACAAGGTAATCAGTGAGTTATAAGTTTGCGTATCCATTTTTCAACCAGAATCCTGAACCTTCTTGAAACAGCAGAAGGACACCTCCAACTTCTCTGCTTTAGCCAAATACTGAATCACCCTATTATGAGCACTAAATGAGGAAGCCCCGCTCTTACTAGAATCTTGAACCATGTTGTCAAACAAAGCCTGAATTCCATCAAAATCTCTAAATTGATTCAACCCATCAAACAACATGACGTAAACCTCATCGTTTGGGACATACCAAGATTGTCTCCTAGACCATTTAAACAAACTCAACGATGCATCAGCATCATCAACAAGTTTCAGAGCTTGTACCGCATGAGTCATGTTCGGAAGAAATTGCAGCCTGTCCAATTGGGTCTCCAGTTCCGGGCCCCATTTCCACCTCCTGGCAACCTCAACAATCTTTGCAACGGCAGAGGCATTCAAAAATGGCTTCTTGAGCCCACCAACCATGCCATGATCATCCAGACCGGGCTCCACCGACCTCACCCCTTTCCCACTATAAATCAAACTGCCAGACTCATCTAAATACTCAATTTCCTCAGTCCACTGACCAGACCCACTGCCTCCACCACTCTTCCCAGATCAGTAATTCCTCGCCAACTGAAGGTTAATTTTGGAGGAGCAAACATTGGGGGTTTTGGGTGGGGAAAAAATTGGGGAAAGTGAATCGAGACCCATCATAGAAGTAATGAAACTGAGATTATTGCAACCGTCAATTACTACATTTCTGCAACAATCAGAGCAGCTAAATGGAGGCCTGAGGCTAGGGTTTTTACTGAGTGTGAACAGACTTCTGCTGTAGAATTTACGGCTTCTATGAAACATTGAGGAATGAGAAATAGGTGGAGAGAGATTTAGGGAATTCTTTGTGGGTATTGCAGTTGCAACCAAAATAGCTTGCCTTTAAGCTTGTAGTAGAAGAAGAAGAAGAAGAAGAAGGTGGTGGTGAGAAGAATGGGCTGGGAATGGAAATTTGGGACCTATGTGGGGCGGAAATGAAAGGGGGCAAATTTGGAAGAGGAGGAGGAGGAGGAGTGCATATTGGGCCTTTGCCAGGCCTGGCTTGAGGTGAGAGTTTCAGATCTTCTGGGCCCAACTTTTCATACTATTATTATTATTATTATTATTATTATTGGCCCCTTTATGACAACCAGCCTGTTTCGGACAAATTCCGAGTCAACGCGGAGTCATTCTTAATGAATTTCATAGCGTGAACTCGATCGTTGTTCTTTTTTTTTTTTTCAAATTTTTCGTTGGTGAGATAATGTAGAGATGAAATTTCACTTTTCACCTTCGTTTCTTCAGTTATTTTTCCGAGAATATATGGCTGCTAAATTGACTTTTTTTTGGAAAAAAGTATGGGCTCGTAGTACAACTGCCCATTTACTTTTGTTAATAATTATTATTTTTTTTTTCCTCAAGCAAGAGTTTTGGGTTCTTGCACTTATCAATCGGAAATAGTTTGGGACCAAGGCTTGTGTTTCCAGTCGAACTGATTAATTTTTATTTTTTTTAATTATATATTATTTGAAATATAAAAATAATAAGTATTTTAAAATTATCAATTTTTATTTTAAAAATATCAATACAGTTTCAAATAAAAAAAAAATTCCAACAAATTTATTAGAGACATGTATGCTTGCTCTAAATAAAAACCTGTGACAATGACTCTCTATTAATAAATGTTTATTGAAGACGAAACACAAAGACGAGAATATTAGTCCTCCATGGTAGAAGTGGAAGTAGTATGGCAGCCAGTTGCCCGTAATAGCAACCAGAAGTGAAAGTAATGGACATATCGTATGATACCGTCGCGTGATGGAGGAAGTAAAGAGGGACATAAAGGCAAGAAAAGCAGCAAAACAGCCGAGAGGAAAACCAAGCCCATTACCAGAAGCGCAATGTAAAGCCAGTTGAGTTTAACCAAAACAAGGCATGTGCCAGCAGTGAAAGCCAAGGACATCATGGTGAGAGCAAATCCCAATAAGGGCACTCCTACCTGGACGGCTTTAGACACTAAGTGGAGGTCACCCAATTGAGCCCAGATAAGCACAATAGCAACCATGATAGAGCTGTACATGGCTGCTGTATCACAGAAAACAAAGACATGGAGCATACGGTGTCTGAGCATGACTGCCATTCCGGGGTTCGAGTCAGTGCTGCCGTTAAAGCCTCCTGGCATTGTGAAACCTGCTGCAAAGGTCACCGTGGCAACAAGAATTGATACAAGCAGCAGAGTGTCTACTCTGTTCTTGTACTTTTCCAAGCGGGGCTGCCTTTTGTTCATTGAAACTTGTCTGCGAATGGGATCGCCATCAAGTATAATTGCAGATGAAGCTTTTGGAGCTCCCGCATCATTTAATGCCATCCATGTCAGCCGCTACAAGATGCAAAACTGAATCATCAACATAACAGAAACACGATCAAAGTGATAATCTAATGATTATTAAGGAGGCCTTGAGTTAATGCACACCATATTTCTATTGAGTTCTTGTTCTGAGTAGGTTCAGAGCAAGCAACATGGGCTTTGACATCACATCTACCCACCCAAAACCTTAAGATAAGACATATGGTGGGTTTATGGTTCTTTGTCACTTATGTTTTGGTCACTTATCCCTTCCAATGTAGAACAATTAGCCTCTTACTTCTTCACAGTTGATACTTCAAATTTAGATATAAAAATGTGTTATTAAATTGGAAAGATCTGCTTATATCCCATAGTCTTATTACAATATTTGATAAGAGAAATTGATTAACATTAGTTTGCTCACACGTACCTCCCTAAATGAGGGCATTTCTTCCATGTAATAAAGAGAAGAATCAAGCGCTGTCAAGCCTTCCTTGTTAGTCAAATTCAGGTCCACTCTTTTATCCCATGTCAAGATACTCACAACCTTGGGATTCCAGTATGTAGTGGCCAAATGCAATGGCGTGTTTCCATCTTTGTCCCTTTGGTTTACCAGCTTTTGCAGCTCAGGATTCTTCAGAATATAGCTCACTACATTTTCTCTACCACTCTCTGCAGCAACGTGGAGTATATTTTGCCATTTGTGATTAAGCATGTCTCCCGGATCTCGGCAATGATGAAGCAGCTCCTCAACTACATCCACATGGCCCATAAGAGATGCCATATGTATCGGGAAAAAACCTTTACTGTCCCTTTGGTAGACACAAGCGCCACATTTGATAATTAAGAAATGGACGCCGGCAAGATAGCCAATAGATGCTGCATAATGTATTGCAGTCCTCCCCTTTGTATCACTGGACTGGATGAACCTTCCTTCCTCACTCAACATGATGCTCAAGACCTCTGCATTTTAGAGCATCAAATATTGGCATTGTGAAACCTGAAAGTGTTAAATACAATACCCCACCGTGCTTAAATATTGATGTTAATGATAGTTGCTGATCTTCTCTCCCCAACATAAAAAACGTGCTGATGGAATGGTTTGTAGCAGTATCATCTTTGACAGTAACCAACAAAGTAATTTAAAGTCTTCTCAAAAACAAAGTAATTTAAAGTGCTTGTATTCAATTCACTGTTCTCATATATGACACCAAAAAAAAAAAAAACAACAAAAACAGGTAGAAAACTAGAGTTTGACCATTTGAACACAGGTCCTTGGATCAATTTAGGAAAATATTGCAGAAAGTGAAAAACATTAACATTGTATTTGGAAGAGGGAAAAAGGGGGAGAAGAAGAGGAAAATAGTAGGAAAAGGGTTAGTCATGACTTCACAATCGCTACTAATTTCTATCGTAACAGTAAACAATCCAATTACCAGTCGTGCAAGCATCCCAAGTTTACTGACATTGTTGACATATTAATGGTGCTGCCATTTTTTTAGCCAAGATCAAGTTTGGAGTTTTGATCATCTTTCCCTAGAAATATGCTAAGTTAGTTGTTAAAAATGATTTGTTTAATTGTTATCTTATCTTATTTTGAATTTGTTAAGTTTTATTTGAATTTTTGCAATTTAGGATGAGATTACTTCCTATATTAGATTAGTTAGAATTTGAATTTCAAATGTAAAACTCTTTTATATAAGGAGCTTTAATGATTAATAAAAACTAAAAGAAGAAGAAGAAGATTAAGAATTTTTTCGATCTCCTTCTCTTTGCTGCAAATTCTGCGCCAAGCTTTCCAAGCTTTCAAAAATCAACAGACAGACATATAGCAAAGAGTAGATATTTCAGCAAGTGGGGAAAGCAGTGGCAGCATAGCAAATAATTTATGAAATTACCAGTTCTCTTTGATCTGGCATCATGAGACACAGCAGCTAGGATAGGCGACTTTTTCTTCAGCCTTTCATCAGTATGGACGGAAACATCACAATGTTTCAGTCGCAGCAGCATATGTTGGATGCAATTCAGATACCCAGATTCGGCAGCAATATACAAAGGGGACTTGTCTTTGGAATTGAGACACAAGGAGACCTCGGGGTCTGCTTCAATCAAATCAATAGCCAACAAGTCATGACCATTGATGAGGGCCTCGTGCAAAGCCGTGTTTCCCTCTTTGTTCTCTTGTTTCAGAAGATCTGCTGCTGAAGCAGCCGTGTTTCCCTCATCGTTCTCTTGTTTCAGAAGAGCTGCTGCTGAAGCAGCCGTGTTTCCCTCATCGTTCTCTTGTTTCAGAAGATCTGCTGCTGAAGCAACAGCAGCAGCAGCAACGGATTTATTTGCATGACCAGATAATAAGGATCTCCAGATTCTAATGAGTTCCCGTACAACAGCACCGTGTCCGGCCTTTGCAGCAACATGGAGAGCAGTATCCCCTTTGAGGTTTTGCCTGTTTAGAAGAACAGACCGCCGTTCATGATCGTGATCATAAGAGCGGGAAACAATCCAAGCCAGCGTCTCTGCATTCCCTGCGTTGGCAGCAGCGTGAAGTAATGTGTATTCCAAGGGGCTCAAACTACGGAGAATTGCCTGTTGACTCAGCCCTTTTGCTGCTGATATTCTGGCAACGACATGAGCCAGATCATCAGCTTCCTTTGTAGTAGTAGCAGCTTCATACAATTCTTGTGCATCATCATAGTAGTAGCTATATGGCAGGCCATGATCTTCTATACTATCCAAATCCGTTGTTTCTAAGGTCGATTCTCCTAAGCTCTGTTTTTCCAAATCCAAACTTGTACCTTTGTCATTTGGCTGTGACTTCTTTTCTTCTCCCTTTGAGGTATCCTTGTTGCTCTTTTGCTTTTTCTTAAAATTTTTTCGACTTCTCATTTCGTCGATTCTGATGTCGCCTCCTGCCATATCTGTGATCGATCAATTCAACACCAAATATTTGTTCTGTAATCTGTGCGGTTCATGTGGATTGAGAGTAAGTGAAAGAAATATCAAAGCGGCTCCTTCAATTAATTCTGAGACATGGGTGTCGCTGTTGTAGTACCTAGATAAATGACAGAAAACCAGTTCTTGTATATATATATATGAGGAGGGAAAGGATTAGGAGGCCGTGTTTGTTCATATGAAGACAGACCAGGCGAATTTGATGAACCCAATTCCGCAGAAGTCAATAAATGAGGAGATCCATTTTTTCATGTCACACCTTTTAAGTCATCGTCTGCCCCAAGACAAATTAGGAAGCCCACATGTGGGGATGAAATTGAATTATAAGTTGTAATCTTCGATTTGCACGAAAATTCCCTGGAAATACAGCAGGATAATCTATCTCATTTTTTTTTTTTTTTTGGACTGATCTCATTTTCTTAAAAGCTGGATGAGTCATGGGTATTCCATAGTGAAAGCAAATTATAAGAGACATATGCTAAATTTAGACCAAATTAAGTGACAACAAAACAAAAGAATTAGTTACCAGAAGAACAGAGAACATGATGGTTACTCAGCTAAAACCCTTCATATCTCTCTTCTCTCTCTCTTTCTCTTTCTCTAACCTCTCTCACTAAAAAATGAAAAAAGTACCCCTCCTCTCGCCGCCGGCGGCCACCCACTCCGCTTGTGTTCTTTGTTCACCGTCCTTCAACTTTCACTTCTCTTTGGAATGTCCAGAGAGCGGACTCAGGTTTGGAATTGACGAAAAAGGATTGGTAGACTTGGGAGAATACGCTTTCGATTGTTGTTTGTTAGGACGCAAGGAGCGGCTTTCCGAACCCGAGCCTATTCTTTAATCTACTATTTGACGCTCGAGGCTCAGGTTACGTATTCGGGTTTAGGTCCTGGGCAATACTGATGATCTTGCCTTCGGATTTCTTGAATAAAGAAGGAGGAGATAATTCCTGAGATACAGCCTGCATGATTATAATATATTCATCCCTGGTTTTAGCCGTGGAAAGGTGGCATTGCCAATGGGATTTCGGGTTATCGTCCACTCACGCGCACCGTCTTAATCAGTAGTCTCAGCCGGCCTAATCCTACAATTGGGCCCAATCATTATCCATATTTAATGATCGTTACTTTATTCAAGGTATTTAAAAGTATGCGTCTTCAATTAACAAATTTGAATCTCAGGATTCAAATCTCGATGATTCCTCTTAATTGTCTTCATCCTTTATAATAAATTACCATCTTTTTAACAATATATATATATTATATATATGTGTGTGTGCATGCGCGCGCACGTGTGTGGACTACATGAAGCTACATCCTTTAATAGAAACTGAATTTTCAATGCACAATTTCAATTCAAATAATATATACTTGTGTTCTTCAATTATGCTTGTAAGTTTATTATTTTGTTACTGTTGCTTTAAGTTCTCCTCTATACTTTTTTTTTTTTAATTTAGTGAATTTTGTAAATTTTCATATAAATTTGTATATTCTTATTTTCTTTCTGGTTTGTTTATCACGTTTATTTTCGTTAACAGATACATTTTTAAACGTCTCTCTATTTCTAACTGCGGTCAAATGATCAAATTCTAGTTTTCTACTATTTTTGTTTTTTTTCCCCTTTCCGTCACATTAAAAACAGTGAATTGAATATCAATCGCTTTGATTAACTTGTTGCTTGTTATCAAAGATGATATTCCATCAGCAGGTTTTCAAGTTAGGGGGAGAAGATCAACAACTACTATTAATCTCAGTATTCAAGAAAAGTAGGCTATTGCAATATTCAACACTTTCAGGTTTCACAATGCAAATAATTGGTACTCTAAAATGCAGAGGTCTTGAGCTTCAAGTTGAGTCAGTCAGGAAGGTTCATTCGGTCCACAAACACAAAAGGGAGGACTGCAATACATTATGCAGCATCTATTGGCTATCCTGCCGCCGTCCGTGTCTTAATTAGCAAATGTGGCGCTTGTGTCTACCAAACGCACAACAAAGGTTTTTTCCTTGTGCATATGGCATCTCTCATACGGCGCTCGTGTCCGTTGGCCCTCATATTGTTTTCCTTGTATTCGAGGGCCAAAAAGTCTTTTCACACATTCCGTTTTGTCACTATCTTTTTTTTTTTTTTTGAGAAACGTTTTGTCACTATCGTTACTTCATTAGTCTTAGGATGTTTAAAGTAATTTCTAAAATATTGGTATATTTTTGTAATAAAAGTAAAATTTAGTATGCGCACTAAGGGTAAATCTCCCCATTTTTATCAACAACAATCAGTAGATAATATAAAATAAGTTCATCAAGCACCTCATGAACTACTTCTTACAATTGAAAAACAACCAGCAGGATTGAAAAATTAAACTAAATATCTCATTAGTTGCGTATGAATTGTTTTTCACAAGAAAGTGAAATTTCTTCTAAACTTTCCCTTTATAATATATATAGAAAAGTTTCGAGAAAATTTTTTCTTAATCCATGTCAGATAATTATAAGGTGATAAAGTTTTTGATTTAATTAAAATTTGATATATAAAACTATTGAATCACTTATTATTTTTTATGCCTTCCGTTGGTATACGATAATAATTTTCAGATTAATTTCTTAATTAATCCTCTCAACCACTATGTGCTCATATAAAGCCTACTTTCCCCACAAAAAATTTCCCATAAACCGTATAATTAAAGTTGAGAACAAACCTAATAGTATCTAATGTAATATAACTAACAGTATATATTTTGCATATTCTTTTCCTTTTTCTAAATAATTATCAAATTTGCATATATATTAGTGGATATCTGTCAAATTTGCATCAATTTCTTCTTCATTGATTGTCTTGATTATTTGAAGAAATCTTTTCCTGAAAATTTTCATATGGTAACGTTCCCTCATAAACCGTTTATTGGAGTTAATTAAAATTTTATTTGTATATCCTAACTAATATTTGCTCAACAGCAACATTCCCAAAACACAATTAATTAGAATTAGGGGGTGTTTGGGTAAGTTTTTTAAGGGGTATATTTACATTTTATTTTTTTTTAAAAAGATAAACGTTTAAAAGCAGCTGATTGAAAAGCAGTTCAAGGCTGTTTTTTACTACTTTTTAAACTACTTTTCACTTTTTAATATTAATAATAATTTATATAGACTAAATTATCCTTAAAGAATATTTATACAATTTTATTATTACTTTTTTTACTTTCAACGTGAATTAAATATGTTAATGTATTTCATTAATATTTGTATCAATATAATACTTATTTTTTCAATTATTCTTAAATAATATTTTTTAATTCAATTTTTTTTAATGTTAACACTTATAAACAAAATCTTGAATATTATAGTAAAAATTAATATTTCTTACAAAAAGATAAAAATTAAGTGAAAAAATTCTCCATATTATTTATAGAATATTATTCTAAAAATACAAAATATAAAATATAGTTAATATACAAAAATATCACCAATTTTGTGTAAAGTAACAAATTTAATACTAATTTTAAAAAGTAACAGTTTACCCATTTTTGAATTTTTTTTGTAATAAATCAGGCCATAAAATTTTTTCAATATAATTTATTTGTTTCGTTAATGTGGCAATCATACATGTTACTAGACACTAATGTATCATACATATTCTTATAAATTCATCATCAAAACTGACAGATTTTATTCATATGAGATCATTACGTACTAGATTTATTACAAAAATATTTAAAGAGTAATAAATTGTTACTTTTTAAAATTGGTGCTATATTTGTTATTTTATATAAAGTTGATGATATTTTTTTAAATTAATCCTATAAAATATAAAAATAAAATTTGTTGAATAACCACTCCTATCCCAAGCTGTCTACTGGCATGGGAAAGTATGTATGCAATGACTAATATTGAAATTCATATTTTTTTTTTCTGTAGCCGTTAGCAAAAATAATTGCAACAAAATTTTAGTTTATTGCAATAAAATTGTTCATTTGTAACTGATTGGAGATCGAGCCTAGTTCAATTTTTACCAAGAGAAAGACAAAAAGGCCTAGCTCTTAATCCTAAGAATTCATGGTTGCCCAACGTTCTTAGTCTCTACAAGCATTGTTACAAGAATGAATATCAAGTAAGAATTTCACAGCTTCTTTGGCTCCCACAAGTTACGGCACAGTATGTGGGTCTCAATACCAAAATGCCTAAGCAACTAAAGAGAATTTTTCCAAAACAAAAACAAAAAATAATAGGCATGATACCCAATAAATGATGGCAACAGATGCCTCCAAAATAGACCAAACTAAGATCAACAAACAAACAAAATGGTGGAATTTCCTGAGTTTGTAGCTTTTGTTTCCAGATACAAATAAAAACTCAAAAAAAAAAAAAAAAATCACAACTAACTATAGCAAGACATGCAACTCCCCTGCGTTTCAAATTTTGAACACTAAAAAAATGTACAATATTAATTCAGTATTAGTAATAGGATCAACATTCCAGATAATCTAATTTAAAACACCAGGTTCTCCTATTCTTATTCTAAGATTTAACAAAGTCAACTGCAAAAACAAGAATCCAAAATCAATCAAACATTGCAGGTAAGCGACAAAGTACAACGACAAGGAGGAAGGAAAAAAAAAAATACAAGAGCGATGGAAAATGTAATGAGCACGGTGTTTCGAGCCAGAGATTTCAGCTTCACCACAAATCTTTTTTGTGGGTCCTCATTACAAGAAAAGCAGATTCCTTAAAGCTAATGAATGGCTTTCCTTACAAGAAAAGCAGGCCTTCATCACAAGAAAACCAGACCCCTTAAAGCTAATGAATGGCTTTAATGAAGACCCACAAAAATGATTTGTGGTTGGTAACGATTGGAGGCTTTAATGGCTTTTGGTTATAATAAATGGTGAAGCTCAAACGATTGGATTTTCTACGGATGATGATGTTGGAGAATAATTGTGAGTTCACATATTTCCTATAAAAAGAAGAGAAAGAGGTTAAGTAAGTTATAAATGAGCTCATAACTCATATTTTTAAAATAGTTTTAGATAAAAATGAAGCCTGTGACTGATTTGTTTGTTGTTTATTTTGGTTCCATCTCTAGGAAAGCCTTTCTAATTCAATAATGGGGACGGCTTTGCAAAAGGGGGAAGAGTAACGGTTTGTTTTGAAGAATTGAGAAAAAAAAAGGTCAAAAAGAAAAAATTTACCCCGAAGTATGCCACTTGGCATATGAATACTATGGGGGAGGAGAACATCAAAAGTAACCATAGAGTAATTATAGAAGTAAGTTTAGCTTCTAAAAAATAATAAAAATTAATTTTTTTAAAAATTAATTTTTAAATATACTTAGTGTTATTCTAAATATATTTAGTATTATTCTAAACTGTAATTTTTTTCAAAGAAAAATTTAATTTTTTTTGGCTAAAAAATTTTCTACCAGTCTATAGGTATTTTCAATACCCTAATTTTTTCCATGGGTTAATATATTTATATAAATATACAGATTTTCATAATTACAAACTCAACAAGAATTAAAAAAAAAAAAAAAACAGATCTCACAAAAATGTTTCAATAAAAATTGGTTAGGGAATTGACTAAATAGTAACATACTAATATTGTTATTGTTATAAGTGGAATCTTGTTAGAACAGACTTATGCGGTACAATTCACGGCTTCCATGAAACACTGGAGGAATAAGTGAGAGATAAAGAGAGAAATAGGGAATTCGTTGTGGGCATTGGAGTTGCAAACAAAATGCCTTACCTTACCTTCCTTTAAGTTTGTCGAAGAAGAAGAAGAAGTAAATGGTCGGGACTCAGGGGAGTGGAAAATTTGGGCCTCGGCAGAATTGAAAGTGGGCAAATTTGGAGGAGGAGGAGGAGGTGGTGGACCCGTGGAGGGCATATTGGGACTTTAGCAGGCCTGACTTGAGTTGAGAGTCTCAGATCTTCTGGCCTGGCCCAACCTTTCGTGTTATTTATCATTACGATTTTTTTTTTCCCTTTATCACAACCGACCTGTCTCGGACAAATTTCAAGTCAACGTGGTTTCATTCTTAAATCCTAAGGAATTTCATAGCATGAACTCGATTGTTTTTCCTTTTTCCTTTTTTTTTTTTTTTTCTTTTTCGTTGTTGAGGTAATGTAGAGATGAAATTCACTTTACTTTTTACCTCTATATCTTGGGTTATTTTTTCAAGAATATATGGCCGCTGAAATTGACTTTTTTCTTTTTTTTTTATTTTTTATGTTTAAATATGGGCTCGCAGTGTTGTGCCCATTTTCTTTTGTTAATAATCGTTTCCTTTTTTATCCTCAAGCGGGCCGTGTGGAGTTTTCGGTTCTAGGAATTATCGATCCAAGTTCAATTACAGTGCAACAGAAAATATACAAGAATAGTGGATGTTGGTTCTGGAAAGTGCTTTCATTTTTTTTTTTTTTTTATATTTTTTAATTTGAAAATTTTAACATATACGTACAGTTATAAAAATATGTGTACGAAACATTTTAAATGATTGTATATATATTTTTATTATTCTCTTATACATTTATCTTAACCAAATACATATTGGAAGTTTTTTATAAAAATAAATAAAAAAAATAAAAAAAATGCAGAACCCGTGTACTATTTTACCCTGTCGTTCTCTCTTGTCCATTTTCTCTGACTCTTCAAACTCTTTCCTTATGGATTATGGATACCATTTGCAGTTCAATTTTGAGTCTCAGAAAGTGGCCTAATAGGTAATTCAAACATACAATGCCATAAAATTAGTTTACCACAATTGGAAAAAAAAAAAAAAACAAAAACAAAAATATTTGGTCACAATCACATCTCTGCTCTTAAAAGTTTATTGAGGACAAAACAGAGAGACGACGAATATTAGTCCTCCATACTGGAAGTGGAAGTAGTATGGCAACCTGTTGCCCGTAATAGCAACCAGAAGTGAAAGTAATGGAAATATCGTATGATACCGTTGCGTGATGGAGGAAGTGAAGAGCGACATAAAGGCAAGAAGAGCAACAAAACAGCCGAGAGGAAAACCAAGCCCATGACCAGAAGTGCAACGTAAAGCCAGTTGAGTTTAACCAAGACAAGGCATGTGCCAGCAGTAAAAGCCAAGGACATCATGGTTAGAGCAAATCCCAATAAGGGCAGTCCTACTTGGAGGGCTTTAGACACTAAGTGGAGGTCACCCAATTGCGCCCAGATAAGCACAACGGCAACCATGATAGAGCTATACATGGCTGCTGTATCACAGAAAACAAAGACATGGAGCATACGCTGTCTGAGCATGACTGCCATTCCGGGGTCTGAGTCGGTGCTGCCGTTAAAGCCTCCTGGCATTGTGAAACCTGCTGCAAAGGTCACCGTGGCAACAAGAGTTGATACGAGTAGCAGAGTGTCTACTCTGTTCTTGTACTTTTCCAAGCTGGGCTGCACCTTGTTTGTTGAAGCTTTTCTGGGAGTAGGATCGCCATCAAGTATCTTTGCAGATGAAGCATTTTGAGCTCCTGCATCTTTTAGTGCCTTCCATGTTAGCCGCTACATGATGCCAAAATGAATTATCAACATAACATACACACGCTTCAAGTGATGAGCTAATGAGCACTAAGGAGGCCTTAAAGTTAATGCACACCATATTTCCATTGAATTCTTGTTCTAAGTAGGTTCAGAGCAAGCAACATGGGTTTTGAAGCCACATCTGAACGCACCCAAAACCTTGAGATAAGACATTGGGTGGGTTTATGGTTCTATGTCGCCTATGTTTTGCTTACTTCTCCCTTCCAATGTAGGACAATTAGCCTCTTACTTCTTCACAGTTGATACTTCAAATTAGATATAAAAAATGTGCTATTAAATTGGAAAGATATGCTTATATCTCATAGTCTTATTACAATCTCTGATAAGAGAAATTGATTAACATTAGGTTGCACATGCACGTACCTCCCTAAATGAGGGCATTTCTTCCCTGTAATAAAGAGCAGCATCAAGTGCTGTCAAGCCTTTCTTGTTAGCCAAATTCAGGTCCACTCTTCTATCCCATGTCAAAATACTCACAACCTTGGGATGCCAGTACCTGGTGGCCAAGTGCAATGGCGTGTTTCCATCTTCGTCCCTTTGATTTACAAGCTTTTGCAGCTTAGGATTCTTCAAAATATAGCTCACTACATGTTCTCTTCCACTCTTTGCAGCAATGTGGAGTATATTTTGCCATTTGTGATTAAGCATGTCTCCTGGATCACGGCAACGTTGAAGCAGTTGCTCAATTACATCCACATGGCCCGTAAGAGATGCCATATGTATCGGGAAAAAACCTTTACTGTCCGTTTGGTAGACACAAGCGCCACATTTGCCGATTAAGAAACGGACGCCGTCAAGATAGCCAATAGATGCTGCATAATGTATTGCGGTCCTCCCCTTTGTATCTGTGGACTGAATGAACCTTCCTTCCTGACTCAACATGAAGCTTAAGACATCTGCATTTTAGAGTATTAAATATTGGCATTGTGAAACCTGAAAGTGTTAAATACAATAGCCCACTTTTCTTAAATATTGATACTAATAATAGTTGCTGATCTTCTCTCCCCAACTTAAAAAACCTGCTGATGGAATGGTTTGTAGCAGCGTCATCTTTGACAGTAACCAACAAAGTAATTTCAAGTCTTCTCAAAAAACAAAGTAATTTAAAGTCCTTGTATTCAAATCACTGTTCTCGTATATGACAGAAAAAAAGAAAAATCAACAAAAACAAGTAGAAAAATAGAGTTTGACCATTTGAACACAGTTCCTCGAATCAGTTTAGCAAAAGATTGCAGAAAGTGAACAACATTAACATTGTATTTGGAAGAGGGAATAAGGGGGAGAAGAAGAGGAAAATAGTAGGAAAAGGGCTAGGCTTGACTTTACAGTCACTACTCATTTCTACAGTAACTGTAAACAATCCAATTATCGGGCATGCGTGCATCGCAAGTTTACTGACATTGTTGACATATTAATGGTGCTGCCATTTTTTTGATCTCCTTCTTCTTGGTGTAAATTCTGCCGCAAGCTTTCCAAGCTTTCAAAAATCATCGGACATATATAGCAGAGAGTAGATATTTTTGCAAGTGGGGAAAACGGTGGCAGCACAGCAAATAATTCATGAAATTACCAGTTGTCTGTGATCTGGCATCATGGGACACAGCGGCTAGGATAGGCGACTTTTTCTCCAGCCTTTCATCGGTATGGACGGAAACATCAAGACGATGTCTCAGTAGCAACAGCATATGTTGGATGCAATTCAGATACCCAGATTCGGCAGCAATATACAAAGGAGACTTGTCTTGGGAATTGAGGAACAAAGAGACCTCGGGGTCGGCTTCAATCAAATCAATTGCCAACAAGTCATGACCATTGATGAGGGCCTCGTGCAAAGCCGTGTTTCCCTCTTTGTTCTCTTGTTTCAGAAGATCTGCTGCCGAAGCAGCAGTAGCAACATCAACAGGTTTATTTTCATGATCAGATGGTAAGGATCTCCAGAGAGCAATGAGTTCCAATACAACAGCACGGCGTCCAGCCTTTGCAGCAACATGGAGAGCAGTATCCCCTTTGAGGTTTTGCTTGTTTAGAAGAACAGACTGCCGTTCATGATCGTTATCATGAGAGAGGGAAACAATCAAAGCCAGCGTCTTTGGATTCCCTGCGTTGGCGGCAGCGTGAAGTAATGTGTATTTCAAGGGGCTCAAACTATGGAGAATTGCCTGTTGACTCAGGCCTTTTGCTTCTGATATTCTGGCAACGACATTAGCCAGAACAGTAGCATCCTTTGTAGTAGCAGCTTCATACAAGTCTAGTGCATCATCATAGTAGTAGCTATATGCCAGGCCATGATCTTTTATACTATCCAAATCCGTTGTTTCTAAGGTCGATTCTCCTACGCTCTGTTGGTCGATTTGGCTACTTTTATCTTCTTCCATTTCGAGGTCGATGCCTCCCATATCTGTAATCGATCAACGCCAAATATTTGTTGCGGGTGGTGTATGTGGATTGAGACCAAATGAAAGAAATATCGCCGACAACATAGATAAATGATCATCATAGAGAGGTGGGCCGGGTGGCTGTGATAAAAAAAAACCCACCATTATTGTCCTTTTTTTTTTTTGATATCAATGCACTGCTTTCATCATTTCAATCGTTAGAATCAGTAGTTCCACTGTGGGACATAGCCTCTTTATGTTCCTTCAATCTTACATTTTCCACAGTTCTCAACTCTCTCTAAAACCAAAAAAAATTTCTCTCTCTAAAAAGCTCTCAGATCTTTAGCACTTATCCCCCCTCCCCTGGCCCTCAGAGGGGGGACAAGTGCATTGATTAAAAAATAAAAAAAAAATCATAGGCAATAATGGTGGGTTTTTTATCAGACTTGATGGAGGTTGTCCTTAAAGATTGCTGGAGTCATTTTGGAGGGAGCTACTTTTGAATTTTCAGCTTATTAATTAATGTTCTTCTTAATGTCTTTGATGTTCTAAACCAACCTTTATTCACTCTTTGTTATTGTTTAGCTTAAATATAAGCTTTTGTACTTGTATAAGCTCATGATTACATTTTATAGAGTGGTCATGTATGCTTTTTTAAAAAATGGAACAACTTTCTGCTTGTATTAGTGTATAAAGTAGCTTTTTAGCTGTAATCTTATCAAGTACACTGTTTTGATGTAATTGTCAATTCTTAAGCTTGTAATTTCAGAATATATGAAAGGAATACAGGCTAAAGTATGGAGATTAGCTTCCAATTGTCTCTCTCTACTTTGCTCTTCAATTCTGTCTTTCTTGTTCTGATTTTATTTCAAGCAACAGGAACATACAGCAGCTCATTGCAGTGTTGTTCCTTGTTCTTTTAAAACCATCAGACTCAATGGCAATAGAAATGTCAGGAATGCCAGAAATGTGATGCCAATAGTGGTAGAGATGAGAAACCAGCATCAGCTAAGTGAATGATGTTTATTGCATTGTCCAGAGCAGTGGTTGAGGATGGTGTTGTGCTGGTTGAGATGAGCAACATAGGTAGTGACAATAGATGTTGGTGGAGAAGAGCTGCGAGCTCTTAATCCTAAGAATTCATGGTTCCCTAAGGTTCTTAGTTTCTACAAGCATTGTTACGAGAATGAATGTCAAGTAAGAATTTCCAAGTTTCTCTGGCTCCCACAAGTTACATCAGAGTGTGTGGGTCTCAATACCGAAATGCCTAAGCACTAAAGAGAATTTTTCCAAAACAAAACAAAAATTAATGGGCATACCCAATAAATGATGGCAACAGATGCCTCTAAAATAGACCGAACTAAGATCAACAAACAAACAAAATGGTGGAATTTCCTGAGCTTGTAGCTTTTGTTTCCAGATACAAATAAAAACTTCAAAAAAAAAAAAAAAATCACAACCACCTATAGTAAGGCATGCAATTTTCTGTGTTTCAAACTTTCAACACTGAAAAAATGTACGACACCAATTCAGTATTAGTAATGCGATCAACATCTTAAATAATCCAATTTAACACACCAGGTTCTCTTATTCTTCTTCTTCTAAGATATAGCAAAGTCAATCGCAAAAGCAAGAATCCAAAATCAATCAAACGTTGCATGTAAGTGACAAAGTACAACTAAAAAGAGGGAGGAAAAAAAAGAAAGAGCGATGGAAAACGTAATGAGCACGGCTTTCGGGCGAGAGACTTCAGCTTCACCACAAATCATTTTTGTGGGTCTTCCGTGCAAGAAAAGCGGATTCCTTAAAGCTAATGAACAGCTTTAATGAAGACCCACAAAATGATTAGCATGTGGCTTTAGTGAAGACCCACAAAAATGATTAGCATTAAAGTTATTCATTAGCTTTAAGGAATCTGCTTTTCTTGTACGGAAGACTCATAAAAATAAGGGAAATCCTAAGTAGCTGATACAATGGGAGCAACATGGTTGCCACACACGCATGTAACCAATGAGAAGATTTCTTTTTTTGTTTTTGATTATTTAATTATGAAGGGTATAAATGGTAAACGAAGAGTGGCAAAATAGTAAAACAACTTGAGATAAAATTTGATTTTCTGCACTAAAGAGATGTCGTTTCTTTTTGTTTGAGGCGCGGGAAATTCAATTATTGATGAAATTTAGATTTTTCGGGCTCAACAAGAGGAATTAATTGCAGATAGTACGACAATATCATAGAAATTCATCTAATAATCTATAATAGCATAGTTGAGTTTAGTAAGTGCAATATACTACTGACACATATAACTATCATCTCATATTGATCTCATTTAAAAGAGCTGAGTAAGTAAATGTCCCTTAAATAAAATAGTTACATATTAGACATCTATAAAATACTAAAATAATTTGATATTAGTAATAAAATTTGTGTGTCACATATTTAAAAAAGACTATATTATAATTCAATTGTATGTCATCCAGTAGTATTATAACTCAAAATAAAGTACAGCAAGAGGCATAACATAATTTGATGAGTTAATATTTAAATTCGCACAACAAAACCAAATAGTAAGAACAGAAAAGTGAATGAAGAGAAAATTGAGAAAGAATAAATATGTAAGTTTTTTTTTTATTAGGAGGCCTATTGCACTATAAAATACACGATGGGGGTAACGTTCCCCTTCTATAAACCCCTCCCTCTCTTCCCAGCATTTGAATTCAAGACTTTTAAAATAAAAGTTTTAAATTCTAAGCACTATAGTATCCCCTAATGGACAATAAATATGTAAGTTTGTGTTGAAGTCGTCGTTATATAATGGTCACGCATGCAAAAGATTAATGTAATTAATTTTTCCTGTGAAAGAAAGGGAAAATTTTTTTTATTGTTCTTTAAATGGTTGTTTCATGGTTATTATATACGAGCAAAATATAAAATAGTAGAAGGAAATTATATGACATAAATGAAAATGTATGATATAATTGAAGAATTATAGGACATGTAAAGTAAAATATACACAAGATTGACGAGGAATAATAAAATTTTTTTGTTAATGGTTTGTTACAAGTGTCATATAATATTCCTTATTTGTCATATAATTTATCATCTTGTCCTATATTTTCACTTTTTGTCATATGTGTCAGACACGAAACAACCATTTAAAGGACAGTCATAGTGGGCCTGGAGAAAGAAAATAATTAATGTGAAATAAATGTTGTGACAATTAATAAGATACCAAAATAATAAACATTGTAATCGTATAAATGCGTACGTAGTATGATAAGTAGTAGCTAAAAACATAATGCAAGTAAATATGGAAGGAGGTAAACTTTTTGGCTGCGCTTGAAGTGCCCATTTGGCAAATGTCATATACGACATAATTGGAAAAATAGACGATATAATGGACGTAAAATATATGATAAGATTGAGTATGAAGTATAAAATGTTTTGCTAATGGCTTGTAAAAAGTGTCATATAAGTTTCTGTATGTGTCATATAATTTCCCAATCTTGTTCTATATTTTGACTTGTTGTCATTGTGGCAGACACGAAACAGTCATTTAAAAGACAACCATGTAGTGGTACTGGAGAAAGAAAAGAAATAATATGAAGTAAATGTTGTGACCATTGGTAAGATACCAAAATAATAAACCTTATTGTCCCATAAATGCGTATATATTGTAATAAGTAGTAGCTGAAAGCATGATGCGAGTAAATATATAATGAGATAAACTTATTTGCTGCACTTGAAGTGCCTATTTGGCAAATGTCATATACGACATAAATAAAAAATATACGGATAAATTATATAACATCTAAAGTAAAATATACGACAAGATTGACCAGGAATTATAAAAAATTTTTTGTTAATAGCTTGTTAAAAGTGTCATATAATTTCATATCTGTCATATAATTTCCCAATCATGTCCTATATCTTGAATTTTTGTCATATGTGGCAGGCACGAAACAACCATTTAAAGGACCGTCATGTCGTGGTACTGGAGAAAAAAAAAAAGAATTAATCTGAACTAAATGTTATGACCATTGATAAGATACCAAAATAATAAATATTGTAATTACATAAATGCATCTATATTGTGACACGGAGAAGGTGAAAGTATGATGCAAGTAAATATGTAATGAGATAAACTTTTTGGCTGCGCATGAAGTGGCCATTTGGCGAACGTAATGTATGACATAAAAAAAACAAAAATGATATATTGGACAAATTATATGACATCTCATGTAAAATATATGACAAGATTTACCAGAAATTATAAAAAGTTTGTTAATGGCTTGTGAAAAGTGTCATATAATTTTAAGTATGTGTCATATAATTTCTCAATCCTGATATATATTTTTACTTTTTGTCGTATGTGACAGGTAAGAAACAGTCATTTAAAAGACAGCCATGTAGTGGTACTAGAGAAAGAAAAGAAGTAATCTGACATAAATGTTGTGACCATTGATAAGAAACCAAAAGAATAAATATTGTAAATGCATAACTGCGTACATATTATGATACATAGAAACTGAAAGTATGATGCAAGTAAATATGTACTGAGAAAAACTTTTTGGCTGCACTTGAAATGACCATTTGGCGAACTTAATGTATGACATAAATAAAAAAAATTGTGATATAACGGACAAATTATATGACATCTCATGTAAAATATATGACAAGATTTGCCGGAAATTATAAAAATTTTGTTAATGACCTGTGAAAAGTGTCATATAATTTTAAGTATGTGTCATATAATATCTCAATATTGTTATATATTTTTACTTTTGATCGTATGTGACAGGTAAGAAACAGTCATTTAAAAGACAACTATGTAGTGGTACTAGAGAAATAAAAGAAGTAATCTGAGGTAAATATTGTGACCATTGATAAGATATCAAAATAATAAGTATTGTAAACGCATAACTGCATACATATTGTGATACGTAGAAGCTGAAAGTATGATGCAAGTAAATATGTAATTAGATAAACTTTATAGCTGCGCTTGAAATGACCATTTGGCGAACGTAATGTATGACATAAATAAAACAAATTGTGATATAACGGACAAATTATATGGCATCTCATGTAAAATATATAACAAGATTTACTGAAAATTATAAAAATTTTGTTAATGGCCTGTGAAAAGTGTCATATAATTTTAGTATGTGTCATATAATTCTTAATCTTGTGATATATTTTTACTTTTTGTCGTATGTGACAGGTAAGAAACAATCATTTAAAAGACAGTCATGTAGTGGTACTAGAGAAAGAAAATAAGTAATCTGACGTAAATATTGTGACCATTGATAAGATACCAAAATAATAAATATTGTAAGTTCATAAATGCGTTCATATTGTGATACATAGAAGCTGAAAGCATGATGCAAGTAAATATGTAATGAGATAAACTTTTTAGCTGCACTTAAAGTGGCCATTTAGTGAACGTAATGTATGACATAATTAAAAAAAAAATATGATATAAAGCAAAAATTTTATGACATCTCATGTAAAATATATGACAAGATTTACCAGGAATTATAAAAATTTTGTTAATGGCTTGTAAAAAGTGTTACATAATTTTCTGTATGTGTCATATAATTTCTCAATCTTATCCTATATTTTGATTTGTTGTCGTATGTGGCAGACACGAAACAGTCATTTGCGCAAATACTTGTTTTAATGATACAAAGTATTACCCGTTATTTTTATTAAGAAGAAAACAATCTTTAAAAATGAATGAAGAAATAAAAATATGTCATTTTGATTAAATATACGTAAAAACAATTATAAAAAAATTAAAAAATTAAAATTTTCAATAAATTTAAAAACAAAAAAATTTAAAAAAAACCCAAAAGTAATAAAAGAAAATTATTAATTTTTTAGAAAATATTTTTAAAATTATTAAAAATTAAATAAAATTAAATAAAATATAAAAAAATTAATTTCTCTCATTCTTTCCTCCTTTCTCTCTCCTCCCTCCTCTCTTTCTCTCTCATCACCTCTCTCTGCTCTCTCGTCCCTCTTTCTCCTCCCTCATCTCTTTCTCTCTCATTACCTCTCTCTGCTCTCTCCTCACCTCTCTCTCCTCCATCTCTGTCTTCTCCCTCCTCCCCCTCTTTTCCTTCCTCCCTTTCTCTCTCCTTGTCATATAAGATTCAATTTTGTGTCCATATAATCCAACAATTTTTTTTTGTACAAAAATGTGAAAGCAGGCAGGAAGAGGACGATGACAAGGAAAGAGAAAGGGATGAAGGAAAAGAGAGGGGGAGGAGGGAGGAGAGAGAGACGAAGGGGAGAGAGGCGAGGAGAGAGACAGAGAGGAGGGAGGAGAGAGAAAGGAATGGAGAAGAGAGAATGAAATTTTTTTATTTTTCTTTTATTTTTTTAATTGTTGATAATTTTAAAAATATTTTTAAAAATTAATATTTTGTATAAACCAAAATTTATAATTTTCTTTTCTTTTTTTTTTTTAAATTTACTGAAATTTTAATTTTTTTTTACAATTGTATTTATGATATTTAATCAAAATGACATATTTTTATTTTTTTATTCACTTTAATAAGTTAAAATGACATATTTTTATTTTTTTATTCACTTTAATACATTAAAATGACGTATTTTGATTTTTTCATAATATTTTCACGTAGTCAAAGCAGTATTTAACAGTCAACCAGGTTTCCAACTAATTTTTTTTAATTTTTTCTTTTTGTTTTTAAATTTATTGAAATTTTTTTATTTTTTATAATTATATTTACGTATATTTATTCAAAATAGCGTATTTTTATTTTTTATTCACTTTAATACGTTAAAATCAAGTATTTCTATTTTTTTATAATAATTTAATGCGGTCAATATTGTATTTAACGGTCAACCAAACGTCCGTCCAAAATTAGACTCGATTAAAATGACTCATTAACGTGTAGGACTTAAATAAAACGGCTCTAACGTTATGGAGCTGCGTAAAAAAAGGACAAACGTATAGGACTAAAAATATGTTTATCCCCAAACAAATTATATTACACAAGTTATATTTACTATTAAAAAAAATTTTAATAGCTAGTTTTGTATGTCATGTAATTTTTTAAAAATGTCATATAATTCCTTTCTTCTGTCATATAATTTTTCTGTTGTGTCTTATATGACAACCACCAAACAACCACTGAAAAGACAGCCATGTAGTGGTGCTCATACGGGAATTACCCAAGTGTGTTGCAAAAGAAACAAAAATGTCTTATGGAATGAGTTAAGATATCTAAAATTGATAGGAGTGTTACTACATAGCTGTCTCTTAAATGGTTGTTTCGTATCTATCAGCTACAACATGTCACTTCAAATATTTAACATATTAAGGAAACTATACAGACAGTCATGTTAAAAGAAAATATATGACAAGTGTAACTAGCCCTTAAAAATTTTTTTAATGGCTTATTACACATGTTATAATTTTTTTGACATGTCATATAATTTTTGACTGAGTCATATATTTTATCTATTATGTTGTATATGACAGCAACGAAACAGTCACCTAAAAAATTGACAAAAAGTTTCTTCGAATAGCAAGATGGGAAAGTTTTTTTGGTTGTATGTTTGGTGGCCGTCAATATACGACAAAATCAGGCAATTCTACAAGATGGTGGAGGAATTAAAAAGAAAGTATATGACATATCAAAGAAATTATATGACAGCTCATATGCACCATTAAAAACTTTTTTTTAATGGCTAGTTGTGCGTGTCGTGTAGTTTTTTTGATGTGTCATATAACTTCTTTATTGTATCATATAATTTACTTGTTGTGTCGTATATGTTAACCACCAAACAACCTCTAAAGAGACGGTCATATAATGGTGCTTTAGAAAGAATAGATAGAGTAAATATGTCTAGGGAAAGGGGCCAAATATCATACAATAGCAAGAGAAGGAATATGTCAAAAGTGAATTGTCTTATGGGAAAAGTAATGTTGTTGTAGTAAGTGACTAAGTGTTGTATAAAAGAAATACGTGTCGTAATCATTTAATCATTTGTCATAGAAAAATAAGGAAATAAGTGTAAAAAATTGTTTCCAGTGGTCCTCCTTTCCTATGTTATAACTGATGGGGAACGAAAAAATATTAATGATAAAAAAAAAGAAAATGGATTGTATCCAAACTACACTTTGTTTAGTCCGTTAGATGGAATGACTTGGTCGACAAATGACTTGAATAACAAAGCAGATTAGATTTTCTTTTTAAATACTTACAAATATGCTAATAATACTTTATTTTATTATTTTATTTTATTTGTAGTAAATTAGTAATAATAGGAAAGATTTAGAAGTTTCTGTTTTATTAATTTTCTTCTTCATCTTAAGCTTAAAAAAAAAAAAAATCTTCTTCTTCATCTCAAGCTTAAAAAAAAAAAGGAAAATCTTCTTCTTCATCTCGTTCCTTGTCATTTGGTTGTTTTTTTTTTTTTACAATATTTGTTAATTTTATTCTATTTTTTAGTAAAATTCACTCATTATATTATATAACAAAAATTTATTTTTTCATTTTTTAATTTGAAATAGAGTCCATTTATTATATAATCTAAGATTATGAATAAGTTACACTTATTAAAAAATATGAGTCAAATTAAAATTTTTTTAATCAACTTGTATCTTGCTTTGTTGCTTTATTGGTTAGTACATAGTATTTTGGTCTCGTGATCCTTATTTAATAAAAAAGAAAAAAATAAAAAGAAAAAAGAATTGAATTTTCTTTGTTAACGCTTAATGCCACAGTTTGGCTACTGCTACATGAAATTTTTTTAAATTAATAAAACTGAACTGGAGGCTTATAGTCAAGTTGTTGAGTAGTTTGTCATACGATGAGATTGTTATTTTAGTATAATTTATTTATTTTTTTTATCTAACACGATGAGTGAAGTTTTTTAAAAAAATAAAAAAATTAAATTTATGTTGTATTAGATTATAAATAAATTTTATCCCTGATAAAAGAGAATAAAATTAATAACTACCAATTTAAAAGTTTGTTGAATTACATCATAACATAATTTTTTTCATTCTCACATCCCAGTTCTTTCCAAGATTAGATTTGTACTTTTATACATACACATTAATTTTTTAAGAAAACTTAACAGAGATAAATGTTTTAATTTTCTTAGAATAAACAAATATAGCAATCTCATCGTATGATAAACTACTCAACGACTCTTCCTCATAAAAAAAAGTCAACAACTAGCATGCACGATTGTTCTAAAAGCAATCTAAAAACTATAAAAAGTTCAATAATTAACATAAAAATAAAAAAATTAATTGCATCACTTAAATGAAATTATGTTCCTTTTAATTTTTTTAAAGTCAAAACTAGCGAAGAATATAACACTAAAGGTTCAATAAAAAAAAAGGTATTGCAATATCGAAAAATTAGGAAGTAACAAAGTTGCATTCCGTTTAATAAGAAGTAATAAAATTCAATATAAATTATTGAATAATCTCTCTTGTAATTTCGAAAAAAAGAAAATCCAATGGCCAATATTTCCCGAAATGATAATCTAATAGAAGCAATTCTGTGTCATTCTATCCATATTCCTGAAACCAAATCTTGTCTAACCATATTCTTGGAATCAAATCTTTGCCATTCAAGTTTCATGTTATTGGTTCTTTAGCCAGCTCCAATTATACACAGGTTTCTGTGCATGCCCTGATCTCATATTCTACATCAAACATGCTAGAAAGTATATTTTGTTTAGAATGCTTTGCCTCGTGTCCTGCATAAAAATTAAAAAGTGAACTTAGAATAAACAATCAGTTAGGGTAATAAAGATAAAAAGAACATCCAATAACTTAATAGCAATGTGTCTTGCAATTGGGGATAACTTAAACATTCAGTAACATCAAACACGTGGAAATACAAAAAAATAAATAAATCTTATCTAACAATTACATTAACTCAAAATACTCTATCTACCGTCCCAATATATATTTCTATATTATGTATCCAAACGTTCCAGTAAATACATTAAGGGCTCCTCCTCTTGAGGGAGAACATGATTCTCGTCTTGGTCTTTCATTAGATGTGGGCTCAACAAAGCAAAAACGTGAAGTAGGTAGCCTAGGCCTACCCCTAGAAGCTGAAAGTGGCCTCTCAGGTCTTGATGTTCTTAAATTTGGTGGTGCATTCAGTGAAAAACGAAGTATGTCTAAGGGCTTCCAAACCATGGAATTCTTGCACAACTTAAAATAAAATGAGAGGAAATATCTATTGAAAGGAAACCAATGCACATAAGACCAAATGAGACCAAATGAGAGGAAATCACTGGAATGGGGAAAATATAATTATATAAATCAGCTTATCCAATAACAATTAAGTGTTGTGCCAATAAGTAACTGTAAAAGGCAACAGAAATAAGAACACAAGTAGCTCAGTAGTTATTAGTATCAGGAACATCACAAAAAGACATAGTGCTGGTTCACATAAAAAGAACTAGAACCAATATGATCTTTTCCTTTCACAAGTTTCGGTCGTACATTTCTTATATTATATCCATGAAACAAGTTAAATAGACAAAATCTATCCAATTTGTTTCAGAACCACAATTTCTAATTGACTACTAAAAACTTTAAAAGTTTTTAAAATCTAATGTCGTAATTCAGCGTATTGCATATCTAGCTTTTGTTTTTCAGATTATAACATCAAGAAAACATGCTACAACATTTACTAGAATTTAAACACAGCATTGAAGAAGAAACCAACACAACACAACCATTGATGCATTGAAAATTGTGACAAAATAATTACGTTCATAAGAAGAATAAAACAAAGGCATAATATAATTTGCACTCAAATGTATCTGGATCATATATTGTTCAAGAGAACTATCATGTAACCAGCTCTGTGAGATAAAATGCAAAAGTTGTTACACTGCATTAACAAACAGCTCATCTTTACTATTACTGAAAACATAAAATCTTGTTAGGAGATTATAGATTAGTCTCAAATAGCACATAGACACATACCGATCTACCTACAGCAAGAGCTATGAAGTCCTCCACTAAAAAAGGCCCAAGCCTCAAAGATTTCATTACTTTATCCCTCACCAACGTTGGATCTCCATAAACTAGTTGGGTTAGGCCTGTAATATGAGAAACAAAAAAAAGGGGGAGAGACACATACTGAAGACAATTTGCAAAATAAATAGTGAAGATACTGAAGAAAATTCACAAAATAAAATAGTGAATTCAATAAAATAAAATGTCCTCTCTGCTAGCCTTTTCCACTTTTTCCAGCTAGTGGATCCAATATATTGCAAGTCGATCTACAATAAAGGTGACACATAGATTACATGCATAGGTATTTGAATCCTTGGATGTTTGGACCTACAAGATTTATGAGGGATAACATACTCTAAGTAAATTGATGCTGCAATTGACATCACTGGTAAATGAACTAGATCACAAAGCATGACCTCCAAAAACAACCTTTGCCATCTCAAAAAGGAGAATCGACATGAAATACTGACCACATGACTCAATATCAATGCTACTACTTGTCTGAAGTGCTAGTCTGAAGGTAGTGGTAGTGGTAGTGACAAATAGCTAACAATTACAGCTTCTTATGGATAACTTATTTGATAAGAGACAACACCAAGAGGGAAAAAAAAAACAATCAAAAAGCCTTTCAATGGTAAATTTCAATCAGAAATCTCTTGAAAAAAAGAAAGTTAAACTTACTTGTGCACACTGTCACACAATCTGTTGTTTTCAAGAGGTGAAAGACATGTATAAAGGCCTGAACCGTATTTTCCTGCAACAAAGAGATAGAGATCCAACCAACAAAAATATATGTACCCAAAATTAATAAGACTACAACGGTCACTTCTATATACAAAACTAGGACACTGCCTACCAAAGGCAATAGCCCTTATATTCTCTTGGCAACCAAAAAAAAAAATATAAAGATTCCTTCAAAACAAAGATATTTCCTCTTATTTCATTTTATTAAGCTAAATAAAATACTTTTGAAGCAAAAACAACCACCATAACAAAAGATAAATGTAAGTATAGCATGCAAGAACATCATGTCTTGGCACAAATTTGAAATCGCAGACATTGTCGGTCTCATGGTGACCGCCAGAAATATCAACAACCACTACATGTACCTTTTCATTCTCATTCACGAGATTTATCATAAACACGATCCAAACATAAAAGAAAAAAAAAATCTTAACTCAACGTTAGGTTTGTGTAACTCACTGTATCTTCCTCCTTCCTTTGTCTTTGGTCTCCATTCTACTTTTACATATGTGTTTGCATTACAACATCCAAGGTCATCACATCTCTCTGTACTCAAAATTAAATTGACCACAACATCTATTTTGAGATCCTACCGAGAATGTACTGTTTCTTGAACGAGAAAATATTAAAAAAAAGGTCCAAACATTCTGGCAAAGCACCACCAATTTTGATTTTTTTTTTTTCATTTTTTACTTCCAAACAATAACAAAAACTACAAATCCAACTCCGACAAGCAAACAAAGATGAAAACAAAGACATTCAACTACTGTTCACTCATAATTGAGCTGACTCATATCCCGATTCCAATATTTGATCCCACAAAATTGCAGAAAGTCATTCATGAAAGCAAGTTCAGCTCCAAAAAAGCATTAATTGGACCAAAATAAGAACCTGAAGATAAATTTGGGTAAAAATTTACCCATTCTCATCTAACTTAGCATGAGCATGAAGTTAAAGTTCAAAATATTTGTAATGTTAATCAAAATCCATTTTGACGGCAATTAAGCCAAACGTAAACAAAGGGCATCAATTGAACAAAATAATAAAATTATGACATGAAAAAATGAAATTAAATATATAACAATAGCCTGGTAACTAGTATTTCCAGAACCTGCACACTCCCAAATAGAAAAAAACAAGAACAAAGTGGACCGAAGGGGAAATAGTCGTAAAGATAAGGGAAAAATTCAATCAAGCATGCATTTCCTAGTTTGATGACAACTTGTGTAAGTTACTTTGATGCAAATGTCATTAACAAAGCACAAAACTACTTCACAAGTTTTGATTACAAAATTATAGTATACATAGGGCGTCTTGGCGCACAAGGCTTCGATAGCGTAAGATCTAGAGAAGCACAAATGTTATCACCAAGATACTCTTCCAGAGACTCAAACATGTTCTTACAAAGTTACAGTCTTATAAGATCTATATATAGCGAGAAAATCATTGAGATTAAGCGAGTTCATTTTGCAACTTACAGTGTCCATAGGCAAGCAAAGTAATGTGGCAGTTATTCCAGGAGCAGCAATAGCCACAAACCTCTTCAATTTAGTGGCTTCCTCATTCCCAGACTATTTTAAGAGCCAATTTTTGTACAATATCATTAGTATAGAAATTAATGGACTTGAAGTGCACAGTGCACACAATATTGACTAAATTCCCTATCCAAAAACCTTTGAGCCTCTCAGTCTCGCAATCATCTGGATATGCTCAAAAAGACTCCTCTGCTCGCCAAGCTCAAAAGTTTAGTTTCCAAAAAAAAAAAAAAAAAGAGTTTTAAAAGTGAAATATTTGATTAGAAAATGCTTATTAATTGACTAAAAATGGTAAGGGAGAGAAGTAAAAAATTCGTAAAAAAAAAACAAAAAAAAAAGTTCAATCTTTACTACAATTGAGTGAAATAATAGCAATAGAGAGTCGAAGAGAAGCAAACCTACAATAGGCATTGAAAGATTTAGAGAGCTTAGAGACTATAATAGAGTCCACAACCTTCTCTTCATCATTTCTGATTTGTGGATTTATGGCTTGAGCTTTTGCTTTCACTGCCACCAAGCGCCTCTCCCTCTATTCTTGATTTTTCGTGCAATTGTCATCATCTTTATACCACAATTTTCTCTTGGATTGTATTGCTGGTGTTCATAATAACAACCAAACTGTAAGCCTCCTTCCAAAAAACAAGTTTAAAAAAAACCCATTAGAGTTCTTAAATTTTTGGCTCACGGGATTTATGAAAGAGCTTGAGGAGAGAGAGATGCAAAGTTGCAGAGAATGTAATTTAAAATTAATTAAGTTATTTTTTTAAAACCCTATTTTACCCTTTTTGTACAAATTTTATTATAGCATTTTTCAATTGAAAAGACAAAAACATCCTCCACATGCTTGACGAATTGTTGCCTGCCACCTGTCCGTGTGGCAATTGAGGCGCTGATTGTGTAAGCTACGTAGTCGTCCTCTAAAAATAATTTGTAGTAGGCAACGATTGGAGGCTTTAATGACTTTTGGTTACAATGAATGGCTTTAATGCCTTTCATAAGCAAATGCAAGCTGTGAGGCTTGATCATTTATTCTCATTTTTCTGATGGGCCATGGGCGGATTGAAGGGCTTTATTTAGTCCTAAGCTATTAAAAAAATAAAAAAAAACTAAGCTGTCATGCTTGTCATTATTTATTCCAATTTTTCTGGTTGGCGAATCTAAAGGCTTTATTTTAGTCCTCGTAGCGTGGGAATGGCTCAGCAAGCTTTTGGGATTTGCGATGAGGATAAAACATCTGAATTCTTATGAAAAAAAGTTAATAATGGGATAAAAAGTGATGAGAAAAATTTTTAAAATGTAATTAATTAAAAATTATTTATAATTATATAAATTTATTATGTAACAAAAAATAATAATTTTTTTAATTACACTTATAATAAATACAGTTACACAAAAAATTTAATAAGTTACATTATAGAAATTTCCCTTATAAATTTCTTCGGGTCATGTGATGTAACCCAATTTTTATTGATTTCTATTTTGTCATTCACACATATATATTGGAGTTGATATAAAAAAATATCATCACTTTTACGCTTTCTAACAAATTTAATATCACTTTTAAAAGTTAAAAAATTTAGTATATTTTAATTATTTTTTAACAAATTTAACACAACATTTAAAAATTAACAAATTTAGTACAGTTTAATTATTTTCTAATAAATTTATCATACTATCAATTAAAAATAACTGAATTCCTCAGTATACACATATGCATATATAGTATTTGAGAGTTCTAAAATGTGCTAAATTTAAACATAGATATATCATATATGTATATTAAGAGATTATGTTACTTTTAATATGTTATTTTTAACTAATAGAGTGATAAATTTGTTAGAAAATAATTGAACTATATTAGATTTGTTAGTTGTTAAAAATTATATTAAATTTGTTAGAAAATAATTAAACTGTGTTAGATTTATTACTTTTTAAAAGTTGTACTAGATTTGTTAAAAAACGTAAAAGTGATGATTTTTTGTGGAATTAACCCTATATATTTTGAAAAAAAATAAGTGGACGCTCACGAGTGTGAATGCGGTGAACACGTAGAAATCTGTACCGTTAGATAGTGAAAAATGTATTGAATTTAGAAAAAAGAAAAAACAGATAAATCGTTAAATACTGTTGAATTAACTACGTATCCTTCACGTACCCACTTATACATTACCATGTAGTGGCCTTCATATATTTTTAGTCCCTAATAATTGGGGCCAATTCACACCTATATTTTTCCTGATTTGAATTTATGGACGAAGATGTAGTCCGAAAATATTTAGAATGTAGGTCTCATAAAATAAAAAATATATATATTTTTAAATTTTTGAAATTTTGTTTATTGTCCAAAATCAGTCTATTGCAACTAAATACAACGAGTTACAAAAATAGCAAAATATATCTGTTGCAGATTCTTTGCTCTTGACCGCACAGATTGAGTTAGTCGTACATCTGCTGATTTTTGGCAGGAACTAAAATTTTAGCAACAACAAAACATATATATTTTTTATTCAGTGAGATCTACTCTCTGTTGTTTTCTGACTTGAATCTCTTACCATTAACTTTTTTTTTTCTTTTTTTATTCCCCTGAGTAAAAGTTCCATGTTTTCTAAAAATTTGAGAAAGTTCGACGTTATTTTATTTTGTCAAAATCAGAACTAATACTGTTGTGGGATTTGAGCGAATCAAGCCGTCCAAAAGCTTTATTCTGGTAATCAATCGAACTAAACTTTATTTGGTTACGTAGATTGAACGCACACAATTAAGTTAGCTTGGCTTACAACTCTCAAAGCCACCCAATATATTTTGGGTGGCCAACCAGCCGAAGACGCCAAAAAGCCTCCTTCGGAGGAGAGGGGCTTCTATTCTATTCCCGTCCCCACCCATGATGGAAAAAGCTTACAATTGCTAAAAGTAAAGGATAAACATAAAACATATGTTTCTCCTTTTTATTTGGTCCTTTTTCTTTTTTTCTTTTTTTTTTTTTAAAGTAAAAATGTTAGCGTATACGCAAAAGTACACACTGGCATACATATAAACATTTTATTACTCTTTTTTTAAAAAAAAATTAATTTGAAAATTTTAAGAATTTAAGATTTAAAGTAACATTCAAGGGTCAGAATTTGATGAAAAGGAAAGGTAGAATTGGGAGAATACGCTTGTGGTAGTTACAGTCCGACTGAGGTTTTCTTGAGTTTGAACTTGAGCTATAGCCTGATGTTAAAAATAATAAAGTAAAATAACAGAAATGGATGTAAATAAAATAAATAAAAATATAAAATAATATTTGAGGTATGTCAGATACTGTCTTTAAAAATAGTTTCTGCTTCTATTTTTAATTTGAGACAGTGCAGTAGATCACAATAGTTATCATCTTAAAATACAACAGATTTTTCTACTAACGTGTACTTTAAATAATAAAGTGACAAAAATAACTATAATTTTAATTAACTCAACAAATTCTAATAGAAGTAATGTATGCAAGAAGAATATATAAAAATTGATTATTGGGAGAAGAAGAAGATCCCGTTTATATAATGGTTTTGTCTTTTAAGACTCATAAAAATAAATAATCAAAGTACAACACATCTTATTGGTTTAAATAAGATCTTTTATAGATCTTTTGTTTTGTGGAATATAAGAAATAAATTAATTTATAAATATGTAATATTTAATCCCTCTTTTAAATGTGAGATTTTGATCTCTTTATATATTTTTTTTATTAAGTTATAGTAAAATTTTTATTTTTATATGAGGTTCAAAACTTTTAAAACATCTTCTTATTTTTCAACATTCCTCCACATATTTTAAAAAGCTAAACTTTGCTAAATTAACTAAAAGGATAAGACATATCATCTTTGATGTTTTTCGGGCTATGAAACAAGATTAGGTAACACAAATTTTAATATTCAGAAGTATAATGAAATAAAAATTTTATAAATTATAATTTTTTTGTGAATAACAGTGAATAAAATTTTAACGAAGTTTATAGTTGTTAGGTTATATGCTTACCTAATTCATTTTCATGAAAGGTCTTGAGATTTTGCCAAAGTCTCGTAAGAAGAGTTCCATTCTACTTTCATACAAGTGATTTTATTAAATGTGTATTTTAGTAACACACCACTCATAAAAACTATAAAAATCATTAAGAAACGAAACACGAAGACCACGAATATTAGTTCTCCATTTTGGAAGGGGAAGTAGTATGGCAGCCTGTTGCCCGTAATAGTAACCAGAAGTGAAAGTAATGGACATATCGTATGATAAGGTGGCGTGATGGAGGAAGTGAAGAGTGACATAAAGGCAACAAAAGCAACAAAACAGCCGAGAGGAAAACCAAGCCCATGACCAGAAGTGCAACGTAGAGCCAATTGAGTTTAACCAAAACAAGGCATGTGCCAGCAGTGAAAGCCAAGGACATCATGGTGAGAGCAAATCCCAATAAGCGCAGTCCTACTTGGAGGGATTTAGACACTAAGTGGAGGTCACCCAATTGCGCCCAGATAAGCACAACAGCAACCATGATAGATCTATACATGGTTGCTGTGTCACAAAAAACAAAGACAGGGAGAGCATGATAGACATTCCGGGGTCCAAGTCGGTGATGCCGTTGAAGCCTCCTGGCATTGTGAAAATTGCTGCAAAGGTCACCGTGGCAACAAGAGTTTATACGAGTTGCAGAGCGTCTACTCTGTTCTTGTACTTTTCTGAGTTGGGTTGCACCTTGTTTGTTGGAGCTTTTCTAGGAACGGGATCGCCATCAAGTATCTTCGTAGATGAAGCATTTTGATCTCCCGCATCTTTTAGTGCCTTCCATATCAGGCGCTACACGATGCCAAAATGAATCATCAACATAACATAAACAAGCTTCAACTGATGATCTAACGAGCACTAAGAAGGCCTTAAGTTAATGCACACCATATTTCCATTGAATTCTTGTTCTAAGTAGGTTCAGAGCAAGCAACATGGGTTTTGACACCACATCTCAACCCACCCAAAACCTTGAGATAAGAGATTGGGTGGGTTTATGGTTCTATGTCGACTATGTTTCGCTTACATCTCCCTTCCAATGTAGGACAATTAGCCTCGTACTTCTTCACAGTTAATACTTCAGATTTAGATATAAAAAATGTGCTATTAAATTGGAAAGATATGCTTATATCTCATAGTCTTATTACAATCTCTGATAAGAGAAATTGATTAGCATTAGGTTGCACGTGAACGTACCTTCCTAGATGAGGGCGTTTCTTCCATGTAATAAAGAGCAGCATCAAGTGCTGTCAAGCCTTTATTGTTAGCCAAATTCAGGTCCACTCTTCCATCCCATGTCAAAATACTCACAACCTTGGGATGCCAGTGCATGGTGGCCAAGTGCAATGGCGTGTTTCCATCTTTGTCCCTTTAATTTACAAGCTTTTGCAGGATAGGATTGTTCAGAATATAGCTCACTACATTTTCTCTTCCACTCTTTGCAGCAATGTGGAGTATATTTTGCCTTTTGTGATTAAGCATGTCTCCCGGATCTTGGCAATGTTGAAGCAGCTTCTCAATTACATCCACATGGCCTACCAATGGAAATGTATTACGGTTAATCTCATAAAAAAACGTGAATTTTTTAGTTTTTTTTTTTTTCAAATCTATCATGAATTTTTAATTTTTTTTAGAATATATCACAAAATTTTAATTGATTCCAAATCTATCATGTCATCATTCTAAAGTAATTGCTTTTATGTTCATTTCCAAAATTCTAACCTTAAATCTCCATTTACAATTCAAAAATGAAAAGTGTATTATTTTATGGGGAGATTTCAGGTGGGAATTTTAAAAATGAATACAAAATCTGTTACTATAGGATGACGATATAATAAATTTGAAATCAATTGAAGAGTTCGTGATATATTCTAAAAAAAAATAAAATTTCATGATAAATTTGAAAAAAAAAAACCGACAAGTTCATTGTTTTTAACTCTATGCACTTATTGTCACCTTAAAAAATGAAAAGTTAATTATTTTTTGACCAAAATTATTTATTTTTCAAAATTATTAAAGAAATAGATTTGAAGGAAAAAAAATATATAAATGCAGCATATGAGAGTAAAGAGTCTAATTTCTCTTTTCTAACTCTGAAAAAGTTTAACAAAAAGTTTATTATTTTCTGACCAAAACTATTTATTTTTCAAAATTACTCTTTAAAAAAAAAAAAAAAAGAGATTTGGCGGAAAAATAAAAACACAGCATGTGAGAGCAAAGAGTCTAATTCGTCTTTTCTAACTCTAAAAAGTTTTAGGATGTCTATGGGCAATTCCTTCTCCTCTTCTTCCCTTTGTTTTTTTGGTTAATCTTCAGAGAAAGCCATGAATTTTTCAGTTTTTTCAAATCTATTATGAACTTTTATTTTTTTAGAATATATAGTGAACTCTTCAATGAGTTTTAAATCTATTTTTTTATCATTCCATTGTAACAAAATTTGTATATATTTTCAAAATTCCAACCTCAAATCTTCCAAAAAAAAAATCAAAAACTTTTGTTTTTGAATTAGAAATGAAGATTTAAGATTAAAATTCATTAGTGTCAGCAGTGGAATTTTTTATGAAAATAATTTTAATTAAGTAAATTATTATTTTTCAAAAATGGTGTTATGAGAGCACAGAAAGTTTAGGATTTATTTGCATATAATTATTTATTTTTTTAACGTCAATGTGATCACTATCAAAGACTTTAAACAGTAAAGAAAAATAAACATTAACAATAGTCTTGCAAAGGCCCAACTGAGAATACTGGTCCCATAATCAAGGCATCTAGGTAAAAAAGTCTTTGAAAGCTGTCCTGGGATTTTTTAGTTCACTAGAAAGATGCAGATTTTGTGGTCGTTACTTGCTTCCATGCGTTGAAACTATTATTAGGTCACAAGTCGACGATAAATCAACTGTTGGTTATCATATATAGAATACTAGGGATATGCCTGCGCGTTGTGCGGATTGTAATACTTTTGTGTTAAATATTTTCAACATGCTTTGATTTTTAGATTCTATTTTTATTTATATTTTGAAAAAATAAACTTTTATATCAAAAAAATTGATTTTTTTTTGTAAATTTAAACGTCACAATCATAACTTTGAAATTTATAAAGTTACATGTCATTATTTTTGGTTCCTTAAAAAGATCTTGAAAGTTATCTTTTTATTATATACACACGCTATTTGTATGACTTTTAAATGAATTTTTTCTGTTTCTTTAAATTTTATAAATATTTTTTCTAGCAATGTTGGTCTTTTATTTTTGTATGTGCTTCTTGAATCATAAAATAGTGAACAAAATACTTTTTAATTATAAATTAATTTTTTTTTTGATTGCTACTATGGTGAGAGAATGATAAAGAAGACATCCTATTTTAAAAATTTTTTCAAAAATCAGGTCATGATCATGAATGTACATTAACCATCTTATTGATAATATTAGACGAAGGTGAATAGAAAAAGGCAATTTGCAGCTGAATAAGATGCTTAGATGAGCAAAAGTGGTCGTGGAACATCTCATCATAATTTACCATCCAAAGAAAAAAAAAAGAAAAAGAGATAGTGTACTGCTTTTTCCTCCCAAGGCTAAGAACACACGCACATACACACACATATATGTCTGGTGATACCTTGGAGCATGAAAATCATACTTGACCTAGCATAGAAAATGAGAACATCATTGAAGAGCTTAAATTCCCCCACGTGTGACATATATTCGACAATGTAAACTGTGCTCTTCATTATTTCATTGGGATTATGCATTCAATTTAGAGAAATGATGTTATAAGTTAAGAGAAAAAGGTGTATTTCTCTTACATGCAACAATAAAATTACCTAAAATTCCAATTGATGACAAAAGAACGAAATAGTTGTAACCAGCAATATCTTCATCACCATTTTTCTTTTTCTTTGTTTCACCAATTAATTTAATGATTTATTATAATGTCGAATCCTTAACATAGGGTTTTCTCGAACATAGTTTCCCAATCTCCAAAGCGTTGTTAAGAACTGATAATAATACAGTTTTGTGTCGTACTCAAGAATAGTCGCAATTTGAAAAAAAAAAAAAAAAGCACACCAAATAAATTTTATCTCCATTTTCCCATAAAGCGTCAAATTCTTGAATCCCCATATGTAATCAATCAAGGTAAAGTCTACATATCTACTCAAAAAAAAAAAAAGGTGAAGTCAACATATCTAGACATAATTTTTTTTTTTCCAATTAGGTCTGAGTAGTCAAATTATAGATGAAAACCTTGTTCCCAAACCCTAGATTTAGCCATTAATTAAGAAATAAAAATAGGAAAACAGACATAAATTAATCGAGCAAAATACCATTGATAAGTCCCAACAACAAAGTGCTCGTAAGAAACCCTATTTGCAAATACAACATAGAAATCGAAAAAATTTTACGTAGAACCACCAATAGAAAAAAAAATTAAAAATTAGGGAGATGCTAAAAAAAATTAGCTTGGCAAAATTAGTGCCAATCGAAATCTTTAGTAATAATTTTAATTTATGAAAGACAATAAAAAAGGGTATAATTACTACATGTTAGTAAATGGGAATTTAACGTGTATGTTAGTTATTAATTGTTATAATTGTATTTCATTTATTTTGCCCTTATTTTTTAGAGTAGTTTTCTCACAACGATAGGGCTTAAAAGTCATTGATTGCCATCGAATAACATATATAGTTATTTGATTAAAAATAAAAAAAAACATATATAGTTATACGTAAGGAAGCCGGTTTTTTTGTGGAAAAAATAATAAGAAATATGCAAGTGCATTAATTGCTCTAACAACTGAAATAGTCATACATAGTAACGGAAGAATTTAATGCATTAATTATATAATAATATGTGATAACACAATTATGTCAATAATATGACATGCAATTTAAGGAGAATAAGAGTTAAATTTGAATATCAATTTTACGAATATAATCATGGAGTAACGGGTGTGAAATATGCTAATTTTCATGTCATCATTAACATTGATAATTCAGAATGGGAAAGAAACAGGTTTCTTTCCACCCAAATATTCCAACCATGATAGTTAATTTGAATTTTATAGCAATTACCAATTAAGAATACATTAATTTAAGAATATTTTCAGCCATTGCCATTCTTTTTGTGTCTTTGTGTCTTTTTATGGGCTTTATGCTTGGGCCTTTGTGGTGCTGCCGTTGTATTCAACACTCAAATTTGTCATTAACTATAAAATGACATTTAATAGGGTACTATGTACATAAACGTTACAATATTGTTGTTATGATAGCAACAAGGGCAATTATTTGGTCTTAATGGCAACACAATTAATTACTTTGAAATAATTATTTCATTGCGATTACTGATAATAGTTACAAATGATAACAATTGTAACTTTTTTGACCAAGGGTAAATTTTTATTTGAATTATTACCATAAAATAATTCAATTTCATAATATTATTATTGCTGCCTAATTATTGTCATTAATTCGACCTTAATTGCATATGTTAACATTTAATTTCCTCATTTTCTCACCTTTTGTGGCTATTTTGGCGCCTTCCAAAATAATAAAAGAAACAATCTTGAACCATGGAGTTTTTGGTATTAATTTATTGATTCCATATTCAGTCAACCCAAAAAAATTATATGCAAATACTTTTTTTATAAAATTTATTTCTTAAAAAAAAAAAAGTTTTTGGGCATGATTTATTTTAAAATAGTAATTCAAATGTTCAAGTGCTTATTTTGTTTATGTTTATATGTAAGTCAAAGAGCTATACCTATAAGATTACTTAGGCATGAACAAAATTGAATGAAAATTTGGCATTAAATTTATATTAATTTTCTTCCTTTCTATTACCCCTAATTCATGTCCATTAGGGAAACTTCCATTAAGAAAAAAGAAAAAAAAGAGCAGAATCGATGATTGTAAATGAAATATTGTAGTACTTGTCACTATCTTCCATATTCAGTCACTTAATCCATATTCGGAGATAGAAATTAAGCGTAATTGATGTTTTCCTATTTAATTTTCCATATTTGGTGCAAAATATTCGGTGCAAATCAAAATTGATAAATTGAAGAAAGAAATCGGTCATATCAACCGGAGATTGGTTGTCTCATGGTTTTATCTCCTATGGCTGTGATTGTATCTTTTCCATTTAATATTTTTTATTCTTTTTTTAATTATTTTTTGATTTGGGTTGGAGAGAAAAAATTCAATCAATCAATTTTTTATCTGGTGGATGACTGAATTTTGTGCCATCATCTCGAGCCGCCGAAGGGTAATAATTCGATATCTCTGCTCTTGTAATTCTTCTGATTTTCTCTTTGTGTGAATTTGTTTTATATTTTTTGTTTTGTTTTGCCCTTTTATTCTGTTGAGTGAAACGACTGGAAAACATTATGAGTAGTAAAATGGCTGAAAAACATTATGAAGATGGTTGTATCATAGTTGTATCTCCGGTGACTGTGGTTGTACTTTTTCCGTTTAAAATTTTTGCTTCTTTTTTTGATTGCTTTTTGATTTGTGTTGGAGAAAAAAATTTCAATGAATCAATTTTTACAGTGAAAAAATTTTGTCTGCATTAAATTTAGTGAGTAAAAAAAGGAGAAATTTTTTCTCGACTATCCTTTGAGGAGTAAAATAAAGAAAGAGTTTCTCTCAATTATAAATTTATAATATTATTATTAGGTACATGCTTTTCAATTTGGGTTGGAGAGAAAAAGTTAAGGGATTTATTTGTATTAGATTTAGGGAGTGAAAAAAAGAGAGATTTTCTCTCAGTTATTTTTTGGAGAGTGAAATAAGGAGAAAATTTCTCTCAGTTATAGATTTATAATATTGTTATTAGATTACCTTTGAGAAATAGAGAGAAACTGCTATCAATTTCTCTGTATTTACAACTCTTTACTTAACTAATGATTAATGACCATCAATAGTATTTTAAATTGTGGAAAGTGTGAAAATTAAAATTCAATTTCTAATTTGTAACAAAATTCAATTTGCTTATTTAATTTAGTATTTAGTGCTTAAACCTTGATATAAAAACGGAAAGTATTTAATAGTAAAATCAATCAATTGTGAGAGTATTTAATTTATTATGTTTTGTACTCTCTTGTACTTCTATATTTTAAGTTTCAATTGATCATTTCACAATTTGTTTTCCTAAGTCCGACGGATATGTATTATTATTTGCCAAGAAACTTTCTATTTTTCACTATTATTATTTTAATGAAATTAAAAAAAAATATATGCCAAATGATTTAAAGGGAGATTGCGTGAACAAGATGAGCCAATCGTTGGATAAATATATGCCTGATGAAGTAATGGGTGCAGAAGACGAAGAGAATTTTTTTAAAAAATGATTTTTTTCCTTCAATTTTAATTTTAAATTTCACAATAAATGTCATGTTAGGCCGTTATGTTGTCAAGTTTTTCACGTGCGTAGGTGTAAGTAAGCTGAATTTATTAATATTTGTAATTTAATTTGTGGTAAAAATAACTTCGAAAACCAAATTATTACCTTTTAGGAATTTGGTTATAATAACACATATAGTTTACAATATAGGTGCGTACTATTTATACTCACTTAAAGATGTGAGTATAATAAACTCAACTTCACTTTAATGTTGTAAGAACCGGACAGGACATTAAACCGAAAATTTTAGTGGTTCAAGGTCCAACCGGTTCAACCGGTTTAACCAGAAATTGAATTGGTAAAATCAGTATTTAATATTAAATATATAAAAAAAATATTTATATATATTATACATCAAAATTTATATGTAAAATGTAATATTATAATACATATGTATGTATTAGAATACTTACATTTATAAATTTAAAATATATGATTCAGAATTTATTATAAAATAAAATTAACAATTTAAAAAAATTAATAATTATCTTAACAAAAAAAAATAGTAAGTGTTAATTTATAAGATACATAAGATAGTATGTGTATTATATGAGACATTTGAGAAAATAATAAAAAAAAAAAAATCACAACAAGTTATAAGTTAATCTAGTGGTATGAGACTTACTTTTCATGTTTGAGGTTAGGGATTCGAAAATTAAATTTTACAAAGTTGTGTGAAATTTTTTCTTAATTATTAAAAGTGACCAACCCGGTCAACCCGAGACCGGTTCATCGGTCCGACCGGTTGAACCGGTCCGTTAACCAGGTTTTGACCGGTCCGGTTCACAGCAAATTTAAGCTACAACCTGGACTAGACCTCTGACCGGTCACTGGTCCGACCGGTTGAACCGGCCTATCCGGTCCGGATTTGACAACAATGCTTCAATTAAGTAGGTTACTTAAACAACAGGTTAAATGAAAAACAAAAAATTATGGCCCTTGAAAAAATTTGAAACCACTATCTTCGCAAGTTCATCTACGCACCATCCGGAAAATGCATAGCCTTTGGAGAAGACGACAATGGCAAACATGGACTCTTCAATGGCATTCAAGACTGCTGTAAACTAATAAAAAAAAAAGAAAAAGAAGAGGAAAAGTTAAAAAAAAAAGAGAGAAAATGAAAAGTCATTGTCGGCGTTGCCAATTTCATAATTGGCAACGCCGACGTGGAAAAATTATTATTCTTTTTTCATATGAGTGTTCACATGGGAAAAGAGTCATATAAATAGGCTCATTCCCCTCAGTTCAAAACATATTCAGTAAATTTGTAAACAGAAAAATACAGAGAATTTGAAAGAAAAAGAAAATTTTGAAAATCTCAGAAGAAAATTTCTTCTTTTCTTACGTGTTTTACTCTACTGTATACTATTTCAACTCCTTTTTAAGAGATATTTCAAGTGTAAATCCTAAAAAATTTGCTGTTTCCATTTCTAAGTTTATTTTTTGATTTATGTTCTCCGATCGCTTTAGATCTAAATTTATGAGAATATAGATTTAAAAATATCAAAATATTACAAATCCGGCTGAGATTAAATCTCATACGGCCATCAGCAAAATTCAGGCAACTCATTTGAGAACAAGTCCCTTTGACCCTCTGTGAATTCAAGTCATATCGACTCAGATCAGATCTCTGCGGTTCTTGAACGTAGCCCAGACGTATATCTCAGATCCAGTTTCAGTCTAGCCAGTTCAAGAAAAAGCTGTGGAATTTACTGTTGTCAAAATCAAGCTCGAGCAGCCCTTGACAGGAATCACAAAGGAACACTAATCGGAGGAATTATAAAGATCGACCCTACATAAATTTTCTTAAATTTTAAATTTTTATTTGTAATTTATTTTTGTATTTTAGAGTCTAACTATTACAGGTTCGAAATTTACACCTGTTACAAATTTTTGGAACGCTCAGTGAGATCTCTTTACTTTCTATCTCTTGTTCCTTAAAAAAAAAGAAAAAAAAGAAAAAAACAAAAAGAAAGTAGCCGAAGCAAAAAAAGAAAAAAAAGAAAAAAGGGAAAAAGAAGAAAAGAGCCGAGAAAAAAATTAAAAAAGAAAAAGAAAAAGGGAAAAAGACAAAACAAAGAAAAAAACAAAAAATGTAAAAAAATAAAAAAAAAGTTAAAAAAATTAACAGGTATTCAGCACATTAAACATTACTAAAAAAGAGTACAACCACTGCCACAAAAAAGAAGGCAACTGCTTCACTGCCTGCATCAACTACCCTACTTGGGTACGCAGGTCTAGAAACCCGCGGACGGACACAATTTCTTGCCGTGCAAACCAAATAAAATATCGAAACGGAGAATCCACAGCTCGCACAGTAACAAGATCTCTCCCCTCACTCTCTTGCCGTATGGAGGAGTCGATCACCCACACCGATCGAAGTCAGGGGCAACGCAACGAAGCCCACTCAACAGAATCCAAGTCATTTTGTAGAGATCCACACAAAGGAATCAGAAGAGCTCTCTCACCCAGTCTTTCGCGGAGCCTCATATGTTGCCGTTATGATGACCAGCACAATCAGCACAGAAGAGAGGATTTCAGAATTAGAGAACAAGATTTTGCAGTTAATCAGAGTCATGGAGGAAAAAAATCAACAAATTGCCGCTCTCAAAGGAAAAGCCCCGATCTAAGTTGATCCCAAAATCAGCGAGGAACAACCATATCCACCCGATTTCACTCCAGAAGCCACACCAGTCGACGTCTTCACTGTAGAAAAGCAACCAGGTAGTTCTACACAGGTGCTACCCTCAAATTCTGTAGCTTCGCTATCTGTTCAACAATTGCAGGAAATGATAGCTAATACAATCTGCCTGCAACAAGCTACATCATTCCAAGGATCACAGATGTATGTCAAATTGTACACCAAACGAATCGAAAGTTGCAATATGCCTTTGGGTTACCAGCACCCAAATTTCAACAATTCGACGGATGAGACGATCCTAAACAACACATCGCCCACTTCGTTAAAACCTGTAACAACACAGGGACTTACGGAGATCTCTTGGTGAAGCAGTTTGTTCGTTCACTCAAGGAGATTGCTTTCACCTGGTTCATAAATCTTGAACCAGAATCGATCGACAGTTGGGAGCAGCTACAACGAGAGTTCTTTAACAGATTTTTCAGTACTTGAAGGACGGTAAGTATGATGGAATTTACCAGCACCAAACAAAGGAAAGGAGAACCCGTTATCGAATACATCAACAGATGACGTGCCCTCTGCTTGGACTGCAAAGATCGCATGACGGAGACTTCTGCCGTAGAGATGTGCATCCAGGGAATGCATTGGGAGCTGTTATACATCCTGCAGGGCATCAAACCTCGAACTTTCGAAGAACTGGCGACCCGCGCACAGGATATTGAAATAAGCATCCAGACTTCCGGGGGTACGGTTCCCATCCAATTGGACCAGTAAGGAGGCAGAAGGGAGATTAAGAAACCCAACAGCTCAGGAAAAGGGAAAGAAGTGATGACTGTTGAAACCGCACCAATAAAAGTGGGAGCTAAAGCTAAGGTAAATCTTCCGACCCAAATAACTCAGCCAAAACAACAGGAAAGGCGGAAGGTGACATTGTGAGAGTTGGAGCAGAAGCAGTATCCATTCCCCGACTCAGACGTCCCCGACATTTTTGAACAACTCTTGGAGGCGAAGCTAATCGAACTCCCAGTGTGCAAGAGGCCCAATGAAAAGGATCGAGTCAGCGATCCAAGATTCTGCAAATATCACCGCATAGTAAGTCATCTAACCGAGAAGTGTTTCGTCCTGAAGGAGCTAATCATGAAGCTCAAGATCCAGAATAAAATCATTATGGACCAGGAAGGCGTAACCTCGGCAAACCAGACCACAATCACTTCAAAACTATCAGAAGAGGTGACACACCATAAGGAAGAGCCGCTCGACAACAAAAAGTCGACAATGGAGAAGGTATATGAAGCTCTCCAAACTCGTCTCGCTAACCCTCAGCTGTTTACAGCTTTGCAATCAATAGAAGTGTGGCAAAATCAAGTCAGCAATACTCTCTAGAACTCAGCTGGATCTCTGCCATCAAGTAATTCCAGCTCGGTGGAGCATCTAGCAGCCCAAAATTACGTCAGATGTTACTCCGCTATCTCATTTTCAGATGAGGATCTCCTGCTGGGGTCCAAACCCCACAATCGGCCGCTCTATGTATCAGGCTATGTGAGAGAGCAGAAGGTCCGACGTATTCTGATCGACGATGGGTCGGCAGTCAATATTATCCCAAAATCCACCATAAAAGAGCTCGGCATTGGCATTGATGAGTTATCAGACAGTCGTTTGATGATTCATGGCTTTAATCAAGGAGGACAGAAAGCAATTGGGATGATTCGCCTAGAGCTAACTATCGGTAATCTCACTTCTAGCACTCTATTTCATGTGATCGATGCACATACCACGTATAAGATGTTGCTAAGGCGACCGTGAATTCATGGAAATGGAGTTGTGCTCTCAAGTCTGCATCAGTGCTTCAAGTACTACAATGATGGCGTTCAAAAAGTTAATGCTGACTTAAAGCCGTTTGATGATGCTGAATCACATTTGGCGGATAAAGTCTTCTACACCGACACAGACAATCCAGAGATCATTCCATCAAAAGTTACTTGGACTGGGGGCATCGAAAAAGCTGTCGAAGACCCTGTTAATGCTCAACCTCCAACTCCGACAAATGAAAAGCTGCCACGGCCTGCTGAACTTCGTCCGAATGATGTTGCATCTTCGAGCTCCACTCTAGTCCTACGCTACGTGCCGAAATCACGACGCCTAGAAGGTCAACCCCCTTTCTCTTATTGTATTGATCCTAAACAAGAATAAGGACACAACCAACCCAAGACAAAAGAACTGCACAACTTGAAGGAGACTTACACTCTGCCGATACCAAAGATTGAGCCGGTTTTGTCCTCAAAACCATTAAAAGGCTTCGCAGACCACACACGGAGGCAGTCGAAGGCGGCTCACTTCCAAAAAGAAGAACAAACGAAGGATTCGATCCTAATGCATACAGACTCCTGGCCAAAGTGGGCTATGACTTCTCAAACTCGAGCACAACGGGTACGCTGCCGTCCACACATGGGACCACTTCTCAATCATCACAGTCCCCACCTGGCTTAGGCTATCAGGAGAAGTTACCTGTGTGGATCACGCTAAAGAGCCGAAGCTGAGCAGCCGATGCATGTGCCATCACCATCACCACCAAACAGGATAAGTTCATCCAGTCAAACAAAGAGGATGAAGTCAAGGGCTCTACATTCTATGTCACAATTAGCGAGGAGGTCAATTCCGACTCATCAGACGGCGAAGTAAAGGAGGCTTCCTCGAAACTTGAAGATGGTGGCCAAGCAACAGTTGATGAACTCAAGGAGGTCAATCTTGGCTCTCCGGAAGATCCCCGACCTACATTTGTGAGTGCTTTACTTACTGTAGAAGAAGAGTAAGAATATGTTTAGGTATTAAGTAAATACAGGGACGTGTTCGCATGGAGTTACAAAGAAATGCCTGGACTTGACCAGAAGATTGCGGTGCATCGTCTAGCAGTAAAGAATGATGTTCGTTCTATCAAGCAGCCACAACGACGGTTCCGTCTGGAACTCATTCCACAAATCGAGGAGGAGGTTAACAAACTGATCAATGCTGGCTTCATCCGAGAGGTCACCTACCCAACGTGGATTGCCAATATAGTTTCGTTAAGAAAGAAGAATGGACAGTTAAGGGTATGTGTTGATTTTCGAGATCTTAATAGGGCCTGTCCGAAAGATGACTTTTCGTTGCCCATAATGGAGATCATAGTCGATGCAACAACGGGTCATGAAGTATTGTCCTTCATAGATGGTTTTTCAGGCTATAACCAAATCAAAATGGTACCAGAAGATGAGGAGTTGACAGCATTCCACTTCCCAAAAGGTATATACTGCTACAAAGTTATGCTATTTGGATTAAAAAATGCTAGTGCCACTTATCAACGTGCTATGTAAAAAATTTTTGATGACATGCTGCAGAAGATTGTAGAATGTTATGTTGATGACTTAGTAGTAAAGACTAAGGAGCGCAAATACCATCTCGAGGATCTGAAAACGGCGTTTGAAAGACTTCGCAAACATCAACTCAAAATGAATCCTCTCAAGTGTGCATTCGGTGTCACATCAGGAAAGTTTCTTAGGTTCGTGGTGCACTATCGTGGAATTGAAGTTGATCGGTCAAAGGTTGAGGCAATTCAAAAGATGCCTGAACCTAAAAACCTGTACGAGTTGCAGAGTCTACAAGGAAAGCTAGCCTACATTCGCCGTTTCATCTCTAACTTAGTAAGGAGATATCAACCTTTTCATCGACTGATGAAGAAAGATGTCAACTTTGAGTAGGACGAAGCTTGTAGCAAAGTTTTCGAGATCATAAAGAAGTACCTTTCCAATCCACCAGTCCTGAGAGCTCCAATTTAAGAACAACCGTTGATTCGCTATATTGCAGAGCAGGAAAGATCTTTGGGAGCTCTGCTTGCACAGGAAAATGAGTAAGGAAAAGAAGTTGCCCTATACTACTTCAGCAGAACCTTGAATGGTCCAGAGATGAACTACTCACCCATTGAAAATATATGTCTAGCACTATTCTTCTTCATTGATAAGCTAAGGCACTACATGCAAGCTCACACGGTACGTCTCATTGCCAGAGCTGATCCTATCAAATATGTCTTATCTAGACCAATCTCGTCAGGACGATTTGCCAAGTGGACAGTAATCCTACAAAGCTACGACATTATCTACGTGCCTCAAAAAGCAGTCAAAGAACAAGTTCTAGCGAACTTCCTTGCAGATCACCCTGTCCCGTCTGATTGAAAGTTCACAGATGATCTTCCGGATGAAGAGGTCTTTTACATTGAGACACTATCACCATTGATGATGTTCTTTGATGGTGCAGCAAGGCGTGATGGTGTTGGTGCCGGCATAGTGTTTGTCACTCCTCAACGACAAATACTACCATATGCTATCATACTCGGTGAGTTATATTCAAATAATGTTATTGAATACCATGCTTTAATCATTGGTCTTCAAATGGCTGTCGATATGAAGATTCCCACTATAGAAGTCCATGGAGAAAGAGGACCTTGCGCCTTACCATCAACGTGCTCGACAGCTAATGGATGAATTTGAAAGCATCACCTTGGAGCATGTACCTCAGCGAGAAAAGACTCAGGCAGATGCATTGGCTAACCTGGCCACTTCTCTTGCAAAGTCAGAAATCCTGGCTACAGTTGTTGCTGTATGCCAGAAATGGATAGTACCGCAGAAGGATGATGAAGAAACTACAGCAGCCAATGTAGTATCTGTACGTCTCGCCCTCGATCGTTTTAAGATGGAAACCTTGTTCTTACAGTACGGCGGCCCATCAACATGAAGTATTGGCCTGATGACAAGCTTACTTCCAAATGGGACGGGCCATACTCAGTGCATGAGGCCTATACTCATAACGCTTACATGCTATCAGACCAAGAAGGCGTCCGAATTGGCTCGATCAATGGTAAATTTTTGAAGTAGTATTATGTGTAAATATGTTAAAAAAATAAAAAAAATCAAAAAAGAAAGAAAAAATAAAAAAAAACGAATAAGAAAAAAAAAGTTCGAAAGTCCCGATCTGAAAGTTCAAACGAAAATCCAAACCCAAAAATCCAAGCCCAAACACTTGAACCCAAATCAGAAAACTCAAAACCTAAGCCCAAAAACCCAAATCCAATCCAAAGCCCGAAACCCAAAAATCCCAAGTTCCAGACACAAAACCTAAGCCCAAAACCCAAATCCAATCCAAAGCCCAAAACCCAAAAATCCCAAGTTCCAAACACAATCTAGAACCCAAGTTCAAAATCCATTCCAACTCCTGGCCCGCATGAGTATAACTGTGAAAGACTTAAAAATATAAAAGTAATCGTGAGTTAGAGTCTGAGTCTCTACTTCAGTCTTCCCTGCATATCAGACCTTTACTCCTCTACAGCAGAAAAATGGAACCTTCTGCAGAACAACAGGTTAAGGAAGAAGAAAGGTCACCCCAAAAAAGATGGCACCCAACTATGACGTAACTGCAAATTTTGGAGGAGTTTTTCTACAACGATGAATGTATTGTCCCTGAAACCAAAAATATACATTTTTTCCTTCGACTGCCCCTAGCGGGCGCAGTCGTGAGACAAGTTGGAGAATCTGTGAAACAGGGAGAGAGCGGCATTGAGAGATGCTATTTCCAAAGCACAGTCTGCTGTTCCTATAATAGATCTCACCAGTACAGCTTCACCCTCAAATGAAGCAGGTCCGAGTTCTACCACTGCAATGGTTTCTCCACGGTATGTTGATCAAAGCAGTAGCCTATGAGAGCATGTGTGCTGGTCCTGGTAGTCTTACGGAGTCAGCCAAGGGTTCATCCCTCCTAAATACTTAAGTCTAGGAGGAACTTTTTTACCAGAAAAAAGTCATTCAGACAAAATTTTGCCTCTCTTTCTAGAATATTCGGTAGCATCAACCAGCCAGAAGGCTCCAGCAACGTCGACATCATCGGCCCACAGAACGAGGCCGGGCTTGACTTGGAGCTGCGCCTCGGGCCCCGCCAGGACGGCTGACAAGATAATGTTCAACGACTTCTGCAGCACACGGTAACGACTTCTGCAGCACACGGTAACGACTTCTACAACATACGGTAACGACTTTCGTGGCGCGCGTCAGCCGCTACCTCTTTTGTCTCTTATGAGAGAAAGGGACATGAAGGACTTTACTTGATTCTGCGTACCTTCTTTTTGACATTTAAAAAAAAAAACTCTTTAGTGTATATATATATATCATGCATGCCCGAGTTATAACATCCACCCCTCAGCGCTTCTTTTTCTTAAAAAGAAAATGGCTAGTCTCTACACTTGTCTTAGGAAGTTCTTTGATGAAGAAGTTGGAGGCGCATGAGCTAAGAAAAGAAGGAGTAGTCTTCCTCGGGAAATCCCTAAAAGCCCTCGAAACTCAGTCTCCAACGCCATCGGTGTCATGGAGTTCCAACTACTCTCCTTAGTTCACATCTATAACAAAGGGATGAGAAGCTGCAATCATCCTAATCTTCCTTTAGATGCGGCGACGTACAGGGAAGTTCCAACTACTCTCCTTCCGTCGGAGCAGATATTATCACTACAGCTCATCTCCCTGTGTGCAGGTCTTGAAGTTCTATAATCCTGGGCCTTCCTCATGGGGAGGTTCAAGTTCTTTGTCTACTGGATGATCCTCACCGGAACTATGGAATTTTAAGACATATAAAAAATCATTTGCGAGCTATGGAAGATTGACGTCACTTGGAGCCAAGACTTTAATTTCTATATTGGTTGGGCTCCTAACTTCTTCAAGATCGTATCAGATTCCTATTGCGATTCAACAATAGCAGGCTAGCTGGAGATAGAAGACTTCAACATTTAATGTTCGTCAGAACATCTCAAGTTTCAACCTGGACGTCAAGATTCGGTTCGAATCACGTCCGTAAAGTTCTTCCATACCAACCCTTAAAGTAGGAGCATTTGTAAACTAAAAAAAAAAAAAAGAAAAAGAAGAGGAAAAGTAAAAAAAAAAAGGGAGAAAATGTCAAATCATTGTCGGCGTTGCCAATTTCATAATTGGCAACGCCGATGTGGAAAAATTATTATTCTTTTCTCATGTGAGTGTTCACTTGGGAAATGAGCCCTATAAATAGGTCCCTTCCCCTCAGTTCAAAACATATTTAGCAAATCTGTAAACAGAAAAATACAGAGAATTTGAGAGAAAAAGAAAATTTTGAAAATCTCTCAAGAAAATTTCTTCTTTTCTTACGTGTTTTACTCTGCAGTATACTCTTCTAACTCTTTTTTGAGAGATATTTCAGGTGTAAGCCCTAAAAAATTTTCTATTTCCATTTCTAAATTTATTTTTGGATTTATATTCTCTGATCGCTCTATATCTGAATTTATGAGAATATAAATCTAAAAATATCAAAATATTACGAATTCGGCTGGGATTAAACCTCATACAGCCTTCAGCAAAATTCAGGCAACTCATTCGAGAACAAGTCCCTTTGACTCTCCATGAATTCAAGCCAGATCGACTTAGATCAGATCTCTGCGGTTCTTAAACGTAACCCAGACGTATATCTCAAATCCAGTTTCAGTCTACCCAGTTCAAGAAAAAGCTGTGGAATTTACTCCTGTCAGGATCAAGGTCGAGTAGCCCTTGACAGGAGTCACAAAGGAACACTAATCGGAGGAATTACGAAGATCGACCCTACGTAAATTTTCTTAAATTTTTAATTTTTATTTGTAATTTATTTTTGTATTTTCAAGTCTAACTATTACAGGCTCGAGATTTATGCCCATTACAACTGCCCGCAAGATATTTTTTCTTCTTCTGAGTTCTTCGTTTATGAAGGTTCTGATTGATTTCGGCACAAAACATAGTGGAGATGGCTTATGAAACTGTAACGAGTGTCTTCGCCCCTAAAACTCAAGAAACATTGTGTTTGTATAAGTGTGTCAATAATCTAAAATGATTTTACGATAAACAAGTAAAATTCCAAACCATTTGTTATTTTGCGTTAAAAAAAATGATAGTTTTTCATAAAATAATACCAAGCTACTAAAATATATTACATGAATATTTTTTAAAATTACTTTTTCTCAAAATCACAATATAATGACAACAAAATAATTTCAGTAGTTAAGCAGTCAACAATAAGAACTATCTAATTTCACTTAAATTTTGAATATTGATACATGGTTATAAAAATTTGAATAATTATTGCATAAAACTAAAAATTTTTATAAAAATACTAACAATTTGAGTTTACTACTGATTAAATTTCAAATAATAGTACATATTTTTAAATTTTAAGTAGTTAGTGTTTAAAATTAAAAATTTGAGTAAAAATATTAAAAATTTGAGTAAATTTCTATTCAAATTCTGAGTATTTACACATAATTTTAAAAATTTAAATTATTGATCTATAAAACTAAAAATTTAAGTAAAAGTACTAAAAATTTGAGTGTACATATACTCAAATTTTGAGTATTTGTACATAATTTTAAAAATTTGAGTACTTATATAGGTATTCAAAACTAAAAATTTGAGTAGAAGTATTAAAAATTTGAGTCTACTACTACTCAAATTTTAAGTATTTGTACATAATTTTAAAAATTTGAGTATTTAAGTACTGAAAACTAAAAATTTGAATAGAAGTACTAAAAATTTGAGTTTACTACTACTCAAATTTTAAGTATTTAAATTTGAGTTTACTAAAAATTTGAGTAAAAATACTAAAATTTTGAGTCCACTGCTACTCAAAATTTAAATATTTGTACGTAATTTTAAAAATTTGACTAGTTAAGTGTTCAAAACTAAAAAGTTAAATAGAAATACTAAAAATTTGAGTTTACTACTACTCAAATTTTAAGTATTTATACATAATTTTAAAAATTTGAATAATTAAGTTATGAAAACTAAATATTTAAGTATGAATACTAAAAATTTGAATAGAAGTATTAAAAACTTTTATTTTAAAAAATAATATAATTTAAAGTTTTTATTTTATATCCAAAGAAAATTCTACATACATATTTATATTATGTGATGAAAATATTGATATAATAAAATATTTGAAATCACTTACAACACACAATAAACTTGAGAGAAACAAATAAAATTATCAATGTAACACGATTTGCTTCAAACGATAAAAGGTTTTTGCTGCAGCTTAAAAAAAAAATTGTCGCAAATGCTCAAGAAGGAAAAAAAAAAACTCAAAACAAAAAAAAAAGGTGGGCAAATGAAGAACAGTTGCCACGTTCAAGGGGAAATTAGCTTTAAATAAAAAAAAAAAAAAAGAGGTGGGCAACTGGTTGTTAAATTTAACAACCGGTTGCTCCAATAAAAATAGTTATTGAGTATTCCTTACTCACCTATTAGGTGAGTTTAAATATATTTTGCCTACGATATATTTATGTATTAACATTTTTTTAAGGGTTTGTTTATTTTACTTGTTTGATATTATTATTACTGATTATTATTATGAATTGTTGTTACTGATTATTTATTACTGTTTGTTGTTGATTACTGAGAAAATTAATATAGTATTTGGTTAATTTTGTACTTGTTGTTGTTGTTAAATAATAAAGTGACTAATATAAACATTTAATTTAAATTAATATATCATATTAATAAAATTATTTTTATATTTTATAATGTTTATTTTTTGAATAAATATTCTATAAATATTATTGAGAATTGTCTCACTTAATGTTTTAACTTTTTTTAAAAAAATTATTAATATTTACTAGATAGTAAAAAAAATAAGGTTTGAGATTTTTTTTAAGTTTCAATATTAATGAAAATTTGAAATAACAAGTTATTTAAGAATTGTAAGAAAAAGAAAATGTTATGTTTATATAAATATTCATGAGAAGAGTAATAAGTAAAAAAGAAATAAAGCTGTATAAATATTTTTAAAAGTAATTTAGTCTATATAAACTATTATTAATATTAAAAAATAAAAAATAACTCTAAAAGTAGAAAATGTAATTTTAAACTACTTTTCAATCAACTATTTTAAAAAATTATATAAAAAAATAAGTATAATCAATAACAGTACGAAAACAAATTTACTAAACACATATCTTTATATATTTTTAAAATGACAATGTAAATTAACTCTCATAAGGTTAACCAAACACCCTCTAAAAGTGAATGTGTCCACTGCCAAAGACTTCAAACAGCAAAACAAAGTAAACATTGACATGGTCATGCAAACCAACGGAGAATTCTCGTCCCATCATTGAGGCATCCACAGAGGCATCCATATCGAAAGGTCTTCGAAATTAATCATGTGATTTTCTAGTTCACTAGAAAGATAGAGATCTTGTGGCCATTACTTGCTTCCATACGTAATATTAAGATTGTTTAAAAATTAATTTAGTTACTCCAATTTGACTAATTCATCGCGCTTATCTTCACTAATTAAAATTATAAGGGTCTGGATTAGTTACAGTTTTAAAATTTTAAAATTCGTCAAGGACAAATTGAGTGTAGATTGAAGATTTGAAAATTCACTTCCATACAACTTAATCCGTCCTTTTATTTGAAAAAGAAAAAGAAACAATATAATTGATTCATGTGTTTATAGTTCGAAAATTATCCCTAGTGTCTTCACTCTTGTACTTACTTTCATCTGTTGTTAATTAATATGAATATAATTTACATATAAATTTATAATTTTATACTAAAATTTATTTAAAATAAAAAATAAAAAATAATTTTTTTAATATAAAATAATAAATAAATTTTAATCACTGAAATAAAAGATAAAATTAATAATCACTTTTCTTCTATAAATAATGACACAATTCTTGCCCGATTTCGCGGCTTCAAAGTTAACAACGCAAGCAAAAGTTGGGGAGGAAAACCATGATCTCTTCCATCCTCATTCTTTCTTTATCCCTCTTATCATTTCTGTATTTGCTAAGTCTCTTCAAAAGGAAGACACTAAAATTGCCTCCATCACCACCAAAGCTACCAATAATCGGAAACCTCCACCAGATAGGAACACTTCCGCACCGCTCTTTCCAGGCCCTTTCTGCAAAGTATGGACCTTTGTTTCTCTTCTATTTCGGGAATTCTCCGGCTCTCGTCGTGTCATCGGCAGAGGCGGCTGGACAGATCTTGAAGACCCATGACGTTGCATTCTCGGGAAGGCCTCGAATGACCGCCACAGAGATTCTATTCTACGGATGCAGGGATCTCGTGTTCTGTCCCAACAGCGATTACCGCAGAAAACTGAAAAGGATATTTGTAGAAGAACTTTTGAGCCCAAAACAGGTGCAAGCATTCCGATTTGTTAGGGAAGAAGTGGCAACAAATATGGTTGACATGATTCGGCTTTCGTGTTTCAATAATGGTGCTAACAGTAATTCAGTAGATATGAGTGATTTGCTTCTTTCTGTCTCTAACAATATGATATCTATATCTGCTCTTGGTCGAGTGTACGAAACAGAAGGAGACGCAGGAGGAGGACGAGACACAAAGACTTTGGGAAAATTGACAAGGAGAGTTGTCAATCTTATAGGAGGCTTGTGCGTCAGAGATATTTTCCCTTCACTGGGATGGATAGATGTTCTGACGGGGCTGCTTGCAACTTTGAATGCTACTTTTAAAGAACTTGATGAGTTTCTTGACAAAGTGATTGAAGAACACGAGTCTCTGGGATCGGATCCTGACAATAAAAATGACAAGCGTAACAGGAAAGATCTTGTTGATATCTTTCTCCATCTTCAGAAGGATGGCATGCCAGACATGGATTTGACTCGGGAAAACCTTAAAGCTATCCTATTGGTGAGTTGTTATTAACTTCTTTTCTTTCCCTGTTTTCTTTCCTGCTTTAAGTAGGGGATGGAATTTTTTCTTTTTTTGTTTTTTTAATATTAAAATAGTTAATAGTTAATAATTAGTCAGTTAAATGTTACTAAGAAAAGAAATAGCGAACAACAAGTCTGAAAACACTATAAAAGGTGTTGTACAATGCAAAAGAAAGTTTTTAAATTGCACATACAATTTATAGAGCTTAATTGAGGAGACTAGCAGTTGAACTCTCAACTTTCCTCAAGTCGCAAAGACCGTGTACTATCCGGACAAGCTCGGATGACTCGGGATGAGATTTATTGATCTGTGTCCTATTGATTTTATTAAATAAATAAGTAAATAAATAAATAAATAAGAGATTCATCTGCCTTGGGTTGTGCAAGGTCAACGACAGCTTTGCTGCCTTGGAATGGATAAAGTGCCAAGGTCTTTGTCACTTTGGTAGTAGAAGATGTTAGGAAATATAAGTAAAATCAATAGAAAATGGATACAAATAATATTCAAATAAAGGATATGAACAGTATCTGAGGCGTGCGAGGCACTGTCCTTAAGAGTAGTTTCCGCCCCTGTTCTCAAGCTGAGACAGTGCATCAGGTCGCAGTGGCTACCCTCCCAAGATACAACAGACCTTCCCACTAATGTGCACTTCAAAGAGCGAGGTAACAGAAACAACTCTAATCTTGATTAACCCAACAGAATGCAGCAAAAAGAATGTGCAGGAAAAAGAGTATCTGTAGAGAGTAGTCTTTCTGGGGAAGGATAAGTTGCTGATATACTGGTTCATCATTTAAGGTTCATAAAAGTGAATAATGGCTATAAAGGTGAATAATGGACAGAATAATGGTGGTTAAATGGCTGTAATTGCTGTAACGGCTAGTTTTCCAACAGTAAAAAATGGCTAGTTTGACCGAAGAGTCTGAATAGTCTAAAAAATATTGGGTTCAGGGGTGGACCGACCAAGGCCGGTCCACTGCGTAAGGTCCTGTGGGCCCGCTCCTATCGGGCCCGAGACTGGGTTGCGCAAGACCTCTTATGAGTCTTTTATTTTGCGAAAGTGTAAGACACATATTAGTTTATAAACAAGTGGTATATAACATTTCTTTTCCATGTGGGATCCAAGTCTCCTTATATACTCTTTTATTAAGTACTACTTGGTTTCTCTTTCCCATGTGGGATTCAAGCATTTTAAAATACCCTTTATTCTTCCAACAATCTCCCACATATTTTAAAAGGCTAAACTCTGCTGGGTTAACTAGAGAATATGATACATCATCTATGGTGCCTTTTGGGCTATGAACCAAAGATTATATAGCACAAGTTTTGATATTCAGAAGTATGATGAAGTAAAATTTCTATGAACCATTACTTTTTGGTGAATAACAGTGAACTTGTCCCCATATCTTATTCTCTAAGATCGAGTTGTTTAACGCGGTTCAGCGTTGTTAGGCCATGCGCTTGCCTGGTTTATTTTCATGAAAGCTCTAGAGATTTTGCCAGAATCTCATAGGAGCGGCCCCACTCCACTATCATATAGGTGATTCTATCAAGTGCGCATCCCAGTAACACACCACCCATAAGGGCTATAAAAATCATTAAGAGTATAAACTCACCCTCAAACACCGGAATCGTTACACTATCTACACCATAGGAAAGGGACTTCATATATTTGATAGTACTCACAAGGTCAATTAATGACTTGTTATTACCCATATGAACCTACTTCAAGGGATCTCCTATCACATAGGTTGGGTTACCGTCATTCTTGACCATTCTCTGTAGGCATTAGTCCATTCCCCTCGATGTATCTTCCACTAGCTTCCTGCCTAGTGGCTTGGTCAGAGGATCCACCAAGTTCATCTCTGACCTTACAAAATCAAGTGAAATCACTCCATTCTTCAGCAGCTGCTTCACTAGTTCATGTCTCAGACGAATGTTTGTTCTTCCTATTGTAAGATTTGCTCTTTGCGCGAGCAATGGTGGCTTGGTTATCACAATGCATTGACACTGATGGTGTTGGTTTCACCCATAATGGAATATCCATCAGAAAATTTCTAAGCCAATCTGCCTCCACACTGGCCATCTCTAAGGCTATAAACTCGGATTCCATTGTGGACCGAGCTATGATTGTTTGCTTGGCTGACTTCCAAGCTACTGCTCCACCTCCAAGGGTGAACACATATCCACTGGTGGATTTTATCTCGTCTGAATCTGAGATCCAGTTAGCATCGCTATACCCTTCAAGTACAGCAGGAAATCCACTATAAAAGATTCCATGATTCATGGTACCTCTTAGATACTTCAGAATCCTTGTCAAGGCATTCCAATGATCATGACTTGGATTTTGTGTATATCTACTCAGTCTACACACAGCATCAGCAATATCAGGTCGTGTCTAATTCATCAAATGCATCAAGCTTCCAATAATCTGTGCATATAATGACTGAGAAACACATTTACCATCATTTTTAAATAAATGCACACTCGCATCAAATGGGGTCGAAACTGTTTTCACATCAAAATAACCAAATTTTTTGAGAATTTTCTCTATATAACGCTCTTGTGACAGAAACATGCCATTATGTGTTCTTGTGATCTTTACCCCTAAAATCAAATTTGCTTCTCCTAAGTCTTTCATCTCAAAATGTGATGCAAGTAATGACTTCGTATTGACTATAGCCTCTGAATTAGAACTAAGAATGAGCATGTCATCAACATACAAGCATATAATAACACAAATATCATTCTCAATTTTTGTGTAAACACATTTATCAACACCAACTATAGAGAAACCATTAGTAATCAGCACGTTATCAAACTTTTCATGCCATTGTTTGGGTGCCTGTTTCAATCCATATAGAGATTTAACAAGTTTGCATACCTTTTCCTCTTGGCCGGGAGCTTCACGACCTTCTGGTTGTGTCATGTAAATCTCTTCATCAAGATCTCCACATAAAAATGCAGTTTTTACATCCATTTGATGAACAAAAAGTTTATAAACAGATGTCAATGCAATTAAAACTCTAATGGATGCAATTCTAGCAATAGGAGAAAAAGTATCAAAATAGTCAATATTTTTCTTTTGAGTGTACCCTTTTGCTACAAGTCTGGCCTTGTATTTGTCAATAGATCCATCTGGTCTATATTTCTTCCTGAAGATCCATTTGCAGCCTATGGGTTTGGCACCTGCATGTAAATCCACCAATTCCCATGTTCCATTCTGTCTCAAAGAATCAATCTCATCCTGTATGGCTTCCACTCATAAACTAGCTTCACTTGAAGATATTGCTTCAGAATATGTCAAGGGATCGTCATTCACCATAAAAGTGACAAAGTCGTCTCCAAAGGTCTTTTCTATTCTTTGCCTCTTACTCCTCCTCAGTTCTAGTTCAGAATGAGCAACAGAAGATTCTCTCTCTACTGTAGGGGCTGCCTCAACTTGTGCCAAGTCCTTCCTCAAAGGAAATATATTCTCAAAAAATTCTACATTCTTTGTCTCTACAATAGTGTTAGTATCCAAAATATCACTTTTAACAACAAGAAAACGATAAGCAGTACTATTATCTGCATAACCTATAAACATGCAATCTGAGGTCTTTGAGCCTATTTTCCTCTTCTTTGGTTCGGGCAGAAGAACTTTAGCAAGAAACCCCCACGCTTTCAAATAATTTAAGTTAGGAGTGTACCCCTTCCACACTTCATATGGCGTATTACCAGTTTTCTTATATGGAATTCTATTTTTCAAATACCATGCAGAAAGTATTGCCTCCCCCCATAAGTTATTAGGAGCCCCAGAACTAACAAGCACAGCATTCATCATTTCTTTCAAAGTCCTATTTTTCCTTTCTGCCACTCCATTAGACTCTGGTGAATAAGGAGGTGTAACCTCATGTATAATCCCTTCTCTCTCACAGAAATCAGATAACTGTTGTGAACTATACTCTCCTCATCTATCTGATCTAAGCCTTTTGATCTTCTTGCTTAACTGGTTTTCTACTTCACTCTTATACTTTATAAAGACTTCATACACTTCATCCTTATCCCTCAATAGAAAGACTCTGGTGTACCTAGAATAATCATCTATAAAAGTCACATAAAAACGTTTGCCTCCTCTGGTCATAATACTTTTTAAGTCTCCCAATTCTGAATGCACTAAACTGAGTAATTTTGTTTCTCGTTGAACTGACTTACAACTCTTTTTAGTCGATTTGGCTTCTACACAAATCTCACACTTGCTCACTTCACCATGTAAACTATTAATTAGGCCTACTTGTTTCATCTTCTGGATATAAGAATTACTCACATGTCCTAATCTAGCATTCCATAAATCATAAGATTCAACAATATAAGCAGAAGAAGTAGATACATTTCCATTATTAATCACATCAAGTACATTCAAAATGAAAAGTCCCTGATTGCAATAGCCCTTTCCCATAAATACATCATTTTTTGTCATGACAACTTTGTCAGACTCAAAAGAGACCTTAACTCCAACCTTTCCCAGCAGTGACACAGACACCAGATTTATACGAATATCTGGGACATGAAGTACATCATTCAAGGACAACACCTTCCCTGAAGTGAGCTTGATAAGGACTTTCCCCTTACCCAGAACAGGTGCTGCACTTGAATCTCCCATGAAAACATTTTTTTCTCCATCCCCTACTGGTGTGTAGGAGGTAAATGCACTTCTGTCCCCACATATGTGCCTCGTAGCACCAGAATCTATTGCCCACTCTTTCGAGTTAGTGACAACGTTGGCTTGGGAAATGACAGTAACAATAACATCCGCTTCCACCAAGTTAGCACTTGGTTTGGCAAGTATGTCAATCCCCTTTCTGAGTCTGCACTGAGGGGCATGATGCCCTGGTTTTCCACATACATAGCAAACACCTCTCTACTTAAAGGTTGGGTTGTCAGTCATGGGCTTTTCATACCTTTGGGACCTATTATCATACCTCTTCCTATTATGATGGTGAGGACGGTTGTGAGGACGACTGTGATGGCTCCTTTCTCCTCTTGCAACTTTCTTGTGTTCCACAATATGTGCCTTTGATGTCAGCTCTTTCGCCTTTGCTTCTCTAGCTCGGGTTCTGTTCTTGTCCTCGATCAAGATATGAACGATGACATCTTCCAGCGTCATGTGCTTCCTCTTGTGTTTGAGCTGTTGTTTGTAATCATCCCATGACCATGGAAGCTTTTCAATGAGACAACCTGCTACATACTCATCTGGTAGCCTGATATTCTCATTCTTCAGATCGTCCAGCAACTTATCGTACACATTGATTTGATCCAGAATACTCTTGTCATCAGTCATCTGAAAATGTAAATGGTTAGTAACAGCAAATTTTTGTGTACCAGCATCCTCGACCATATATTTTTTGTTCATTTTCTCCCATATTTCTTTTGCTTCCTTCGAAGAACAATAAACATCAAATAGATCATTAGATAAAGTGCTTAAAATGGTGTGGCGACAGACTTTGTTGGCTTGTTCCCAAACATGGAGTATTCTCTCATAATTTTCAGTTTCAGGTTCTGGTTTGGATTCAGCCAGAGCAAAAGCAATTCCTAAAACATCTAAGGCTGAAAAAATACATTCTTGCCAACGCTTAAAGTGTAAACCAGTGAAAGTTTCGATCTTGGAGGTATCTGACAGAAACTTTGAAGCTAGGGGAAATGACTGGGTTTGTGAAGGAACTGTGATAGGAACAGTTTGTGTTGATGCTGAAGCAGCTGGATTGGTTGCAGGAATAGTTTGGTTGGTGTTTGCATCCATTGCAACAAAATAAGAAACTATCCTTAAGAATGTTAGGAAATATAAGTAAAATCAACAAAAAATGGATGCAAATAATATTAAAATAAATGATATGAACAGTGTCTGAGGCGTGCGATGCACTGTCCTTAAGGATAGTTTCCGCCCCCGTTCTCGAGCTGAGACAGTGCGCCAGGTCACAGCGGCTACCCTCCCAGGATACAACAGGCCTTCCCACTAATGTGCACTTCAAATAGTGAGGTAACAGAAACAACTCTAATCTTGATTAACCCAGCAGAATGCAGCAAAAAGAATGTGCAGGAAGAAGAGTATCTGTAGAGAGTAGCCTTTCTGGAGAAAGATAAGTTGCTGATATACTGGTTCATCCTTTAAGGTTCATAAAAGTGAATAATGGCCATGAAGATGAATAATGGACAGAATAATGGTAGTTAAATAGTTGTAACTGCTGCAACGGCTAGTTTTCCAACAGCAAAAAACAGCTAGTTTGACCGAAGAGTCTGAATAGTCTCAAAAATATTGGGTTCAGGGGTGGACCGGCCAAGGCCGGTCCACTGCGTAAGGTCCTGTGGGCCCGCTCCTATCGGGCCCGAGACTGGGTTGCGCAAGACCTCTTATGGGTCTTTTGTTTTGTGAAAGTGTAAGACACATATTAGTTTAGGGATAAATATTTTTAAAATCCTAAACCTTTAGATTTTTTTACGTTTGAGTCCTAAATCTTTTTAACATTTCATTTGAGTTCTAAATCTTTTAATTTTTTACTATATCAGTCCTTTAAATTACGAAAAGTAGTCAATTTATTAATAAGTGAGTTTAATTTAATAAAAATCATTTAAAAAAGCTTAAATACATGAGTTAAATATTTTTTTCATTAACAAAATATGCATATTAAATATTTTTTTAATCAAGAAATATACGAATTAAATAGGCAACATGTATATTTTTTTATAAAAAAGACATTCAATTCATATATTTAATCTTTTTTAAATAATTTTTTGTAAAGTTAAAATTATTTTTTAATAAATTGATCACTTTTGTTAAACAGAGGGACTAATTTGGTAGAAAATCAAAAAGTTTAGGACTTAAATGAAATGTCAAAAAGGTTTAGGACTTAAACGTAAAAAAACTTAAAGGTTTAGGACTAAAATAATCTTTATCCCTATTAGTTTATAAACAAGTGGTATATAACATTTCTTTTTCATGTGGGATCTAAGTCTCCTTATATACTCTTTTATTAAGCACTACTTGACTTTTCTTTCCCATGTGGGATTCAAGCCTTTTAAAATACCCTTTATTCTTCCAACAGAAGATTATAAATATATTAAAGTTTTTTTATCAGCTTAGATACGAGAGTTTATTCTCAACAACACTAATGAATCATCATATATTAAACTCCTCGTTCGGAAGTTCATTTCAATAAAAATGTGGTAAAATTTCACACAACATGATTTGAATACAAGATTTTTCTAACATAAAGTTTTGATATTATGTCAATCAAAAATTTAAAACTATTAGACGAAGCCTAAAAATAGATCATATGTTCAAATCTAATACTGTTATTTTCTTTTCACTTAATTAATAAGTATTTTGTTTTAATTTGCTTCATTAATTGGCAGGATGCGTTTGTTGGGGGAACTGATACTGCGGCAGCAGCCATGGAATGGGCAATGGCAGAACTGATTAAGAATCCAGGCATAATGAGGAAAGTCCAAGAAGAGATTCGAGGAGTGGTAGGAGATCAGAAAAGAAAGATTTGTGAGGCTGATATCAGTAAGATGAGCTACCTAAGAAATGTTGTGAAAGAGACTCTTAGGTTACATGGTCCATTGATCTTGCGAGAAACGTGTACAGATGTTAAGCTGGAAGGCTATGATGTTCCTGAAAAAACTAGAGTGTTTGTCAATGCGTGGGCAATTCAAAGAGACCCCAAAGTGTGGGAAAGACTTGAAGAATTCGATCCTGATAGATTTGCTGCTGCTAACGGCGCTTCGGCAGTGGATTTCAAAGGTCAGCATGCCCACTTGACACCATTTGGTGGTGGGAGAAGAGTTTGCCCCGGCATTTCATTTGCAGTTGCAGAAATGGAATTTGTCTTGGCGAATCTGTTGTATTGGTTTGACTGGAACCTCCCTAATGGTGCAAGTCCAGATGACTTGGACATGGATGAAGACAATGCACTTGTTATTCGTAGGAAAACACACCTTGTTCTTGTCCCACAATTACGCTGTCTGTAGTTAAGGATGGAAGTACTCTTTCTCTGCTCTTTTTGCTTGTTTTTATCAAGGTTGTCAGAACCGGACCGGTTATTGAACCGGAAACATTAGTGGGTCAAGGTTCAACCGGTTAAACCGGTGGTTGAACCGGTATTTAATAATATATATATTTATAAATGTAATTAAAAGAATAATATTTATAAATAATGATTAAATATTCATTTTTTTAGTTTTAAGGATTAAATTGAAAATTTTGATTAAGTTTTGGACTAAATTGAAATTTTAAGTATAGTTTAAGGTCAAATTATAATTTAAGTAAACAATGGGGGTCAAATTATAATTTATAAATTTTTAGTTCAATTCTAAACCGGTCTGACCGGTCTGATTTTTGACTAGTTTTTACCGGTTTTGACCGGTCCGGTCAGCCCTCCCTTTTTATGCCTAAACCGGACCGGACCTAGGACCGGTCACCGGTCCAACCGGTTGAACCGGCCGGTCCGATCCTGTTTTGATTACACTGATTTTTATATAGGGGGTTAGGGGCTTAGTTTTTCTTTCATCCATAACAGATAGAGGTATCAAAAAGTGACCCGACCCGATAACCCGTTTGAATCCATCTGAAAAAATTGGGTCAGGAACTCGATTTTTCAACCCGAATCCAAAAATGACCCAACCCGAAAATGACCCGAAAATTTTGGATTGGATCCGGGTTGGATCCGGGTCACCCATTGGGTTAAGAAAAAGACAAAATAGTGAAAAAATTTTTTGACTTTTACATTTGACTTATCTTTTTTAAATATTAATTAGTACTATTTTCGTAAAATATAGATATATATGACGCAAAAATTAAATTTAAACGTTTAATTCATTATAGAAATGAGTTTTAAATTTAATTGAAATGTTTTATTTTAGCAAAAAATGACTTAAAAAATAATGGTTCAGTGCGAATTCGACCTGAATTCGACCCGAATCCAACCCGAATCTGAAACGACCCAACCCGAACCCGAACCGAATGTAACGTGACCTGAAAGTAACCCAACTGAAAATGACCCGAACCCGAAACGACCCAACCCGAACCCAACCCAACCCGACTTTTTGACACCTCTAATAACAGATGATGCTGTAAGAAAGACCTTTTTGTTTTGATAAATAAAGCTATGGTCGTCAATTCGATGGTCCGGACTCACAATAAAATGATTACATTTCAAAGATGTCATTCATGGCCTCTTAACGAGTTAAAATACTTCTTATCAAAATGAAAAAAAAAAAAAAGTTAAAATATTCGGCGGAAAGGTTATAATTATTATCTCAAATAATAATTTATGTCAATGAATCAGTTACAATATAGTATTATGCTAAATAAAATTATTTTTGCATTCCCACCACATTATTATGGTAAATAAGTAACCTTTGAAATTATTTTTGAAGCTAATAATTAATAGCAATAAATACATAATGAACCAATTTATGCATACCCACCATACCATTATGTTAAATAAGTAATGGTTGAAATTATTCTATCAAACGATATTGTTTAAATTATTAATTTGAGCCAATTTATTTGCATGAAAAGTAATGATAGCTAAAAAAATTATTGAATCGAGAAGCAAGAGAATACGTTGACAGATGAAGAACAACTGCACAGGTAAACTTTTTCTATGGCACTTCAACAACAATTGTCTCAGAGATTTGATGGATCCATGTCTAAGAGGATTGGTTCCACTAGCTCTCGAAGAAGAAACCTCTCTAAATTTTTCTCCAATAAAAAACAGCTCGCTCGCTTCACTTTCAGTGTTTGAATTGTTGGTCGTTCTACTTTGCTTTTACTATTGAAGAATTTTTTTTTTAATGGTGGTCAAATGCAAAAGTAAAAGAGATGGGAATTACCGGATTAAAAGCCTCATCCTTAGAATGTCAATACGCAATCAATGATTTTTCTTATGATGTTACATAAATTTTTTCTCCTTATCATTCATGGCTGAAAGAATGGTATCATGCTTAGCTTGTTAGCTATGAAAAATTCAAGTTGCCCATGGGCATTTCTGTGCTTATCAATTTCAATTTGACTTATCAGGTATAAGCGAAGTGCGGTTTACTGATGCCAATAATAACAAAGTGCAGAACAAGTTGAAGTCTCCAAGGAATCAATATGAGCAGAAGATCGCTCAACTAGAGAATCAAGTAGAATTTAAGCGGAAGAATTTACTCATTCTGAAAGAAACGGTAAAAAATTGTCTTCTACAACTGGTTAGTGGCCTCTATCTAATTTGTGGGTTACTAACAAGTGGATGTTGATTATCCTCTTTATTTTCGTGACAATAAAATTCTTATCTTTTTAATCATGCTTAATTTAAGCATGCGTGAAGGAGCAAGTTTCAAGGACACTAATCAACAAAATAGATTTGTTTATGGAATATAATAAATTATGATATGGTATATTATGTTGGAAGAATAAAGGATATTTTAAAAGACTTAAATCCCACATGGGAAAGAGAAGTCAAGTAGTACTTAATAAAAGAGTATATAAAGAAACTTGAATCCCACATGAAAAAGAAAGGTTATGTACCACTTGTTTATAAACCAATATGTGTCTTACACTTTCACAAAACAAAAGACCTATGAGAGGTCTTGCGCAACTCAGTCTCGGGCCCGATAGGAGTGGGCTCATACGACCCTACGCGGTGGACAGGCCTTGGCCGGTCCACCCCTGAGTCCAATATTTTTAGACCACTCAGAATTTTTCCAGTCAAACTAGCCGTTTCTGACTGACCGGTTTTCTGACTGTTGGAAAATTAGCCGTTGCAACGGTTACAGCCATTAACACTATTATTCTGCTCATTATTCACTTTTATGACCATAATTCAGTTTTATGAACCATAAAACTAGAACCAGGATATAAGACCATTATCATCTTCTCCAAATATCATCTGTTTTCATATATTCTTGCACACATTTTCTCTGCTGTAATTTGCTGGGTTAATCGAGATTACAGTTGTTTCTATCAGCTTACTATTTGAAGTGCATATTAATGAGAAAGTCTGTTGTATCCTGGGAGGGTAGCCGCTGCGACCTGGTGTACTGTCTCAACTTGAGAATAGGGGCAAAAACTATTCTTAATGACAGTGCTTTGCATGCCTCAGACACTGTTCATATCCTTTATTTTAATATTATTTGCATCCATTTTCTGTTGATTTTACTCATATTTCATAACAATCTTAAGGATAGTTTCTTCTTTTGCTGCAATGGATGCAAACACCAACCAAACTATTCCTGCAACCAATCCAGCTGCTTCAGCATCAATACAAACTGTTCCTGTCACAGTTCCTTCACAAACCCACTCATTTCCCCTAGCTTCAAAGTTTCTGCCAGATACCTCCAAGATCGAAACTTTCACTGGTTTACACTTTAAACGTTGGCAAGAACGTGTTTTCTCAGCCTTAGATGTTTTAGGAATTGCTTTTGCTCTGACTGAATCCAAACCAGAACCTGAAACTGAAAATTATGAGAGAATACTTTCTGTTTGGGAACAAGCCAACAAAGTGTATCGCCACACCATTTTAAGTACTTTATCTAGTGATCTATTTGATGTTTATTGTTCTTCGAATGAAGCAAAGGAAATATGGGAGAAAATGAACAAAAAAAATATGGTCGAGGATCCTGGTACACAAAAATTTGCTGTTACTAACCATTTACATTTTCAGATGACTGATGAGAAGAGTATTCAAGATCAAATCAATGTGTACCATAAGTTGTTGGACGATCTGAAGAATGAGAATATCAGGCTACCAGATGAGTATGTAGCAGGTTGTCTCATGGAAAAGCTTCCACGATCATGGGATGATTACAAAGAACAGCTCAAACACAAGAGGAAACACATGTCGCTGGAGGATGTCATCGTTCATATCTTGATCGAGGACAAGAACAGAACCCGAGCTAGAGAAGCAAAGGTGAAAGAGCTGACATCAAAGGCACATATTGTGGAACACAAGAAAGGTGCAAGAGGAGAAAGGAGCCATCACAGTCGTCCTCACAATTGTCCTCAACATCATGACAGGAAGATGTATGATAATAGGTCCCAAAGGTATGAAAAGCCCATGACTGACAACCCAACCTTTAAGAAGAGAGGTGTTTGCTATGTATGTGAAAAACCATGGCATCATGCCCCTCAGTGCAGACTCAGAAAGGGGATTGACATACCTGCCAAACCAAGTGCTAATTTGGTGGAAGCAGATGTTATTGTTGCTGTCATTTCCCAACCCAAAGTTGTCACTAACTTGAAAGAGTGGGCAATAGATTCTGGTGCTATGAGGCACATATGTGGGGACAGAAGTGCATTTACTTCCTACACACCAGTAGGGGATGGAGAAGAAAATGTTTTCATGGGAGATTCAAGTGCAGCACCTGTTCTAGGTAAGGGGAAAGTCCTTATCAAGCTCACTTCAGGGAAGGTGTTGTCCTTGAATGATGTACTTCATGTCCCAGATATTCGTATCAATCTGGTGTCTGTGTCACTGCTGGGAAAGGTTGGAGTTAATGTCTCTTTTGAGTCTGACAAAGTTGTCATGACAAAAAATAATGTATTTGTGGGAAAGGGCTATTGCAACCAAGGACTTTTCATTTTGAATGTACTTGATGTAATTAATAATGGAAATGCATCTACTTCTTCTGCTTATATTGTTGAATCTTATGATTTATGGCATGCTAGATTAGGACATGTGAGTAATTCTTATATTTAGAAGATGAAACAAGTAAGCCTAATTAATAGTTTACATGGTGAAGTGAACAAGTGTGAGATTTGTGTAGAAGCCAAATCGACTAAAAAGAGTTGTAAGTCAGTTCAACGAGAAACAGAATTAATCAGTTTAGTGCATTCAGACTTGGGAGACTTAAAAAGTACTATGACCAGAGGAGGCAAATGTTTTTATGTGACCTTTATAGATGATTATTCTAGGTACACCAGAGTCTTTCTATTGAGGGACAAGGATGAAGTGCATGAAGTCCTTATAAAGTATAAGAGTGAAGTAGAAAACCAGTTAGGCAAGAAGATCAAAAGGCTTAGATCAGATAGATGAGGAGAGTATAGTTCACAACAGTTATTTGATTTCTGTGAGAGAGATGAGATTATACATGAGGTTATACCTCCTTATTCACTAGAGTCTAATGGAGCGGCAGAAAAGAAAAATAGGACTTTGAAAGAAATGATGAATGCTCTGCTTGTTAGTTCTAGGGCTCCTAGTAACTTGTGGGGGGAGGCAATACTTTCTGCATGCTATTTGCAAAATAGAATTCCATATAAGAAAACTGGTAAGACGTCATATGAACTGTGGAAGGGGTACACTTCTAACTTAAGTTATTTGAAAGTGCGGGGGTGTCTTATTAAGGTTCTTCTGCCTGAACCAAAGAAGAGGAAAATAGGCTCAAAGACTTCAGATTACATGTTTATAAGTTATGCAGATAATAGTACTGCTTATTGTTTTCTTGTTGTTAAAAGTGATATTTTGGATACTAACACTATTATAAAGACAAAGAATGCAGAATTTTTTGAGAATATATTTCCTTTGATGAAGGACTTGGCACAAGTTGAGGCAGCCCCTACAATTGAGAGAGAATCTTCTGTTGCTCATTCTGAACTAGAATTGAAGAGGAGTAAGAGGCAAAGGATAGAAAAGACCTTTGGAGACGACTTTGTCACTTTTATGGTGAATGACGATCCCTTGACATATTCTGAAGCAATATCTTCAAGTGAAGCTAGTTTATGGGTAGAAGCCATACAGGATGAAATTGATTCTTTAAGATAGAATGGAACATGGGAATTGGTGGATTTACCTGCAGGTGCCAAACCCATAGGCTGCAAATGGATCTTGAGGAAGAAATATAGACCGGATGGATCTATTGACAAATACAAGGCCAGACTTGTAGCAAAAGGGTACACTCAAAAGAAAAATATTGACTATTTTGATACTTTTGCTCCTGTTGCTAGAATTGTATCCATTAGAGTTTTAATTGCATTGGCATCTGTTTATAAACTTTTTGTTCATCAAATGGATGTAAAAACTGCATTTTTATCTGGAGACCTTGATGAAGAGATTTACATGACACAACCAGAAGGTCGTGAAGCTCCTGGCCAAGAGGAAAAGGTATGCAAACTTGTTAAATCTCTATATGGATTGAAACAGGCACCCAAACAATGGCATGAAAAGTTTGATAACGTGTTAATTACTAATGGTTTCTCTATAGTTGGTGTTGATAAAAGTGTTTACACAAAAACTGAAAATGGTATTTGTGTTATTATATGCTTATATGTTGATGACATGCTCATTCTTAGTTCTAATTTAGAGGCTATAGCAAATACGAAGTCATTACTTGCATCACATTTTGAGATGAAAGACTTAGGAGAAGCAAATTTTATTTTAGGGGTAAAGATCACGAGAACACATAATGGCATGTTTTTGTCACAATAGTGTTATACAGAGAAAATTCTCAAAAAATTTGGTTATTTTGATGTGAAACCAGTTTCTACCCCATTTGATGCAAGTGTGCACTTATTTAAAAATGATGGTAAATGTGTTTCTCAGTCATTATATGCACAGATTATTGGAAGCTTGATGCATTTGATGAATTACACACGACTTGATATTGCTTATGCTGTGTGTAGACTGAGTAGATATACACAAAATCCAAGACATGATCATTGGAATGCCTTGACAAGGATTCTGAAGTATCTGAGAGGTACCATGAATCATGGAATCTTTTATAGTGGATTTCCTGCTGTACTTGAAGGGTATAGTGATGCTAATTGGATCTCAGATTCAGACGAGATAAAATCCACCAGTAGATATATTTTTACCATTGGAGGTGGAGCAGTAGCTTGGAAGTCAGTCAAGCAAACGATCATAACTCAATCCACAATGGAATCCGAGTTTATAGCCTTGGAGATGGCTAGTGTGGAGGCAGATTGGTTTAGAAATTTTCTGATGGATATTCTATTATGGGTGAAACCGACACCATCAGTGTCAATGCATTGTAATAGCCAAGCCACCATTGCTCACGCAAAGAGCAAATCTTACAATGGGAAGAGCAGATATATTCGTCTGAGACATGAACTAGTGAAGCAGTTGCTGAAGAATGGAGTGATTTCACTTATTTTGTAAGGTCAGATATGAACTTGGCGAATCCTCTGACCAAGCCACTAGGCAGGAAGCTAGTGGCAGATACATCGAGGGGAATGAGACTAATGTCAATAGAGATTGGTCAAGAATGATGGTAACCCAACTTATGTGATAGGAGATCCCTTGAAGTAGGTTCATATAGGTAACAACAAGTCATTGATTGACCCATGTGGCACTATCAAATATATGAAGTCCCTTCCTATGGTGCAGATAGTGCAACGATTCCAGTGTTTGAGGTTGAATTCATACTCTTAATGATTTCTATAGCCCTTATAGGTGGTGTGCTACTGGAATGCACACTTGATAGAATCACTTATATGAAAGTGGAGTGGGGCCGCTCCTATGACTTTCTGGCAAGATCTCTACAGCTTTCATGAAAATAAACCAGGCAAACGCATGGCCTAACAACGCTAAACCGCGTTAAACAACTCGACCAGAGAGAATAAGATATGGGGACAAGTTCACTGTTATTCAACAAGAAGTTATGGTTCATAGAAATTTTATTTCACTATACTTCTGAATATTAAAACTTGTGCTACCTAGTCTTTGGTTCATAGCCTAAAAGGCACCAAAGATGATGTGTCATATTCTTTGATTAACCCAGCTAAGTTCAGCCTTTTAAAATATATGGGGATTGTTGGAAGAATGAAGGATATTTTAAAAGGCTTGAATCTTACATGGGAAAGAGAAGTCAAGTAGTATTTAATAAAAGAGTATATAAGGAGATTTGGATCCCACATGAAAAAGAAAGGTTATGTACTACTTATTTATAAACCAATATGTGTCTTACACTTTCACAAAATAAAAGACCCATGAGAGGTCTTGCACAACTCAGTATCGGACCCGATAGGAGCGGGCCCATGCGACCCTATACGGTGGACAGGCCTTGGCCGGTCCACCCCTAAGTCTAATATTTTTAGACCACTCAGAATTTTTCCAGTCAAACTAGCCGTTTCTGACTGACCAGTTTTCTGACTGTTGGAAAATTAGCCGTTGCAGCGATTACAGCCATTAACACCATTATTCTGCTCATTATTCACTTTTATGACCATAATTCAGTTTTATGAACCATAAAACCAGAACCAAGATATAAGACCATTATCATCTTCTCCAAATATCATCTGTTTTCATATATTCTTGCACAAACTTTCTCTGCTGTAATTTGTTGGGTTAATCAAGATTACAGTTGTTTCTGTCACCTCACTATTTGAAGTGCACATTGGTAGGAAGGTCTGTTGTATCCTGAGAGGGTAGCCGCTGCAACCTAGTGCACTGTCTCAACTTGAGAACGGGAGCGAAAATTATCCTTAAGAACAGTGCGTCTCAGACACTGTTCATATCTTTTATTTTAATATTATTTACATCTATTTTCTGTTGATTTTACTCATATTTCATAACATATTATTCTTTATATTTGGTATGAATTATCAAAACAAGAATTGATTTCTTATAGACAATTATGCATGATACAACTTGATCAGAGAATGATTGATAACCAGGGGATTAGTTAATTGTATAGTGTAATCAACTATTTGTCTACCATATGCATTTCAAAAGATTCTGATTAGCTAAGAAAACGAACAAAAAAAAAAGGTATTCACATACAAAAGTTTCATTATGAAAGTGCAGAATGTGCGGAGATAAGCCTAGTATGTTTGTGTATATTGTACATCTTGGTACTGTACACATGTCATCACACAGGCACATGCATAAGATCAAGATCAAAGTTTTTAAATTTTCTGATAATTTCTATAGTTTTATTCTGAATAGTAGGTGTTTTTACGAGCGTAAAAACTGCCAAGGAAGTTGGGTAGCATTCCCTTTAAAATCAAATAAATAATCGCAAGGGAGGAGTTATTGGCATTGGGTTGTGTTTATTAACCGTGACTTTTCAAAATCAAACAATTCAATCACGCACTCTCTGATAATCGATATCCCCATACTTTTCTTTTAAATGAATGAGATTTTATTGGTACAAATAAAATGAACTTCAGATTTTCCATGTAAAGAAGAGTACAAATACCAAGCTAGCGTCCATCAAGCCAAGCAGTCTTATCAAACAGTAACTAAAGTCCAAATCTCGTTTTTAAGTGGGACACGTATAATTTTTTCTTTTAAGAGATTAATTCGGCGTAGATTATATAATAAAATAATTTTATTAATTTTTAAAATTTTGATATTTTTTTAAAAATTAAAATTCAAGATGTAAATTATCATAGGAGACTCGTATTATATATTATAGAAGATCTGATGATGTGCTTGATATATAGTTTATATAGGACACGAGTCAAGCGTGCATGCCGTGCACGGGCAGGACCTCCCCCGTTGCATCCATCTGTATTGTGTTGCTGCCGTGTGTATACTTTGCGTATACGTTTTCTGCAAAAGTTATCTCCTTTCTTGCACAAGTCAGAAATGCATGAACCGAAGAATATTGCTACACATTTTGCATTTCATATAAATTAATGTTATGTTTGGTGTGCGAAAAAAATTAACAAGAAAGAAAATTATAATTTTTTTTTTTATTTTTCCTACTCTTCACTTTTTATACCACTTTAAATAACTTTATTTTCTCTTTACTTTTTCTCTCACAAATTACTATTTACCTTTTCTTTTACCATACTTTCTTTCTTTAAATTTTTTTTATCCTTCTAAATAATTTTATTTTCTTTCTATTTTTTCTTTCACAAATTACTATTTATATTTTCTTTTACCTACTTTCTTTCTTTCAACTTTTTCTATCATTCTAAATATATTTTTTTTTTCTCTTCTTTTCTCCTCCTTTTCTCTCTTTTTCTTGCACTTCAAACACACCCTAAAGGCTCTCACTCCCTGATGAGTATGACAGTTTATTTAGGACACAAGTCGCGCATGCATGCACGGTACAGCTTGTTTTTCATCCATCTGTAGTACTGTCTCGCTGGTGTCTGGTGTACTTTGCATATGTTTTCTGCGAAGAGTTATGTCGTTACTTGCACATGCAGCGCATATCACAATATTTCAAACGGTTGAAAAGAAAACCTATTTAATTCATTTTTTTAACCGATTTAATTCAAAATTTTAAGTTATTAGAGGAGATGGATTATATATTGAATATTAATATGTCTCTTTATGTGTAACACCGTCAGGTTGAAAGCATCAACGAGACAAAATGCAAAGAATGAAAATAATGTGTTTTGATCAACAACACTAATTATTAATAACACACAAGATATGTGTAATAAAATTATGCTATCATATTAAAAAATCGTTCAAATTAAAAATTTAAGTTGATGAGTGAGGCCTATAATATATTTCATATATTAAATAAACATATATATATATATATATATATATATAATTTATTAATACCAAAACATAAAGAAAAAACAGCACAATTTATAAAAAGCCACGTCGTTTATCTTTAGCTTTTTTTTTTTTTTTGATAATTAAACTGAAGGAAAAATTTGAAGGTTATATAAAATAACCATAGGATAGTTATAAACAGTTTTTCTAGCAAAAACAAATTGAATTTTTTTTAAAATAAAGATTTAGAGTGATATTAAGTACATTTAAGATAATATCAAATATATTTACAATTTAATTTAAAAAATAAATATATAATTTTTTATTATTTTTTAAAACAAAACTCATTATTATAGATATTCTATATTTATTTCTTATGTCTTATCAGTAGGACTCTTAAAATGAAACGCCACAATAAATTATTGAAGCAGTCGCTGAATCAAAACGTCCTCCTTAGCCCTTGTTGATGCTAGTAATGGCAACAGTAAAGCTAGTGTCAGCAGTGTATACCCAAAAAAGGTTTTGCTTTCCAGTAACGACTGGTATTAGCAGAAGTAGTAGTACTCAATCTAGCAAATGGAATGGCCGGCGCCGCCCTTCTTTTACTTCTATCTTTTGCTTACCCAGTTCAGCCACTTCAGGGGAGCAAGCGTTTTCATTGTCCAATTCTCAGTTAGATAGACGGCCAACAGTCAACTTCCCACCATCCATATGGGGCGATCACTTCGCTTCATTTTCTTTTAACCATTTGGTAAGCACTTTTTCATTAATATATGACACCAATAGTGTTAATGCAAACAATTCTCAGAAATGAATTATAGTGTCTGAAACTGAACTCAATTTGAATATCCAATATTGTTTACTCTGACTTTGAAAAACCAAAGGTCCACTGCTCGATGAAGGGAATTGTCAATATACGTGCGTAGACCGAGATGTGGGGGAGTAAGTGATTTAAGATCAACTTAAAACTATTAATTAAAATTAACATAACTTTAGCACACACTACAATATCATAATAAAGATGCTCAATTGGACTTTCAAACACACACACACATAAACAAAATTGTGTGCTTCCAATTTTTACTTTTTTTGTTTTTTTAGACCATACAAATCTCTTTTATTAATTTTATTTTTTAATGTCAAGTAGGCCCTACTTATGTATAATGTATATGTAGTGTAAAATTATGAATAAATTAGACTGAAAAAAAAAAGTTTAAATTAGAGATCCCTACAAAAAGGAAGAGTGATTTTACACTTTGAGACATATAAAAAACTGAATAACGATGCCTTTATAGTTGATTCTGAAAAGGATATGCTAGGTATACACATGTATACCGGGCAGTAAACACATAGGATATAATATTTTTTAGTTATTTATATTTTTTTAAATAAATCTTATATGATATCTATACTTTACATATATTCTAAGAAAACATTCATTTATATCTAAATTTTAGTTTTATAAAAAAATAATAATAATAATAATATTTTATTTCTGATGGTCCATTCGGAAATCAACGTTTTACTTTGTTGCAGGAGTTTGAATCATTGGAAAGCCAACTTGAAATATTGAGGGAAAAAGTAAGGCACATGTTGGTGGCATCTTCTGCAAGTGATCCAGTGAAAAAAATTGAACTAATCGATACATTAAGCCGGCTTGGGGTATCATATCACTTTGAGAGTGAGATTGAAGATCAATTAACTGAGATGTTTGAATATTTCAAACCTTGCTTGCTTTATGAACAAGACTATGACCTTCACACAGTTGCACTTATATTTCGAGTATTTAGGCAGCATGGCTACAAAATTCCTTGCGGTAAATTTTCCTTTCTTTCCCATAAATGCTAATTGCACTTAGCAATTAGCATTTATTATTGTCATTGCATTAATTTCCACGTCACGTGGAAAAAATTAGGTAGCTAAGTGGAAATTAATGCAATAGTTGCTAAGTGGCTAATAAATTCATAAATGCATGGATGTTGGTGATTCAGATGTGTTCAAAAAGTTCAAAGGCAGTGATGGTAAGTTCAAAGAATCCTTGCAAGGAGACGGTGCCAAGGCCATGTTGAGCTTATACGAAGCCAGTCATCTGAGCACACCTGGAGAAGATATGTTGGATGAAGCCTTGTCTTTCTCCAAGGCTTATCTGGAGAGCTTGACAGCGCAATCAAACCCTCAAATTAACAGGCAAATAGCCAATGCCCTAAAACAACCGTTGCATACAGGCCTTGAAAGGCTGGAGGCAAGGAAATATATTGATTTCTATGAAGAAGACAAACAGAAAAATCAAACCCTTCTAAACCTTGCAAAGTTGGATTACAATAGAGTCCAGTTGCTTCATCAACAAGAGCTCAGTTATCTTTCAGAGTAACTTCCCTTAATTTTAGAAAAACCCCCTCGTGTTTCCTAGAATATATAAATATATACAAAACAAATTAAGTAGAATGGGATTTTATTAATTAGCATCTACATATATATTGTAAATGCATGCAGGTGGTGGAAAGAGTTGAAGCTTGAAAACCAACTATCTTATGCAAGAGAGAGACTGGTGGAACTCTTCTTTTGGACGGTTGGTTTTCATTTCGAGCCTCAATATGCCCGTTAATGGGTACCAAAAACCTAATTCTATTGTCAGTTGTTGATGACACCTATGACTCATATGGTACCACTGAAGAACTTCAAAGCTTTACAGAAGCAATTCAAAGGTTGTTTGTTTCTTTCACGAAAGTTATGCAATTTTCGTTTATATTACTATTATTGTTATTATTCCATTTTGGTGGCTATCAAGTTCTCTATATAGTTTCTGTTTTCTTGATTTCTCAGATGGGATGTGGATGCTCTTGATCAGCTTCCAAATTATATGAAAATTCTCTATAAGGCATTGTTAGATACATTTAAGGAATTCGAAATAGACATGACAGCTGAAGACAGATGCTACGGTTTTAATTGCGCAAGGGATGCGGTAATGCTAATTTGTCTTAATATGGCAAACTTTTTTTTTTTTTTTGTACATTTGTTGTTTTTAATCTACCAAACACACACACATACAATTACCATATATTTGCAGTGCAGCCCTATTTGTATATAATACAACTAGAATTTGGCCCGCAGATTACGTGGGTTATAATATAACTAATTAAAAGTTAGGATGTTTTTGATTAAGAAGTATTAGATTACTTTTTAGTTGTTCAGATGAATTCATCGTTACATTGATTAAGTTGTGGCCTTGTGAAATGGTTAACAAACTAAAAATAAGAAAAAATGTAAAAATTACCTTGATTATTCTACCAGTTATATCTAATTCACCAAGTTTTGAAATATATGAAATGAAAATTATTCATTGAGACCGAATAAACTCATAGCTAGACCAAAGCAATCAAATAGCAAAGTTTTTTAAGGTGAAAAGTCCAAGACCACTATGAATTAGATATAAAAATTAAAAGGAAAATGTGTGGTTGTGCCACATGGACCCACAATTTTTGAGGATTTAATATTTTTTTAGTGCTTTTTATTTTTTTTCCATATTTGATTTATGTTTTTGTATTTATTTATGTAAAATGAGTTTATTGATAACTACTACTAATATTTGTCTTTACTTGATGTAAATAAATATGGTCATGTATTAGTTTAAACTTCTTTTTTAACCTTTTGATCTGCTACATGTTACATGAAGCATAGAAGATGTGAATACCAGCAATTTTTTTTTAAGTGAATAGGAAACCTTGAATAACCAAAAGAATATGCTTTTTATCTCAATTTTCATTACGTAGGTCAGTGATGTCAGACATTTCCCAAGTCATCTTCCAAAGTAGATTCTAGGTCTTATCCAAAATTGTTGGCAATTTGTTCACAACAGACATCAAAAGAATGTACTCAAATTGCAAGAGAAAGTGTAAATTAGGACTTGGCTTATTGAGATTTAAATAAAGTTAGGAATAAACATGATAAAAAAATATAAAAATCTATTAAAAAAACAAAAAAAGTGGTAAAAATTGAACAAAATAAATTTAAATGATGTAGAAAAAAATTCAATATTCGCATTTTGCTCAGTTCATCCCTAATAAGATAAAACTGCATAGTTAAGAATAGTTTGCCCACCCGCCCCCCCAAAAAAAGAAAGCAAGGAAATCTTTTAGTATATATTATCATAATTTAAATTTGTCTTATTAGAGAAAACCTGACAAAATAAAAATTTTTTTAAACATGCGATAGGTTTTATTTTAGGTCCATAAATATGTGATGGACCACATTTAACTAAGAATCTATAAATTCATGGAATTTAAACTCAAAACAAAATCAAACTAATCATCAAAAAGAAAAATTCACTGAAACCTTATCTTTCTCCGTTCGATTGAACCCTTCTACTGCTGCTTCTTAGCCTTTGTATGTGATGATAAGTCAAACCTACTAAATCATGTAAGAAAGTTAATCCTTAACTGCTAACATTTGACAACCTTAAAAAATGGAAAAAGAGAGAGGGATTGAGAAAGAGATTATACAATGAAATTAGACTTACATCGGCTGCACTTGAAATGGAAAATTTGTCATTTCCTTCATTGATGCGCATCAACATTTACATGAACCCTCTCGGCTTTTCCATGGTCACAATGCTTAATCAATATTTAATTTATAGCCTAATATAAAGATTTGAAAAAGAATCATGTAGTTAGAATATAATTCAAACCAAATCATTAATTATATAATTAAATCTAATTATGGTGCTTTCCTTAACCATTCTTTTTTTAATCACTATCTTAACATTAATGGCCAACAATCTCTTACATCTATTTAATTAGAATAAAATCAGAATAAAATTGAAAGGAAAAAATGAAGACAAATTTTCGTGTGGCAGACATTAAATTCAAAATTAAAGAAGGAAGCGAAAGGGAGAATTAATTTCAAAATTGCAACATTCATAAGAATAAAGGGATAATTAATTTCAAAATTATGACATTCATGGGAGTAATTGTGTAAAAGTTAAAAAAAGTATAAACGGTTAAAACATCAAAAGATACTTATTGAGAACATTCAAAATCATTTGTAAATGATAATTGAGTACAAAAAATTAAGAAATAACAAAAAAGTAAAATAAGATATTGAAATTATTTGCCACATGACAACATCAATAAAGGGAAAACTTTCTCTAAACTTTCCTTCTATATTAATTATATCCTTTGTAATATTTTTGTACTCAATATTTTTGACATAATTGATTTTTAGATTTTTTTTTGTTTGTATATTCAAATAAATTTTTATATTGAATAATTTGATACTTATATAAATTTAGAGGTACTAATCATAATCTTGAAACTTATATAATTAAAAAAACTCAAATTTACTAAAGAAAATCAAAAATGAGAGAGAGAGAGTGTGTGTGTGTGTGTGTGTGTGTTTGTGTGTGTGTGTTTGAGATTTAGAGTTATGACTTTGCGTCTTGAATTATGCCTTCACAAACTAAAGAAACAAAATTCATTAGGATTAATCAACACCTTTCAAAATTCTTTCTCAAGTGAATAAGGTTAATAATTAATGGTATGAGAATTTGCCTACCGTTTTGCCTACCAAGAATGAAATTGCAGGCAAAGATGAGAAGGAATTTAGCTAAAAGTGAGGAGCATTTTTTTTTTATAATAGAGAGAGTTATTTAGTCAATAATATTAGGAGTTTATTTTCAAATTTTTTTTTGCATTAAAGTTAGTGAGTGAAAAAGGGAGAGAAATTTTTTTGCATTAAAATTGAAGAGTGAAATAAGGGAGAGTTTTCTCTCAGTTATTCATTTATAATATTGACTAGAAATGAACTTCGCGCGTTGCGCGGGTTTAAAATATTTATTAAAAATATTCTAATATAAATTTAGTTATATAGTAAGTCAGATATAAATAATAAAATTTGATTTTTAAGAAGTTATTACTAAAATAAGAAAGTCAATACTATAAGTTAAATTAACAGAATCCATAAATGATGTCATTGTTTCTGTCTCCATGACTATCATTTCCCCTTAGGTGAACCAACAAAATTACCATCTTTATCTAACAATTTATTTAGGGGAAACAATTGAAAGTATGATTATTGCAAAAAATGCAACTACAAAATACCATGAGTAAAGAAAAGTCAAGATGAAATTAAAGTGTGTTAATAAGAAATTAACATAATTCTAAAGCCAACAAACCTTCATTGCACAATCTACCCTTGCCACAAATATAATACCAAGATACTTAGTGCCAGATATGTTGAAAATTCAAGCAGTGTATTTAAAAGGAAGTTGCTTCTTGTAGTTCAAAAGTAAAAACACTGAAAAACTATGCTAACACAAATTTAACATGCAAAACGTATTGATGAATAATACCTCATGGTTGTAGGAAGGAGGAAACCTGGAAAGAAATACAATAAAAAAGAGTCAATATCATATCTCTCATTTTTATCAAGATATTTGAAGCATTATCTAAGAATGGACAAAATCATAAATGAAATAGTCATTTAACGAATTTCAGTCACCAACTTCAATCCCTCAAAAAATATATATATTTTTTTAGAAAGTAAATATATGAGTGAGAATAATAATTCTTAATTTTATGTGACATTCAAGCATCAATATATAGATCCAAACAATCAATACTTAAAAAAAAAAAGAATTTGAAAGAGAGAGAGAGTGTGGAGATTATAATCAACCTGCTATGAAGCATAATGAATGGGGTTATTAGATGATTAGATTTGATAGAATAGGCTAGACACATGAACATCGTATGATCTACGAACATGAAGTTTTTGTTGTTTTTGGGCTAGAAACTAAAAGAAGAAGAAGAAGAGGAGGAGAAGCAATCGTGAATTGGTTGCTGTGGAGAAGTAAAATAATTGTGTAGGTAGAATAACAGTTAGTCTATGTTTAAGACAATAAATTTGGTATTAATTGCAATAAATGATTTATTAGACAAACGTTACAGCCCTTTTTTTTGGAGAAATTTTCCCACCGCAAAATAACGGTTATAATCTATTGGAAAATGTAATAATTTATTTAATTACATCGAAGAATTTTTTCCACCAAAGGGTCCTTTTTTCCTATCGTAGAGATAAAGAACAGTAACTGTAGAAGCAACACATAATAATGGCAATAAGGAGGTGATCAAGTTTTGTATTAAATACTACATTCCCTTTAAATATATTGTGTTCTAAAATAAAAGGTAATAGATGATAATTATATGATAATTATAAAGAATTAAAGAGAAAATTTGTGAAATTGCCACATAAGAGTTAGGATTATGAGAAAACTTTCTCTAAGTTTCTCTTTTATACTAATTACATAGATTTTCAATGGTAATAATTGTGAAAGAATGGTTACAAAGATTTTCAATGGTAATAATTGTGAAAGAATGGATATATAGCAAATTAATTAAAAAGATGAACAATTTTATGAAACTTTTTTTATTTTTATAAGAATTGAAGAGGTTTTCAATGGTAATAATTATGAAAGAATGGCTACAAAAATTTTCAATGGTAATAATTGTGAAAGAATGGACAGGTAGCAAATTAATTAAAAAGATGAACAATTTTATGAAGTTTTTTTTTTTGTTTTTATAAGAATTGAAGAGGTTTTCAATGGTAATAATTGTGAAAGAATGGACATGTAGCAAATTAATTAAAAAGATGAACAATTTATGAAGCTTTTTTTTTGTTTTTATAAGAATTGAAGAGGAAATTTGTAAGAATGTCAAGTAAGACCTAGAATCAAGAAGAATCTTTCTCTAAACTTCCCTTTTATACTAATTAAATAGATATTAGACTAGTAAATAACTTGCACGATACGCGAAATCAATAAATATTTTTTACTAAGTTAATTATATATTTTGTAGAAGCACATGTATACTATTATGTTTTGTGCATGGAAAATTTTTGAAATCATTTAAGTGAAAGTTTCAAACAAAAAAAAACAACACAAAGCACATACGATTTAAACTGATGCTATTGTGTTTAATATGAGGTCATCCTAATGTCTACATGAATGTTATAAATATATCTATATAGATGTTATAAATATTATCGATACGAATCCTAAGACAACGTAATTTTTTGTAATAGTATTTTTTTGGCAAATATTTAATATTTAATTGTAAATTCCCCTCATTATGTTTACAAAGGATGCTATTTTGTTTATATCTACACCACTAATAGAATATACAATGATAAAAAAAAAAACTTTAATTACAATCAAAAAACAACTTGAGCAAAAAAAATAATATGAAATTGGGAATTAACCCCCTATGGCCGACATATAAAAACTATTATTAAAATAATTCAAATGAGATATGAATTAAGAACAAAAGATAATATGAAACTGGGCATTAACTTCCTTTGGTCTACATATAAAAATTATTATCAAAATAATTGGGATGAGAAACTATTCAAGAACAAAAGACTACACATATGATTATAAAAAAATAATAATAATTTGGATGAGAAATTATTACCTATGATTGAGAAATATAACTGAGAGATGACAAAAGATTATTGAGAAACAAAAGAATAAGGAGAAATATGAATTTTGGACTAACATGCTTGCAATTTTATATTACGAAAAAGATGACTATATGTCTATTAAAATTCTAATTCTGTTTAAATTCTAAGAAATCTCACATATTAAAATCCTAATTTTATTCAAATCCTAAGAAAGACTACAAATCAATTTTTCTTTTTGGATTTTACTGTATTAAATAAAATTATTACCTTTAGCATAACGTATCCAATTTTTCTACTCCGATTTTATTGTAATGTATCTTCTATTACAATTCTATTATATTAATTTTTCTTTTTGAATTATAACGTATCTTCTATGCCTAGGCATGATCTTTTTATTTTAGAATAAAAATCTTATAATAATTTTTTATTCTTTTTTTAATTTTCTTTTATTATAAATATAATTTTATAATTATAAAGATTCAATTAGAGTCAAAGTAGAACTATACAAAATCAATAAAATCTTTATTTCATTATAATTATCTTTATATTAATTAATTTATAAATCCTAAGTAACAAAAATTTGAAAATTATAAAATATTATAATTTTTTAATTTACAAAAAATTTATAATTATAAGCATTTAATTAAAGTCAAAGTATTATTATACAAAATTAATAGAATCCTTATTTGATTACAATTAAATTTATAAAATATTAATCTTGATTGTAACAGAAATTTAAAAATTATAAAATATTTTAATATTTTAACTTATAAATTTATGATCAACTGACACATGGCAGAAAGAGAAAGTGTAAAATTTTCTCTTATTTCGACTTTATATACTTACGTATAGATATTGAGTTACGCTGAATTTGGTTGGTCCAATATACACTTAGCTTCTATTTTACCCTCTTGTCGAGTTGCGTCCAAAAAATAGGAGATGTTAAACTGCCAGGTTTGTTATCTCAACATGAAATTTGCATAGAATAATCAAAAGCTTAATTAAGCTTATGAATGGTCTGGATTGGTGGATGGACTTCCTATTGAATAAATGTACTTTGCGAGCTAAATAATTTGTTTCTGAAGTTATAATAGTAATATAAACTTTGTGTAGGTAAAGGAATTAGCAAGAGCCTACGATGCAGAGGCTCGATGGTTCAATGAAGGTTATGTGCCAACTTTTGATGAGTACATGAAAATCGCTTCCCTCACAACTGCAGTACTGGAAGTTGCAAGCATATGTTCCATGGGAATGGGCAAAATTGCAGGAATCAAGGAATTTGAATGGTTGCAAAGCAAACCGAAGATACTTGAGTCTTTTGCCATTATTGGTCGACTCAGGGATGACATATCTGATGGTCAGGTAAGAAACCATATCAATACTTTTATACACACACGCGCATATATATACATAATGCCACACACACATGTATGTAGCTATTTGTGATAACTGATTAATTGTGTCATCTAATATTTGAAGGCTGAGCAAAGGAAAGTGAGAGAGCACGTTGCTTCGAGTGTTGACTGTTATATGAACCAATATGGAGTCCCAAGAAATAAGGCAATTGAAGAGCTGGAGAGGAAGATTGAACACGCTTGGAAGGAGATAAACGAAGAATGCATGAGGCCAACACAGGTTTCCATTAATCTTCTGAAGCGATTAGTTAATATTGCACGAATTCCGGAAGTTTGTAACAAGTACGTTGATGGATTGACAAACCCAATTTACTTGAAAGATTCCATCACTAATTTGTTCATAACCCCGATACCCACTAATTGTATGTAACCTTTCAAAAGCAGAGGTTCCTGGCTTGTTGCATGAGATGAGCATTTGTTTAATATTATAGGGGTGTCAGTATATGCCATGTATCCAGTGAGATGGAGTTGATTGATCAATAAGAATTTTTTTTTTTTCTTTGCCCTAAAGTAATTAGAAAGAATAATTTTGTATTTTTCTTGGTTGACAACTTAATATTGATTCAAGCTACACTTGGCTAAAGTGGAACGAAGACTTAAGAAAGAGTTTTCAAATCTTAATCGTGGATCAAAAGACTAAGGATTGGAGAACTAATTATTAAATTTATTGAACAAAAATTAGAGCAGACAATAATTTCATATACCATGTATAATTGAAACATCATGTGAAACTACATATAATTTCCTCAATTGTTCTTCTGCCTTATCCAACACCCCTAGCTAGATTCTATAACATTTTTGCCATTCTACAACTGTTGGTGATGTCTCTGTCGGGCCGACGAGCATTTCTTGGAAAATGACAATTGTTATTATTATTATTATTCTTATAATACAAGAGAGTTTGGAAGTTCTCAAAAAATAGAAAAAGATTCGTCAAGACTTACACTTAAACACAGAATCAAGATTTGAATAAAGAATTAAAAGGTTTTAATAAAATGTCTCGAGTAGTTAAAAGCACCGAATGATTATTATAATATTAATACAAAGACATGCAAACACTTTTTCCAGAAATGGGAGGGAAAACAGGAAGTGGCATCACGAACAGACCAACCAACCAGCAAACCAGGACGCTTTAGGTCTCCGTGGCCCCTCATCCCGAAAGACTCAACACGGCATGCGCCAGATTATCCATCATCTTCACCTAGTGAGCATTCTTTGCTGTTGCCTCTATATCTTCCCTTCTGATAGGTTCTTAGTTTATAAATTTGCTGCAGCCTCCATATGCATACTCTTCAACATTCTACACTAAATCAATATAGGAATATCGTAGAGAGCTTAGAGTATATGTAAATATAATAATATAAATCATTAGATGGTTAAATTAAAAAAATAAATATTAAATAAATGATATGTTACGAAATATGAGTAGAATAACGTGTCGTCGAGGTTATACTTAACAGTTAAGGTGAATTCAAAAAAATAGTTATCGTAAATAAAATTTTTAAAAGACCAAAAAAAAATGGCAGGTGAAATTATGATTTTTGTTTTTATAAAAAATTTGAGAGAATGAATCGAGACCTAAAATGTCACCCTAATATATAACGATTCAGGATTGAAACATCAGAAACCCTAAGATCCAAAAGCCAGTCTAAGAAATTAACAATTAAGACGGAACAGAAAAACCCAAATTATAATGTTACGCTTGTTAAATTGAGAGCAAATTAAGTTAAAAAAACAAAACAAAACAAAAGAATGACCAGAAGAACAAAGAACATGGATACCTGCAATGTTGTAGCTGGTTTTATGTATCAATAACTACGCCGGCTCTCCATAATGGATACCCAGCTAAAACCCTTGAAACCTCTCTCTCTCTCTCTCTCTCTCTCTCTCTCTGCAGGCGGCCACCCACTCTGCTCGTGTTCTTCGTTCACTGTCCTCCCACTCTCACTAATCTTTGGAATGTCTAGAGGGTGGACTGAATGTTGGAATTGCCGAAAATGGAAGCGTAGAATTGGGAGAATACGCTTTCGAAGGCTACAAGTTACAACATAAGGAACGGCTTTCCCGCACAAAACCTGAGCTTGAGCCTTTTGTCTTTTTTTTTTTTGGGTCCTAGCCTGAAGCCTGAGCCTAATTTTGAATTTACTGTTTGACGCTCGAAGCTCAGGCTCGGTATTGGGCTTAGCATCCACTCATGCGCGCCGTTTTAACTAGTAGTCTCGGCAGGCCTAATATTACAATTGGGCCCAATCATTGTCAATCGGAAAAAAAAAAAAAATCTATTAATAGATAATTAATCAGAAAAAGTTAGTGGCTAGGCTCACATAGCCAAAAAAAGCAACCAGACAGCATTAATTAAAAAAATTTTAAAAATTTATAATTTAAGACAATATTAAATATATTTAAAATAACACTAAATATATTTAAATTTTAGTTTTTGATAAAATAAAAGAATGAAGAAGGAGTATGGCCACCACATGCCCTTGCATTGCATGATTTCAATTCAAATATAAGTTAAAATACACATATACAGGTGTGCGTATATATATATATATCTATATAAACCAGGTATCAGAAGGTTTAAGTTCATGTTGCTTATAATAAGAGACACGGAAGGAAAGCAAAGGTAAACCATAGCATACATGAGATGGCACGAAATGTTTTTTGTTTTTTTTTTTTGCCAGCAAAGCATCTGATTCCCACATGCCTCGTAATCAATTATTGTGTCTAACATTGTGTTTGGGAGAGAGAAAAAAAAGGAGGGAGACAAAAGTGGAAGAATTATAATAAATTATTATATTTAGAACATGTTTGAAAAATAAGGGGAGGAAAGTTTTCAATTTTTCTAATTCTCTCTGGTCTATTAAAATCAATCCTTTCAAAAAAGAAAAAAAAAATCATTAGTTTACTTACTAAATTTATTAAATGACTCAATTACCCCTCACATAATTTAAAAATTATAATTTTATCTAAATAAAACATTTAAATAGAATTTATTACGAATGATAGAATTACTATTCTAAAACATTTTATTTTCTTCCTCCTCACTTCCCATCTTTTCTCAAATAAAAGAATTTATAATTTTCTTCTCTCTTATCATCTATTTTCAAATATAAGAGAGAATAAAAAATATTTTTCTCCTCCAATTATCCTTTCTCCCACTTTCCTTTCCCTCATTTTCTCTCTCCTAAGGATTTAATCTAAGCACAGTGTAACATTATGTTTGGGAGAGGGAAAAAAAGGAGAGGGAAAGGAAAGTGAGAGAATTAAGGTAAATTATTGTATTTAGGAAATGTTTGAAAAGTATGTAAGAAGAAAATTTTTAATTCCTCTAATTTTCTCTAGCCCACAAAAACTAATTAAGAGGAATGTTGTTAGTTCTCTTACTTATTAAATAACTCAATTACGTCTCATATAATTTGAAAATTACACTTTTACCTAAACAAAATATTTAAATAGAAGTTATTATGAAAGATAAAATTACTATTGCAAAACATTTTATTTTTCTCTTCTTCACTTTCTATTATTTTCCAAATAAAAAAATTTATAATTTTTTTCTTTCTTATCACCTCTTTCCAAATATAAGAAAGAATAGAAAACATTTCTCTTTTCTGATGATTCTCTCTTCCACTTTTCTCTCTTTCACTTTCTTCTCATCCAAAAATTTTATCCAAACACATTGTAAGAGACATGATTCTTACATTCAAGCGCACATTTCTACTTCTCTTCTCACCCCATCTAAATTAATTCGTATTGATCCATAAAATTAATTAATAATTAATTCCATTTTCCTACGAATAAAGGCAAACTCTATTTGGTTATTGGACCTTGACTTTAGCTTGATATTGCTTTGGATTTTTCGCTTTTGCATACTATCACGAATATTGAAGACTTGGGTAACTGATAACCTGACTCAAAAGAATCATAATTAACCCAACATTAAACTGTTACTACCGAGAAATTAGTAACGTTTGATTGAGATAACGTGTACATTGGTTTCGCCCATGAAAGCAGGAGCTATGTGGCAATGCGTGTTCATAGGTCATAGGTGGGTGGAGTGTGCTGTCTAGTTTGAATCAGGTTCGGGGCTTGTTTATTTCTAAGTCTTGAAGATGTTGAAGGAGGGTGTCGAGGACCTGATCATCTGCAATGATTCCTTGGGGCCCACAATGGTTGCTTTTGCTGCAAGATTTCTAGGTCGATTACAGGGTCGGTTATGGCGTGGTAGGTTGGTTATGAGATAGACAATTTCTTAGGTTCTGAGATAGACAATTTGTCGGGTAGTTGCATGACTATCCCACTGACGTTGCGGTATTTTGGCACTTTGTACCGGGTATCAACAGGAGATATAGATACCAATATTTTATTTTCTCTATGATTGGCTTTTAACTACGGGGTGTTAGCGGACAAACAAACGTAATCAGCTTGTGGTTATTTGGCTCAAGCACTTGGATTTAACTCGATTGTCTTTTTCTTCTTTTTTACTAGCAAAAAATATGTATTATTAGTATACAAGTTATTGCATATGCTGGTTGAGACCGAAATTGCTTATTACGTCGTCATTTAATCTTTCTTATAGAGAAAACTTATTACCCAAATACTAATGGTGTCGAGTGCACCTTCCTTAAATCAAATTTCAGTATCAACGAGTTTTAAACTAAATATCACATCATACAATCTCTCTCACTTTATAGGGAAGGTGACGACAATAAAATTCGAACTTAGACCAATACATTAAAAGATATACTAACTTACTATTAAACTATCACCTTAAGTGATAATTCAATGATCTTTTGTACAGAAAAAGCACTAGTCTTATAGATATACAGGAATGTACAAGCTACTATAAATCAATGAATGAAAATACAAGTTTTGTTCCTCCAGCGCACACCCTTTCTTCTTAATTTTATGCAGGGAAAGATCCTCACGTGCCTATTTTCTGATTTTCTGTCACTTATGTGTTTTGTTTACCGTCGTCTCCCATAAGCCTATAGTCACGTGGTCATTCCTTTAGATAAAATCTTGGTTTGCTGTTTAAAAAGAAGAGAAAAAGACAATGAATTTGTTGATGCATGGGAATCTAGCGGGAATGAATTTTCTTGCCGCACTAGTAGCAAGGAGCAACATATTTAATTAGTGGGGTGGCAAAGGCCTCCAAGTGGCAGGGTCAAAGTCAATAGTGATGCTGTAGTTCATGGTAATCTTGAAAGTAGGAACAGGTGGTATCGCACGAGACCACTATGGATCTTGCATCGAGGTTTTTGCTCTCAATATTGGTGTGACTTCTATCTTTGGAGCAGAACTATGAGGATGTTACAAGGTCTGAAGCTAGCTTGGGAAAGTGGCTTCCAAAAGGTGATTGCAGAAACTGACTCCCAAACAAAGCATGTTAGGCTATTCTTCAGGGTGTGCAGCCAATCCACCTTAAGCTATTTGGTGTCTTGCTAGCGCACACTTATTCAGAGAGATTGGTTGGTTCATTTAGTCTTTGTGCATCGAAAAGTAATTGAACTGTGAATTGACTTACTTCTTTTGAGTTTTTTCAACGTTATAGTTTATCTCTATTTAACCAACTCCCTCTGAAATTCAATGAAATTCTCAAAGTAGACTTTGTTGGAATTTATTTTCTTAGAAATATAATTACTTAACTTTAAGCCATGGCCTCCATGAAACACAAATATATATATATATTATTACTAGACAAAAATAAAATGCTAGTTCACTGAAGGCAATTGATATTCACACGCAGCAAAATGCTGCATACACGCACCACAAGAAAGCAAAATCAAGACTTTTAACTCTTTCTGTGCGTGCATGCAACCTTTTTTGCGTGTAAATATCAGTTACCTTCACTAAAACATCATGAGACAATACTATAATAGCTAAGCAGGTACTTGTAATGGTTTAATACATTATTATAATTAATAATAAAATTTATATCCTTGCGTTCCTAACTATAATATGAATCTTGACATTCTTTTAAAATAAAGAAAAAAGAAAAAAAAAAGACCAAATTCAACAAGACACTCCGACAAATAATAATTACTTAGAACTATGCAAATTAATTTAAAGATGTATGTGATACCCTATTGTTGTGAGATTACGAGATAAGTTAATCACATCTCACCTTACCCAGAAGAAGAAGAAGAGAAGAAGAAGGAAATTTCTTTTAAATAAATAAGAGTAACGTGTTGACTTGAGAGTTCAGAGAAAGAAACTCTACTTGAATGGCAAGGAAATTGCATGCCAAAGGTGACATTCGGAGGGAGATGAAGTGCGTCCGCGTAGACGTAGTAGTCATACCACGTCATCGCTGACATGTACATTTTCCGTTGCCCTTGTTGGAATTCCACTTTACAATACAATACAAGCGTACCATTCATCTGTACTACAATTCTAACCAACCCCACACATCCGTATAAGAAAAAGTCCCATTCTTTTTTTTAACAAAAAAAAAAAAAAATCTCATTCTCCTAACGTAAATAAATTAACAGACTATATTTTATACTATATAAATAATATTTTATATAATATATATAAAAAAATATAATAATTAATTAGTTCAAATATATATATATATATATATAAAGTTATAAATTTATAAAAATCTCATATATATATATATATATATATATATATATATATATATATATATCATAAAAAAAGTTTTTAATATTATGCACAATCTTTTGAAATTGCGCGTTGTTGTCATTCCCAAAATATAATATAATAAAAAAGTTTTAGTGTATTCCATATTATAATTTGTGTTTTGGTGACGGATTTGCTGACGTTAAAGCGAGTATGGATTGGCGTTCCAAAAACAAATCGCTATCACAAATCACAGTCAGCGGCCTCACAGGGCAGACAAAGACAATGGTATATCAGTCAGAGAATTCAAACGAATGAATGAATGAATCTGAACTCCAATCATCTCGTCCCGTCTTGTATTTCTTTCTGTTGTTTTTCCTTTTTATTTATTTTTTTTATTATTATAAAACATTATTGAGTAACTATCCCACTACTCTATATATTAAGAGCGTGGGCAATCCGTGGGAAATGATAGGCCTCTTCAGTCCACCACCACCTCAGAACCTCAGCAGCTAGCCAAGCCTGCCCCCCCTCCTCCCTCTTCCTCATTAATTCCTCATTTCATTTCAGCCTTCCAAAACAACCAAAAAAAAAAAAAAAAGGGAACGTCTCTACTACAGAAAGCTATGGGCATCTGTTTCTCATCTCAATTTTCCGATGAAAATCATTATCATCATCATCATCCTCCTCTTCCTCCAGCCACCACCGCCAAAGTCATCTCTATCAACGGCCAGCTTCGAGAGTACCGTCTTCCGGTTCTTGCTTCTCAAGTACTTGTTCAAGAAGAAGACCAAGAAGAAGAAGAAGCAGCCAGTAGCAGCACTCCCTCCTCCATAACATCATCAACATCAACATCAACATCGAAATCATCATCATCATCACCGTGGCTTCTGTGCGATGCGGATCTATTGACTTACGAGGATTACATTCCAGTCATGGACTCCCACTCTCCTCTCTCTCCCGATCACATCTATTACGTTCTTCATGCTTCCAGGCTTCACCGCAGGCTCAGCCCTTCCGACATGGCTGCTTTGGCCGTCAAAGCCGCCCTTGCCCTCCAAAACCACTCTTCCAAGTCCAATTCCGAGCCAAAGGCAAAGCAGCAGAACAACATTAACCATAACAAAAGGCACTCGGCCGAATCCCGTGGCCTCCTCCGCCGCCGCCCTCTCCGCCAAAGCAGGAATGCCCGTGTCTCTCCTGCTGTTGTTGTTCCACTTCCAGCAGTGCTCGATAATCATCGCCCTAGCAGCAGCAGCAACACCACGCCTTATCGTCATCAGGCTACTAGTAGCAAGTATGATTATTATTATTATTATTATTATGAAATTCTCAACAACAACTCTATCAAGGCCTTCGATCATCTTCATCATCAACCAAAACCACAGCCATATCCACAACGGCAGGCCCCCCGCCGCCTTGCTTCCGGATCCGGTTCTCTCAGAACAAGAACGAGTGTGAAAAAGTACGCTTCCGGTTCCAGACAAACGAAATTCACTGCAATTCGTTCCTTTAGGCTCAGATTGTCTACCATTTACGAAGGCAGCATCCTCTGATCTTATTTATTTTTTTATTCCTCCTTTTTTGAAAAAAAAAACAGGAAAAAGTCAATACTATTTTTACCAGAGTACAAGTTAATTATTTGGAAATGAGCTTAGTTTGTCGCAGTGACTCGGATGATATAGGTGCGTTTGTAATATAAAATCATGTGCATTAATATATAGTTTTTATGAATGCCCACCATTGCTAATTTGGTGTCTTGCTGTCGTGCACTCATTCAAAGAGATTGGTTAGTTCATTTAGACTTTGTGCACTGGAAGGTAACCGAACTACAGATTGACTTAATTCTTTTCAATTTTTTCAACATCCTAGTTTATCTCTCTTTAGCCAACCCTTCCACAGCTCAATGAAATTCTCAAAGCAGACTTAGTTGGAGTTTATTTTTCTAGAAATATAATTACTTAACTTTGGGTCATGCACTCATCGTAAACACACACAAAAGAAATTTATTACATATACACACATAAAGTAATCCTAGGAAGTGCGAGTTCACTAAAATATCGCATGACAATATTATAATAGCTAAGTACATACTTGTAGTAGTTTAATGCGTAATTACAATTAATAATAAGAATTATATTTGTCATTCTTAACTATAATATGAACTTTAGTCTTCTTTTAAACTAAAAGAAAAAAAAAGCCACGAGACCAAATCCAACGAGGCACTCGGACAAATAACTACTTAGATCTGTGTAAATTAATTTAAAGATCTCTGTGATACACAGTTGTTGTGAGATTACCAGACAAGTTAATTACATCTCACCTTACCGAGAAAAAGAGGAGGATGAAGAAGAAGAGAAGGAGAAAAGGATTTTTTTTTTCTTTTTTTAAATAAAAGTAATGTGTTGACCAGGGACAGATCCAGCACAGTATGAGAGGGGCAATTGCCCACCCGACTTTTTTTTATAATTATCCATACAAAAAAGGGACTAATAGTATGATTTGACCTAGTGGTTTGTGACTTTGCCTCCCCTCACTTTCGCGCCCCTACCTTGGCTTCAAGTTTTTTCTGATACGTTTAGGGTATGTTTGGAAATGCAGTTAATTTTTTGTTACTATTTCTTATATATATATATATATTTTTTTTTTTTATTTGCTGAATTTTTGTGTTTATTGTTGTTAACTTTTGTTTCTTTTTTTATAAGAATAAAAAAGTATATAGATAAAGGATAGTGAGAGAAATGGTAAAAAAAAAGTATGAATAGAGAGAAAAAAATATAGAGAATGGTTGATAGAGAGATAAAAAAAATAAAAAGAATGGTTAAAGAGAGATGATAGAAAATAGATAGAAAAGGGGGAGAGAGAGAAAATGGACACAGAGAGAGAGGGTAGAGAGAGAATAAGTAGAGAGAATGGTAGAGAGAGAAAATAAGAGAGAGACTGAGTAGAGAGAGAGAGAGTAGAGGGAGAATGAGTAGAGAGAACAGTATAGAGAGAAAAGGGGGAGAGAGAGGGTAGAGAGAAAGTGAGTAGAGAGAATGGTTGAGGGAGAAAAAAGAGAGAAAGAGAGAGAAAGTAGAGAGAGAATGGTTGAGGAAGAAAAGGAGAGAGAATGGATAGAGAGAGATTGAGTAAAGAGAATGGCAAAGAGAGAAAAAGGAGAGAGAGAGATGGTAGAGAGAGAATGAGTAGAGGAAATGGTTGAGAGAGAAAAAGGAGAGAGAGAGAGGGTAGAGAGAGTGAGTAGAGAGAATGGTAGAAAGAGAAAAAAGAGAGAGAGATTAGAGGGAGAATGAGTTGAGAGAATAGTAGAGAGAGAAAAAGGGGAGAGAGAGAGGGTAGAGAGAAAATGAGTAGAGTGAATGGTTGAGGGAGAAAGAGAGAGAGGGTAGAGAGAGAATGAGTTGAGAAAAAAAAAGCGAGAGAGAGACAGAGAGACTAGAAAGAGAATGAGTACAGAAAATGGTTGAGAGAGAAAAAGGAGAGAGGTGAGTAGAGAGAGATTGAATAAAGAGAATGACAAAGAGAGAAAACTGAGAGAGCGAAAGATGACAGAGAGAGAATGAGTAGAGATAATAATTGAGAGAGAAAAGGAGAGAGAGAGAGAGGGTAGAAAGAGAATGAGTAGAGAAAGAAAGAGTAGAGAGAGAAAAAATAGAGAGGGATAAAGAGAGGATGAGTAGGGAAAGATATGGTGAAGAAGATGTAGAGAGAGAAAATGTAGTGAGAGAAAGAATAGAGAATAAAGTGAAAAAGAAAAAAGAAAACATCATTTTATCGTTTTCCCAATTTGTTTTTTCTAATAAAAAATACTTTCAACTTTTCAACAAAAAGTAGAAAAACAAAAACGATATCAAATATGTTTTCTGTTTTTTTTGTGAAAATTAAACAAAAAATAGAAAACAAAATCCATTCCAAATGAATCCTTAAATTTTTGTTTTCGTATTCCCGTTGGTTGGAGGCTCTTATTTTTGTTTTTTCTTTTTGTTTTTGGAGAGCCCTTTTTACTTTTTTTCTCTTTTTTGTTTTTTCTTTCCGTTTTTGGAGAGCCCTTTCTTTTTTTGATTTGTTTTCCAAATTTGCAATTTAAATGCATTTTTTTATTCTTTGGGTTTCTAGATTCACAACTTTGTTTTCTAAAACTAATTTCATTGATATTTTCATTAATTTCCAAAAATATTTGAATAAAATTTTTCTTATTTTTATACTGTCTTTTAAGAAATATTTTATATTTTAGTGAAATAAATTATTAGCAATAGAAATTAAAAAAACAAAAAAAAATCTAGAAAAAATATTTTTTTCACAATAAATATCATAAAAAAATTATTATGCAATCAAATAAAAGGTAAATAACTAAATAATCAAATAATTACTTATATAAAAAATATATTTAATTATGTAAAAAATAAAAAAATAATTTAAAAATATTAAAACTTATATAATGCAATTATAATATTTATTAATAAAAATAATTAATATAATTTTTTTTATATTTCATCATATATATTAATTTTATTGTCATGTTTATACACATAAAATTTACTTCTCTATAATTTTTATTCTAAATCTATCCCTATAATTAACTTCATAGTTGGGAGAAAGAAACGCTACTTGAGTGGCAAGGAAATTCAGGAGAAAGGAAAATTAAGTGCCTGCCAAACGTGACATTCAGATGAAGATGGAAAGCGGCCGCCCAGACGTAGTAGTCATACCACGTCATCGCTGACATGTACATTTTCCGTTGCTGAAATTCCACTTAACAATACAAGCGTACCATTCATCTGCACTACACTGCTAACCAACCCTACGTATCCGCATTAAAAAAGGTCTCGTTCTCAAGGAAAAAAAAAAAAAAAAGTATAATTCTCTTTATATAAGTTAGAGACCAACAAAAATTGATAAAAATTAAATATAATATAATCGATTGATTAGATTATATAATTATATGATAATTATTAATAATAAAATTTTGATAAAATTATATTGACAAGTTATTATTTTTTTATTATAAATTATAATTATTTAGTTGTATGATTTAATCGATAAATTGTCTTGCTTAATTTTTTTCTTGTCCATTTACTCAATCGATACAATTGGACCCATATAAATAAGAGTATAAACACATCATATTTTTATATTATATAAATAATATTTTATATAATCTATAAAAAATATATAATAAAATAACAAAAACTTATAAAAATCTCTTATATATATCATATAAAAAGTTTTCAATTTTGTATGCAATATATTGAAATTGCGCGTTGTTGTCATTCTCATAATATAATATAATAAATAAGTTTTAGTGTATTCCATATTATAATTTGTGTTTTGGTGACGGATTTGCTGACGTTAAAGCGAGTACGGTTGGCGTCCCAAAAACAAGTCGCTACCACAAATCACAGTGACAGCTGCCTCACAGAGGGCAGACAAAGACAAAGACATATCACTCAGGGATTCAAAATGAATGAATGAATGAGTGAATCTGAACTCCAATCATCTCATCCCCTCTTTATTTCTTTCTGTTGTTTTTCCTTTTATTTTATTTTTTTATAATATAATATAATATTTTGTAGTATTCATATATATATATATATATATATATATATATATATTGATATATAGTGAATTTGTCTTAATTTTTATTTCGAATGAAATTATAATTAATATTTTTAAAATAAAAATTAATATTTTTAAAATATAAAAATAATAAATATTTTAAAAATATTAATTTTTATTTTAAAAATATCAATTATAATTTTAATTCGAAATACAATTCCAAGTGGCTGGGTCAAAGTCAACACTGTAGTTCATGGTAATCTCGGAAATACAGGAACAGATGGTATCGCACGAGACCACTATGGATCTTGCATCTAGGTTTTTGCTCTCAATATTGGTGTAACTTCTATCTTCGGAGAAGAAATATGGAGTATGTTACATGGTCTAAAGCTAGCTTGGGAAAGTGGCTTTCAAAAGGTGATAGTGGAAACTGACCCCCAAACGGAGCATGTTAGCATATTTTTCAGGGTGTGCCGCTAACCCATCCTTAAGCTACTTGGTGTCTTCTGCACTGATTCAGAGAGATTGGTTGGTTCATTTAGTTTTTGTGCACTGAAAAGTAATCGAACTGTTGATTGACTTACTTCTTTTGAGTATTCTCAACATTGTAATTTATTTTTTTTTAACCAACTCCTCGGAGCTCAATAAAATTCTCAAAGTATACTTGGTTGGAATTTATTTTTCTAGGAATATAATTACTTTACTTTGGGCCATGCCCTCCGTGTAAACACCAAAAAAATAAAGGAAATTATTATTATTAAAAAAATAAAATGTGAGTTCACTAAAGCATCATGAAACAATGTTGTAATAGATAAGTTGGTATTTGTAGTAGTTTAATATATGATTATAATTAATAATAAGAATTATATCCTTCTATATGAACTTTGACTGTCTTTTGAGATGAAGAAAAAAAAGACCAAATCCAATGAGACACTCCGGCAAATAATTACTTAGGTGTATGTGATACACAATTGCTGTGAGATTACGAGACAAGTTAATTACATCTCGCCTTACCGAGAAGAAGAAGAGAAGAAGAAAAGGAAATTTCCTTTTAGAAAAAAAGTAACGTGTTGACTTCAGAGTTCAGAGAAAGAAAGACTACTTGAGTGGCAAGGCAATTGCATGCCAAAGGTGACACCCGGAGAGAGATGAAGTGCGTCCGCGTAGACGTAGTAGTCATACCACGTCATCGCTGACATGCACATTTTTCCGTTGTTGGAATTCCAGCTTACAATACAATACAGTACAATACAAGCGTACCATTCGTCTGTACCACACTACTAACCAAAACCCCACACATCCGTATAAGAAAAAGTCTCATTCTTTTTTGTATCAAAAAAAAAAAAAAAAAGAAGTCTCATTCTCCTAACGTAAATAAATTAACAGACTATATTTTATATTATATAAATATTATTTTATATAATATATATATATATAAGTATATAACAATTGATTCAAAAAGTTTTCAATATTATACACAATAATATTTTGAAATTGCGCGTTGTTGTCATTCTCACAATATGATATAATAAAGGGCGTTAGTATATAGGTAGATGCCCGTGGACAAACGCTCGTGGGGAGATATTAATTTGTACAATTGTGAACATATTTTATGTAATTATTATTAAATATGTGAAATAAAAAAATAATAATATTTTTTTATATTATTTTTTATTATTATAATTATATAAAATATATTTATAATTATAAAAATTAACGATCAATCCATCAACTTCGATCCACCAATATCTGCCTATTAACTTTTTCGGTGTAATAAATAAGTTTTAGTGTATTCCATATTATAATTTGTGCTCTGGTGACGGATTTGCTGACGTTAAAGCGAGTATGGATTGGCGTCCAAAAACAAATCGCTACCACAAGTCACAATCACGGCAGCCTCACAGGGCAGACAAAAACAAAAGATATACCAGTCAGAGATTCAAATGAATGAGTGAATGAATCTAAACTCCAATCACCTCATTCCATCTTTTATTTCTTTCTGTTGTTTTTCCTTTTTATTTTTTTTATATAATATAATATTGTGTAGTGTCCCTCTATGGGATAAATATTTTTTTGGTCCTAAACTTTTAGGTTTTTTTACGTTTGAGTCCTAAATCTTTTTGACATTTCATTTGAGTCCTAAACCTTTTGATTTTCTACCAAATCAGTCTCTCTGTTTATCAAAAGTGATCAATTTATTAAAAAATAATTTTAACTTTACAAAAAATTATTTAAAAAAGATTAAATATATAAATTGAATGTCTTTTCTGTCAAAAATATGCATGTTACCTATTTAATTCATATATTTGTTGATTAAAAAAATATTTAATATGCATATTTTGTTGATGAAAAAAATATTTAATTCATATATTTAACCTTTTTAAAATGATTTTTATTAAGTTAAACTCATTTATTAATAGATTGACTACTTTTTGTAACTTAAAGGACTGATGTAGTAAGAAATCAAAAGGTTTAGGACTCAAATGAAATGTCAAAAAAGTTTAGGACTTAAACGTAAAAAAACCTAAAGGTTTAGGACCAAAAAAGTGTTTATCCCGTCCCTCTATGGTCTATATATTGAAGAGCGTGGGCTATCCGTGTGAAATGATAGACCCCTCTCCACCGCCTCAAAAACTCAGCAGCCAAGCCAGGCGCCCCCCTCCTCCTTCTTGCTCATTCCTCATTCCTCATTCCTCATTCCTCATTTCATTTCAACCTACCTGAAAAAAGAACGTCTCTATTACATAAAGCTCTATGGGCATCTGTTTCTCACTTTCGTTTCCCGATGAAAATCATTATCATAATCATCCTCCTCCCCCTCCTCCGGCCACCACCGCCAAAGTCATCTCTATCAACGGCCAGCTTCGAGAGTACCGTCTTCCGGTTCTTGCTTCTCAAGTACTTGCTCACGAAGAAGAACAAGAAGAACAAGAAGCAGCCAGTAGCAGCACTCCCTCCTCCATAACATCATCAACATCAACATCAGCATCGAAATCATCATCATCATCATCACCGTGGATTCTGTGCGATGCGGATCTATTGACTTACGAGGATTACATTCCAGTCATGGACTCCCACTCTCCTCTCTCCCCCGATCACATCTATTACGTTCTTCTCACTTCCAGGCTTCACCGCAGGCTCAGCTCGTCCGACATGGCTGCTTTGGCCGTCAAAGCCGCCCTCGCCCTCCAAAACCTCTCCTCCAACTCCAATTCCAAGTCGAAGGCAAAGAAGCAAAACAACATTAACCATAACAAAAAGCACTCGGCCGAATCCCATGGCCTCCTCCACCGCCGCCCTCGCCGCCAAAACCGTGTCTCTCCTGCTGTTGTTGTTCCGCTTCCAGCAGTGCTCGATAATCGTCATCCTAGCAGCAGCGGCAGCAGCACGCCTCATCGTCAGCAGGCTACTAGTAGTAATTATGATGATTATTATTACGAAATTCTCAACAACAATTCTATCAAGGCCTTCGATCATCAACCAAAGCCACAATCGCAGGCCCCCCGCCGCATTGCTTCCAGATCCGGTTCACTCAGAATAAGAACGAGTGTGCAAAAGTACGCTTCCGGTTCCAGGCAAACGAAATTCACCGCAATTCGTTCCTTTAGGCTCAGATTGTCTACCATTTACGAAGGCATCATCCTCTGATCTTATTTATTTATTTATTCCTCTTTTTTTAATTAAAAAAAAAAAAAGGGAAAAAGTCAAGTACTGTTTTTACCGGAGAACAAGTTAATTATTTGGAGATGAGCTTATAAGTTTCTCGCAGCGACGCGGATGATAAAGGTGTTTTGTAATATAAAATCACGATGTGCATTAATATATAGTTTTTATGAATGCCCACCATTGCCATTGTGAATGTGTAATCGTGGCACTCTTTTATTTTTGTACATGCGCAAGAGGAAGAGGAAGAGGACGCAAAAGTCCCGTGCCCTCAAAACATTTTCGTTCGTAAATTGGGAGTTGAATTTTCTTCTATTTGACTATTCAAACTTCCAGATTGATTGATTATACCCTTTGCCTTTTGCCATTCGTCTTATCAAAAAGAGGGTGAATTGTTGAGAAAAGTTAGGAGATGACCTGAGAGGGAAGCCGCGTGACCGCGTCTCCCTCTATTTTGAGAGGACGGCCCCCCTTTGACGACCCACCCATCTCTCAAATGGTGCGTTCATATAACGGGACTTTTCTTAGATTTGAAGTCCTTTCATCTCATTTTATTTTCTCTCATCACGTCTTCTTTTTTGTTTTTCAACGAAGAAATAATAATAATATATAAAAATATCACTAATTTTATTTGAAATAATAAATTTAGTATTAATTTTTAAAAATAATAATTTATTTATTTTTAAATTTTTTTATAATAAATCTAGCACACTGTAAAAATTTTTAAAGATAATTTATCTATTTCAATAATAGATTCTAAACATGTAAAATTATTATGTAATAGATTTGTTAAAAAAATTCAAAGAGAAATAAACTGTTATTTTTTTTTAAATTAGTGTTAAATTTATTATTTTAAATAAAATTAATGATATTTTTGTATATTAACAAAAAATTATAACACTTGTGAAGTGAGATCGGAATATCATTGTCACACTAATTTAAATTTATTATCTAAATATTATTGAACTCGAGTAAGTGTCTAACACACTCAACCTAGATATTAACAAGTATTAAATCAGTCAGTGTGCTAAAGCACAACTTTTACAAGTATGAAAGCGTAGTTGTTAAGAATTAAATTTAAATCAATATAATTAAGAACACGTTAAATTACAAACTAAATTAACACTTTTGATGGTATCATCTTGGTTTATTTTTCTTATTCGTGGCAACTGCAAAAATTGCCCTTAAACTCGGAAATCTCCGGTCTCATTCGCAAGCTTTTAGAAAAGCACCCCAACCCCCCCCCCAAAAAAAAAAAAGGAAAAAGAAAAAAGCTGAAGAATGTCAAGTATTGAGAAGCACGAAGGAACAATAAGCCCAAAGCACTGCACACCTCCCCATGCAAGCTGTCTCCTCAATTAGGCATGTTTGTTTTTTCGGTCGTTCCCAAAGATTGCCGTAATCATGTTCCAAGGAGGGACAAATAGGCGGCCATATCTGAATTTTCGTCTGACTGGACTAAGAACCTAACAGGAACAGAGCGATAGACTAATAGCTCTTTTGTAGCCATCGTCACAAAGAATTTAACATGGTGAAACTGAAGGTAAAAGAAACTGAAAGTTTTGAAATTTTCGATTTTATAACCAAATCCAGCATAAATTACCTTTTGCATCATTTATTTTGTTATAATTATTCGATTTGAAAAATCAAATTGGGCCTTTTTTTTTTTTTTAATCAACGGAAACGATTTCATTTTAGAGAAACTATGAACAAGGAAAGTCAAATAAAAAAAAAGCTCACACTAATTTTACAAAGACAATTTAGTTATACACACGTATAAGTCATAGCCCACCACAGGCCTAAACCCGCAAAGAAGGATTGAAATGGACCACAGAGACACCTTTGTCTTCAACCCTCCATCGCTAACAAGTGATATCACCCCCGACCACCTGGAGGCAGGCTAGCTCTGAAGAGTTGTCGACGGCAGGTTCCTAACAAAATGCTAATTGCAAGCCAAACACGCCAAATCGCAAACACTAAGTGCAAATCACACTCAAACACCACAAGGTACAAAGAAGCTGAACAAAGGAAGACCGACCAACAGGGGTGACCAGCGATCGAGCAAAAGACATGCAAGACTCTGACGAGAAGTACAACAGACTATATTCGGCGACCCTCAAAACCCAAAAACCATGTCTCTCCAACCTTTGAAGGCGGAAAAGACCATCGAGGATCTCAACATCGAGCCAATCACAGGAAGGAACCCGACCGAATCAGGCAAACCACACCAAACACTAGTGAAACTAAAGAAACGAAATCAAACAAAGGGGACAGAAGCCCCTATCGAACCCATTAAGGGTATCAAAGCACACAACAAAGCACTAACGCTCAAGCCAAACCAATCGGGTGACAAAGATAGTAGGATGCTCTCAGTGCACTGTAGCACAAAGGGTATATAGGATAGCAATCTAACTTAACTTATGAATTGGGTTATGGGGGTAAGAGACGTGCTCTTAGATTAATTGAAATTCATTGGGCCATAAATTGAATTATTTATCTGATTATTATCATCACTCTTTCAAATTGATTGGATGATATGCAAGTCTAATATAAACTGTCCAATATAAACTTTTTTTTTGAAACCTGCATATCTCACTGATTTTGGGATAACTTTTCTTAATCTAAACTTTTTTTAATAAAAACATAAAAATTAAAAAAAAAAAATCAAATGAAGGCAAAAGAAAAAAATTGAAATTTAAAACTAAAGTAGGCGGAACTAGGAAGGACGATACTGCGCACTGAGCAGCAAACACGGGGCAGAAGGGCTGTCGCCCCGTAATGAAAGCAAACAGAACCGAGAAGGTAGGATATATGTATATGTACATACATACATACATACATACATACATATATATAATACTGAAGTTTCTCTACAGCATGTCAGTTTAGCACATCAGTGCCTAGGAAGTTAGAATTCTTTGGTAGTGTGAAACTGTGAAAAACATCCAAAAAGACGAAGGGTAGGGTGATGAAGGGCAGCATGAAACAATTGAAGCATACAGCAGCAGCAGCAGCAAATCTGTGCCTCTTCAAATCTCCGCCTCTTTCTTCTTTGTCATCCCCCTCTACCCTTCAAAGCATTGGTTCTTCTCATCCCAAAGGTCTCTCTCTCTCTCTATCTCTGTGTGTTTGTAATTTGTGTATTTACAGAGATGTGTGTGTGTGTGTTTTTTTTTTTTTTTAAATATCCTTCTTTGTATCGTCAAATGGTAAGCACTAAGATGAAGCTTAAAAATGTTGTTTCTTTACTTAAATTCTGGAGCCTTTTGGGTTCTTGTGATGTAAAGCCTTGAACTTTTTCAAGGTTTTAGGTTTTAAGCTTAAGAATGATAAATAGAGTTTGTATGTGTGCCTTATTTTACCAGGTAGGTCTTTAAAAATAATGGTCTACAGGGGAATAGCCTGGTATTAGCCGGGTCATCGAAAATTGGTTCTTCTTTTCACTAATTCATTCATTAGGTAAATTGATATTGTGTTGATTGAATTGTGGAAAATGTATTCTGTCTTTTCGCTTGTTCATCTTGCTGCATTGTTGTGGACCTAAAAGATGTTCAAAATTTTTGTTTAGGAATCTGTATGTATTTGCATTGAATCTTCAATTCTTCCTGTCCAATGATCTATCATTGATGATTAGAAACATAAAGTGGCTCATTTATTGACTTGGAATTGGGACACTCTACGGTATTTGCATTGATTCTTCAATTCCTCCTGCCAAGAAGTTTTTCGCTGTCCACATATTATGCAGTTGTTAGGCATAATACATGGATCCTTTCTGTTATGATTACCAAAGCTTCCTGTTATTGGTGTGGCTTCTGTAGGTGTTGCTAAAGTTGTGTTGAAAAAGGGAAAGGCACAAATTTTTAAAGAGGGAAGCCCAATGGTATATAGTGGAGCAGTTGACAGAATAATTGGCAGACCACCGCCCAAGACTGGGGATATTGTCCTGGTAGCTGATGGTACAGAGAAACCTATTGGATGGGGCTTGTATAATTCAGTTTCCATGTTCTGTGTTAGGCTCATGCAGCTGGAAGAGGAAGCAGCAAGGTAGGTAGCTAATGTGGGACAAGACAATCAATTTGGTTTCATCTATATCTCCTATAAAAGGCTGCTTAATTCCTAATTTATGCATTGTAGAGACCCTTCTTCTGCATTGAACATGGAGAAACTTCTTGAAACAAGAATTCAAGCTGCTGTAGACTTACGTAGGAGGTTGGGTCTACCTTCTGCCCATACAAATGCGTATCGGCTTGTCAATAGTGAAGGAGACAGGTAAATGTCTTAATATCTTCAGGTTGGGTCTTCCTTCTACCTGTAAATATTTTTCAGTTGCGATTTGTGGAGTCGTATACGCAAATTATTTGGTTGGTATCAAAATGGTTGCAATTAAGAGCTTCCTGTCAAAATTTTTGTTCAGTTGGATTGTAATATTACGAGGTTATTGGATAAAAGAAAGGCAGAAACTAATAGATTTCATAATGGTTTACCAGTGTTTTGAATAGTAGTTACCTATCCACAATTGTCATTGTCGCTTAAACTTTACCCTAGATTGTTTATGTGCAAACTAATGTTTTTTTTTTTTTTTTGGTTAAATTTCATGTTGCTAATATACTGCAGATTGTCTGGATTAATCGTTGATGTGTTTGGAGATTTAGCTGTTATAGCATCATCTGCTGCTTGGGTTGAGAGGTACAAGCCAGAAATACAAGCTTGCATCAGTAGATTTGCTGAAATAGCTCTTATAAATTGGAGACTTTCTGCTGAAATTTTAAAAGAAGAAGGAATTGATGTGTCGGGCAACCAAGAAGTACATTCCTCTACTTTTCCTGAGCGAACAAAGGTAGAAAATGATTTCATAGATCACACACTACCCTAATTTCTTATTCACTATACAAACTTCTTTTCCCATATCATGCAAGTGGTAGAATATGCTTGCTGAATTGTCAACTCCTTTTCCTATCCAATTTCTTTCACCCTGTTCCGCCACTTACTTACCCCAAAAAAGAAATCTTTTTGCTTGCCAGCAGCCTGCCATTGTCCTGAGCATAGCGTGGGTGGCCTGCTGTCGGATTGCTAGGTGTCTGAAACTTTTATTGGCATCTGGGTCCTTTGAATTTCTGGGAATTTTTTGTTTGTCTCTAGCTGTCAGGATCTATACTAAAGATCCAAGACTTTCAAAGAATAATAATTTCTTTTCTGTCCCTTTTTGCTAATTTGAGGCAAAGTCTATTAATTATAACATTTTTATCCAGAAGTGTCTGCCAATCCCAGGCTAAAATCATGCTCTCCTGCAGTCTTAATATAAAACAGTGAACAAAATATCTTATTAAAACAATTATTAGACTGATCAGAAAACAGTGTTGGGTATTTCCCCTGTTCTCACTTTCTCTCTCCCTCAAACCTAAACTGAGATGGCCATATGCCTCTCTGCAGTAGCTGCCAGAGTTTCTGCATGAATGCATGAACTATCAGCATTTGATCCCATGCTCCAATTTATAATGCATCAGGTTGTGGAAAATGGGATATCTTATGCAATTTCTATGGTGGGCCAGAAGACTGGATTTTATGCTGATCAGCGTGAAAATCGCCAATTCATATCCACAATTTCATATGGCCAGAAAGTTCTTGACATTTGTTGTTACAGTGGTGGCTTTGCACTAAACGCAGCACATGGAGGTGCCATACATGTCACAGGTATAGATTTGCTGCTTTCCTTTTCCTTTTCTCGATTCGCTTTTCTCAATACTTTCAGAATGCTCCATTTCTATTCACTTGCTTGGACAATGCATTATTGCTATCTGTTTGGTTTGTCTATATAATCTTCTTTTACATTTTTGACAAGTCATACTTCATAAATTCCAACCCCAGTCGTTGACATATTGAGCAGGTTCAAAGTTATTCAAATGCCATAATGATAGTGTTGCAAACTAAGATAAACACAAGCTTCAATAAATGCTCAACACAAAGTTAAAATTTGAATTTTCATATGCTTTTGTGGTTATAGGTTAGCTAGCGAAATCAAGTTTATTATTGAATCTATTCAAACAAAAGGATTAGAGAAGATAGAGAAAAAGCCTGATAGCGAAATGTTCTCCAGCGAACTATTATTCTTTTTTTTTCCTTTCATGTTCTTATAATGTGCTTTAGACCATATATTTTAGGGTTAATATACAAAAATATCACCAACTTTACTTGAAGTAAAAAATCTAACACTAACTTTAAAAAGTAACAAATCTAGCGCCAATTTTACTTGAAGTAATAAATGTAGCACGTAATAATTTTATATGAAAAGAATCTATCAGTTTGAATAACAGATTTATATAAATATGTCTGTTTCGATGACATAATAATCATATAAATTAATATTATATCATCGAAACAGATAAATTCTGTTCAAGAAATTTCACAGAGTGCTAGATTTGTTACTTTAGGTAAAGTTGGTGCTAAATTTGTTACTTTGTAAAGTTAGTGCTAAATTTATTACTTTAAGTAAAATTGGTGATATTTTTGCATATTAACCATATATTTTACATTATTTTTGGACTTGGTTGGAGGTGGGCAGCCCAAGATCCATGTTCTGCCAAGTTATTTAAATTCTTATGCTCTTTCAGGTGTTGATACATCGTTGCCTGCTCTGGAGCTTGCTAGAGAGAATATTCTTCTTAACAACTTCAATCCTGAAACAATTTCATTCTTAAGAAAAGATGCAACTGAGTTTATGAAGTGTGCTGTTGCCAGAAACGAATCATGGGATATAGTTATTCTGGATCCTCCCAAGTTAGCACCAAGCAAAAAGGTTAGGTCTAAATGCTTGAAACCTGTAATGCCTAAATCAACTAATATAAACTGTTTTGGTTGGTCCATTTTCACACAATTGATTGTGAGCTGGAACGGATGGAAGGTTAGTTTGGCTGCTACATCTAACCATGACCAACCAGAGTTCTATATACAATTCATCACAATTGAGAATCTTACGTCATTTTGTGTGTTGAGCAAGTCTCAGCTGGATTTGGCTTCCAATAAGTTGGTTTTAAAATGACATAATGCCATCATTTCGTTGAATTGAATGATTATTGCTCGTGCAATCTTAAGTCGAAGCACCTTTTTGCATTGACCGTGGCACCATTCTGTTTGTCTCAGAATACCCTCTCAAACTAATGATTGTTTTTAATTGGGTTTCTTGACATTAATGAGCAAAAAAACAATCCTCATTCTTTCACTTCAATGCTTTTTCACTCAAGATACCAACATCAACAACTAGCTACGTCAGAACTGGACTGGATTGAAGCAAATATTTTTTTTTCATTACCGTATCAAATTGGTGCATATCTGCACGGGAATATTTTTGACCGAGGGCATTTTTTTTTTTTTTCCCCTTGACATTCGAAGGCACATATTGACATTGATGTGGTCATTCAGCATGTTGGTTGACACCGTATAGGGTAGTTTATTATGTCACTGCCAATATCGTCATTCCACGCCAGTAATCTTTCCTAATTTGTGGTCTTCCTTGGCAGGTCTTGCAAAATGCATCGGGGATGTATCGAAACTTGAATTCCTTAGCTATGAAATTGACGAAGAAGGGCGGTCTTCTTATGACCTGTTCATGTTCGGGAGCCATGACACAGAGTGGAATGTTCTTGCGCGTTCTCCAGGCAAGTAGTCTTTCCTGCTGTTTGCGTCATTATCTTTGAAGCGAGACTGGTGAGCGTCTTAACACGCATTTGCCACTGTTACTGCTCTTAACAGTGAATACTCTCTCTCTCTCTCTCTGGTAACATGGCCGTCACATTTTATTCTTCACAATCCCAAGTATCATGACCGGTACTTGGTTTCTTAATTGATAGCTAGACTTTTTCCAAGTATCAAGTTTGATCTTCATGTTGCATGCGGGTTCTTGTTTGGTAGCCAGCATGTAGCAAGCGTAGAAAGTATGTGCCTCCCGACTCCCTTTATTTGACCTTTTTTCGGTTTTCAAATTTTCAACAGGGAGCTGCATCAATGGCAGGAAGGAAAATCACGGTAATAAGACAAGCAGGAGCAGCCTCTGACCATCCGATTGACCCAACTTATCCAGAAGGCACATACCTTTCAAACATATTATTGAGAGTAACATGATGAAAGTATAAACATTCTGTAGAGCATAGAATGCAAATGAAAGTATAAATAATCTGTAGTTAAAGTGAATGATGCGTAACAGAATACAAACAAGAAATATTAACTGTGTCTTACTCTTATCTCTCGAATCATTAAAAATAGAAAAAAAGTTTCAGTGGTGTCTACAAGATTAGATTTCACATATTGAACGACAGGTAGATTACATTAAACACAAGGAGAGGTGATACAATGAGTTTCCACGAGCACTTCATCAGCGCCCTCCGGGACTCCTGTTCCATGATAAATACGATGGATCTCCAAGCCGCCTGAGATAACACAGCAGGAAATAATCAGAGTCAGAAATAACTTAAACATCAGCCTATGCGCTTAAAGCAAGTTAGTTGTGCATATAAATAACAAGTAGCATGCATAAATCTGCAGACACTGCGCTCTCTATCTCTAAGGTGAGCAAATTAGGATGGCAGATGAACTTTTGCATCTTAAACCATTACATTTGCAACTTGCACAAGATAGAACTTGTTAAGAAGGTTTTCTCAAGTCGTGATGTTTTGGGAGCTTGAAATTTAAGTTAGCATAACGTGCACAGAAAAAAATAACATCCCTCAATTTAAAAATTCATCCATTATCATATAGTCAACATCCCCCTATTGGATCAACATGATTCAGTTTTCCATAAACAAAGGTAAGATGGCACCGTAATGTCAACTAGATAGGAAGTCAAACAAGCTTCAGACAAAAGCTCACAGCACATAAGAGCTCAACGAGCAACTTTTGACATCCGCTCTTTCCTTTTTCTTCTTCTGTTTTTTTCCCTTAACTAATGGACAACCTCACTAACTCCGCTCTTTCCTTTTTCTTCTTCTGTTTTTTTCCCTTAACTAATGGACAACCTCACTAGCTTTGGTATTAAGAATATTCAATTACAGCATATGTTGAGTAAATGTGTTGAGAAAGTTACCTGGGCTTGACTAGGTATACGACGGTGAAACACATGGCCAAAAAGAAACACAAGCCCCCAACAGTGAGATAAGCAATGCCAAGAAAGTCATTCTTTCCGCCAAGCCAGCTTGTGGTGGAAAGCACAAGTTTCTTCTTTCCATCGAAACTGTAAGTGTTATAGTTGTTCTCCAATGCCACATCTATGACATCATTTGGCTGGAGATCCACCTCTATCTTACCATACAATTTTCTGAATGTTGGCAGAGCTGCAGTTCGCATCCAGACGATGAGGTCCTCCTGCTTGCTCAGCTATTGCACCAAAACACACTCAATCAGTAAGGCAGCTGTCAATGGCCAGAAGCAATTCTAGTTAAGAGTGCCTTTTGATGACCATGCAAAGACTTAGTAAGAGCTACTTAAGGGGATGTTTGGGTTAGCATTTAGGATGATACATTGGTATTTCATTTTTCAAAAGTAAAGAGATGAGTGTTTTATTAATTTTTTTGAGCTGCTGTTTGATTCTGCTTATTTCTTTATATGACATCCTAAAAGTAGTTGATTGAAAAGTAGCTCAAAGTTATTTTTTACTACTTTTTGAGTTACTTTTCAGTTTTTAATATTAATAATAATTTATATAGACTAAAATACCCTCAAATAATATTTATATAAATTCATAATTTTTTTACTTACCGCTTGAATATGATTTGTTAGTAGTTATTAAACTTCATCGATATTTATATAAACGTAACACTTTTATTTTTTTAATAATTTGTAAATATTTTTTTTACTTCAAATTTTCATTAATATTGGTATTTAAAAAATATTTCAAAAATTATATTTTTTATTATCTAGTAAACATTAATATTTTTTTGAAAAAATAAAAATTAAGTGAGAAAATTCTTAATATTACTTATAAAATATTTGTTCTAAAAATAAAAATTATGAAATATAAAGATAATTTTATTAATACAATATATTAATATAAATTAAATGTTTAAATCAATCATTTAGTTATTTAACAGCAACAGCAAATACAAAATTAATCAAACACTTCATTAGTTTTTTTAGTAATCGGTAACAGACAACAGCAATTAACAATCAACAATTAGCAATCAGTAACAGTAATCAGCAGTAGCAGCAACCAACAACCAGCAACAGTAATATTGAACAAGTAAATGAAATAGGCCCTCAATTATTCAATGGAGAAAGTAGAGAAGGGGGGGTGCTTTAATTAGATAGCAGGCAAATTATAAATATAATGTGGTTTAGAATTCTACTTTAAGTTGCTTGTTATATGTATTTTTGAATGTATCTAGTGAAACTTCATCAGTTGCATCAGTATCATTTCGAAGGTCACCATTTTGGCTGAGGTCACGCATTCGATATCAATTTCAAATCAAAGCTAAACAACCCTAATATTAAGTGCCTCATTCATCTACAAAAATCAAACAATATCACTGGAGAAATTGCAATGCGAATTGAAATTTAAGGTCCAATCCTGCGTGTCTTGCCATTTCTCGCAGATTTCCCAATTCCTTTTCATCCTCCCCTCCTGCTTTTCGAACAAAGCACTCACTAGAACAGCATTAACATTCCTAGGCCTAGGTGATGTCTAACTGAGAATGAAGTCAAACAGAAGCTATTCAGCTTGGTGACAAACATGGGTTTACATAACTAAGCTTTGATCAATCAATCATCTCTTAAATTAACAAAACTCAAGGATCAGATGAATAAAAAAGAGCAAGAAAAAACAAGTAGCAAGACCTCTGTGACTAAAACTACAGGCCTTCAAAGAACCCGTGAACAAAGCACCTTTTCCACCACAATAAGAACAGGGTATCAATAACAGACTGATCAATTCAATTGCCAAACTCCACGATAACACACGAAATAAGATATGAAGTTGTCAGAGGCTTACTGGTAATGATTCATTAAGCTGTTTACCACCAATGATTCCTCCACTTTGAAAGTTCTTTGGATAGACATTTTTACCGAACTTATGGTCTCTATCACTCTTCCATGAGATATCCTTCTTGTTCAGTGTTAACTCTGAATTGTTGCGGAAGAAGCTGTAAGTATCATTAAACAAACTCCAAGCTATTAGGCCGCAGGGTACAATTGCGCTTCCATTGACGGTATCTTCTGGCTCACAAGTACTTGTATCATTCTCATCACTTGGATTTTTCAACTGTGTATCACTTCGGCTCTTCACATACCTAGATAAACAACAGCATACACGTGACTTAACGCCACATTTTTAAGAATCAAAAGAAAACCAAGCTCCCATAGTGGAAGACAATCAATTTTACTACCTTAAATGATAGTTGAGGTCCAAAGTAGTAATTTTTGAGCAAAGAAATCAAGAATGGAAGGCAAGTTCAGGATTAAACTATTTATTTGGCCATTTCTGAACATGAAAACAATACTGCCGTTTTTTTCTTTTTGAAAATTAAAAAATGAGATTAAGAATACAATTCAGTACAATATGCTATGATCTGCTCACTTCTAAAGCTTAATATCAAATACTATTATGGTTAATGGTAGAACAAGATTGCATTGAACAATCCCAGTATCCCACTTAACTATCCACCATTTATAAATACATCCTGTTTTTCTTTGAAGGAGTATTAGAAACATACCTGCGATGATTCTGGTAGAAGTTATCCAGCTGATAATACACATATATAGGTTGCTTCATGTGCTTTGTAACCTAATAATGCATACAACAGATGTTTTTAAGAACAATCCAGATAAAATTGATAATCCATTTCTATAATTGAAAATTTAATAATAAAGGAAACTTTCAGAACAAACAATGCTTTAGGAATAGATTTTGCAGTAGCTTGTGATCAATAAAACAGCTGGTAACAGGTGATACAAACTCCACAGAATAGAACAAATACAAACTTGAGAAAAACAATGGTAGTCCGATTGATAGCAATAAATGGTAAATATCAAAGAAACAGCCTTACTGTTAATCTTCTGTTGCATGTTTTATTGTCAGAGCTTTGTATAAATCCAACCTTATCAGTTCTATTTTGTGAAGGAATGCACAGAGTATCATACCGATCAACTATTTCCACAACCTGATGAAAACAAAGAGATCCGTATTCAATGGCAAAACAATAACAAATAATGACAATGCAAAAGAAAATAAGTCCCATTCAAGCTTACATCTCGTGAAGCAAACAAGGCAGCAACTCCAATGGGAATGAAGACAATGCTAACAAGCATGAATGCTGAAATCACCTGAAGATGGACATTCAAACTGTTAATACTAGCCATGGTATCTAATAAAAAGACCTGATAAGCAGCAATGTAGACAAAATCTCACCCATTTTGGCGTAAGAATTGGCTTGCAAGCTGGAAGTTCTTGTTGGGTAAACCTTGAATCTGAAATTTTATCAATAAAATAGCCTAAGAAATAGGGTCCACTAATTGCACTTGGACATAGCGATCAGCAAACTGCTCAGTAGTTTCTCTAGTTTTGATCAAAATCACATCTTTAACTCACTCCACATCATTTCCTTGCTTTCAAATTAACAGCACACAGCTTGAAGATTTTCCTTTGTTTTTTTTTTCGCTATTTTGTTTCGTCCATAACAAATGGATGAGGCCTCAGTTCACAGTTTGCAATCACGATGTGCCCCATCAAACCCGATTGAGATCATTAATAAAGTTCGAGTAACATAATTACATGATAGTTTCCATTAAACAAAGTTGAAGTAATCGAACAAAGAATTAGATCAATCAAGCAGTTGGAGGAACAAGGGGAAAAATCACAGATCAATGCAAAACAACATGCCAGTCAAACAAGGAAACAAACAAATCAGGAGAAAAACATATGTAAAAAAGAAAAAGGATCACACACACAAAATCGAATGCAACATAACTTAATATGAAGCAGCAATAAAGCAAAAACCCACTGAGCAAGAAAGGTAAAACTCTAAAAGGAAACCCAAATTGCCGAAATAATTGTTCAAAAGTTAATCTCACAAAAAGATACATAATAAAAGTTCCACATGGGAGCAACTAAATTAAGTCAAAAGTTTTTTCTTTTTTTCTTTTTGCAAATTGAACACATAATATCATACAGAATTGCAAGTGGGTAGTCGTAGATTTACTAGAAATAGCAAAACAAAACAAAAAACAAAAACCCCCACAAGATATTAAAAAAAAAAAGGAGAATTAATAAAGGCAAAAGAAAAGAAGATCACATTTGGGTCGCTTAGTGTTCCTCCTAGGAGCAGCGGAATCGGCGGATCCATTGCCTGTTGCACTCGAAGAAGGCGTATTGTTACTCATCAGATGAACAAACGTAAGGAAGGAGGAGGAGACTCAGTTTCTTTCCCCACCCAACACAACCAAACAACAGAGGGCTTTTGCTTCTCCAAGACTCAATTAAAGCAAAAACAGGAGACCCAACAAAGGAAACACAAAAACAAAAAGATTAAAACTTTAGCCAGACATATACATATAGAGACAGATGGAGAGATGGTGGAGATCACAATAAATCAGGAGATGATGAAAAGCTATGAAATTTTCTTGGGGGAGAGAGAGAGACAGACAAAGATAATAATATTATTATGAAGATAATAATAATAATAATAATAATATATGCTTGGAGTTGTATTGTTTTGACTTTGGATATTGTAAAGAGCTGAGGATGGGCCTGCCTGCTTGCCTGCCTCTTTCCTCTTTATTTGTTTATCTCTCTAGACGGCTTACATACACAGCATTAAAGACAGACTCGCAGTTTCTCTCTCTATCTACATGCGTCTGACAGTGATGACTGAGTTTAGAGAGAGAGAGAGAGAGACTGACCAGACCAATCAATGAGAGAAGAGGGTCGGTCAAAACAAACGCATAAACACGTTTTCTTGTTTCTTTCTTATGAATATTATTAGAACCGGACCACTTGGGCTTATAGTTTTTTCATTTTTTTATTAGAAAAAAGTTAAGAGTAGGAAAGTTTTTTTTATCTTAATTTCAGAAAATAACTTCAAACCATAAAAAATTTAGCAGAATTAAAATTCGAAATGAAATTTGTTGAAAATCAAATTTTTAATCATGAACCCACTTTTGTAGATCTACTTAGTTTTGTAGTATAACTTTATAAGGTTTTGTATATAGAAAAATCAACATTAGTACCATTTGATCAATAATGGAGGCACCAGGTTAACTATTTTTGTATTAAGAAAATAACAATTAGAATGAGTGATTCTCCCTCTTGGTACCGAGATATTTTATTGAAATTCATATTTATTATCCGTAGAATTATCAATTTTCTTTCTCCTAATAAAAATTATTATAAGTAAAATAAAATATATTATAATAAAATACTTCGACAAAATTCTATAAGTAAAGTATTAACAAAAGTATATGAAACTTTTTGTGTTTTTACTTATTGTTTAGTATATTAATAAGTCATTAATTACGTGACGTTTAACGGTTTCATAGACAGGTAAATTGTATATAAAATAAAATTAAAAAAATTGTTTGTTTTTTCAAGATTTAAAATCATAAATTCTACCCCAAATTTTCATACCCCTTCTAGTCTTTTGAACGACTGACTAGAAAATTCAACCACACGGAAGATCGAATTTGTTGTGGTTATGACGAGGCCAGAGGAAGAAAAGGTTCAAAAGAAGAGAAGAAACGGCTTGATCAGGACTTATTATTTTTATCATTTTTTCGAAAAGAAAAAAAATCTCTAGATCATTAGATTTGTAAGTAAAAATTAGAATAATTTTTATTTATATATCTCATTCAATTTAATTCATACGAATAAATTTACTATTTGAATACTATTAGATCGAATGAGTCTTCCTAAATCGACCATAGTGATTGTCGAGTTTGAAATCAGTAACGTACAGTTAACAATCAAAATAGATAAATTCGAAGATTAAAGCCTCTAGAAACTGTTACTAAAACTCAAATCCAACTCATAAATACGAAAAAGTACGTCAAATTACTATTAGAATATTACTTCGAGTGATAAACTTATTATTATTATTATTATTATTATTAAAGTTAAATACATTTTAACTCTATGTGGTTTGGTTGTTTTGTATGTTACCTCTTTGTAGTTTCAATTTATGCATTAACCCCCTCTGTGGTTTCTAATTTTGGAAATTAACCCCCTAACAACAATTTTTTAAATCAATTAACAGAAGTTAGTCAAAATTACATTGTTTTGTAAATGTTATTTTTTTTCTTGACTAAAAAATATGTCATAAATTTTTTAAATTGAATTTTAGTGTATATTTTGATTACATTCTATATTATTTCATTTGCAATTTTTTTTGTTTTCAGTATATTGGACATATTGATATATACGTATTTAAGATAATAATCATGACAGTATTTATGATTAATATTTATGTGAAATATAATAAAATACTTGCTATTATAAAATAATGTAGTTATGATTAATTTTTGTTAATAGATTGAAAAAATTGCGGTTAGAAGGATTGATTGCCAAAATTAAAAATTATAAGGAAGTTTAATATCTAAATTAAAATCGTAGGGAGTAAAATAAAAAACAACCGAACTATAAGAAGTTAAAATACATTTAACCCTTATTATTATTAGAGTTGCAGACATGTTGAGTTGAGTAATAGAATGGTTAAATGGGAATGGACTTAGCATTAATTAGGACAAACGCATTCTTTATAAAAACTTTACCTTTCATAGATATGAGTTTATGCCTTTTGCAGTAATAACCAAAAACTCAAGGAAATTTAAACCCATAAAAGTGGAAAAGATTAAGATATTTATTTTCTCTTTTATTTTAAAAAATTAAGAAAATTTATTGAAGTTTGGAACCAAATCGCAATTGAATTAGGCTCAAATCAAAACTGATAAAATATTAGAATAAAAACTATAACTGTTTTGAAAAAAAAAAAAGGTTTAGGGACAAATAGATTCTAATTGCTCCATTGTAAAGCGTAAATTTCGAGTTTAAAAGAATTAAACTCGAAAATACAAAAATAAATTACAAATAAAAATTATAAAAATAAAAGAAAATTTACGTGGGGTCGATCTCCGTAGATCCTCCGATTAGTGTTCCTTTTTTTACTCCGTCAAGGGCTGCACGAGCTTGATCTTGACAGAAATAATTTCCACCGCTTTTTCTTGAACTGGATAGACTAAAACTGTATCTGATTTGTAAGTTTTGACTACGTTTAAGAACCGTAGAGACTTGATCTGAGCCGATCTGACTTAATTTCACCGAGAGTCGAAGGGACTTGTTCTTGGATGAGCTGCCTGAATTTTGCTGAGTGCCGTATGAAACTTAATTCCTGCCGGATTTGTAATATTTTGATTTTTTTTTCAGATCTATATTCTCACAGATCCAGATCTGATACGATCGGAGAATATAAATCTAAAATAACTTTAGAAACGGAAATAACAATTTTTTTTTTTTGGACTTTGTACCTGAGATATCTTTCTCAAAAGAGTTAAAAAAATATACCACAGAGTACGTAAAAATAAAGTTTTTTTTTACTACCTCTCCCTTCTTTGCCCCCTTTTTTTTTTTTTTTGCCTGCCCTCTACGCTTTCTTTCTTTTTTTTCCTTCGCTAGCTTCTTTCTGCGCTTCGCTGCTGCCCCTTTTCTTTCAATTGGGGAGGCCAATTTATAAGCTTCCCCCACCTGCCTGCCACCAACCATTTGGTTGGTGGCATTAAAGGTTGGCAGCTGCCAACCTTGACTTCAAGGTTACAAATACCCGCACTTCAAGGGTCGGTAAGGAAGATTTTTATAGAGATGATTCGAACCGAGTCTTGAAGTCCAGTTAAAAATTTGGAAACGTCCTGATGAACTTTGAATCTTGGAGTCTTCTATCTTTGAATATGTCTGCTGTTGTTGGTCTATCTTTGAATATGTCTGCTGTTGTTGGATCGTAATAGGAATCCGATACGATCTTGAGAAAGTTAGCAGCCCAGCCAATATAGAAATTGAAGCTTTGGCTCCAGGTGCATTCGAGCTTCCATAGCTCGCAAATGCTGGCAAAGGTTCTTTGAAGTTCCAAAGCTCTGGTGAGGATGATCCGATAGGCAAAGAACTTGAACCTCCCCAAGAGGAAGGCCCAGCACTTTGGAACTTCAAAACCGGCACACAGAGAGACTGACTGTAGTAATGATTCCCAAGTCTGCTCCAACGTAAGGAGAGTAGTTGGAACTTCCCCGTACATCGCCGCATCCAAAGGAAGATTAGGATGATTGCAGCGTCTCATCCCTCTGTGGTAGATGTGAACTAAGGAGAGTAGCTGGAACTTCATGACACCGATGGCGTTAGGGATCCCTCGAGGAAGACTACTCCTTTTTTTCTTAGCTCGTGCGCCTCCAACTTCTTGATCAAAGAATTTCCTAGGACAAGTGCAGAGACTAGCCATTTTGTTTTGAGAAGAAGAAGAACTGAGGGGTGAGTATTATGGCTCGGACATGCAGGATATATATACATAAAATAAAATGATTTTTTTTTTGAAAAGTTAAAAAAAGAGGCAGCGGCTGACGCAGGTTACGAAAGTCGTTACTGTGTGTTTGCAGAAGTCGTTGCCGTGTGCTGCAGAAGTCGTTACCGTGTGCTGTCAAAGACGTTGCACCTTATCTTGTCGGCCGTCCTAGCGGGGCCCGAGGGGCAACTCCAAGTCAAGCTTGGCCTCGTCTGGTGGGCCGATGATGTTGACGTCGACGTCGACGTCACTTTCCAGCTGGTTGATGCTGCCGGAATGATCTGGAAAGAGGGGCAAAGTTTCGCCGGAATAACTCCTTTCTGCTAAAAAAATTCTTTCTATACTTAAGTATTTAGGAGGGATGAACCCTTGGCTGACTCCGTAAGACCACCAGGACCAGCATGCATGCTCCCATGGGCTACGGTTTTGATGAATATACCGTGGAGAGACCATAGCAGTGGAAGAACTCGGACCTGCTTCATTTGAGGGCGAAGCTGTACTAGTGGGATTTACTATCGGAACGACAGACTGTTCTTTGGAAAAAGCAGTTCTCAGTGCTGGTTTCTTCCTGCTTCTCCGATTCTGGAACCAATAAAACACATTTTTTCCTTTGATTGCCCCGAGCGGGTGCAATCGTGAGACAAGTTGGTAAATTTGAGATGCACTAGGAATAATGCCTCCATTGTTATGGAAGACTTCCTCCAAAATTTGCAGTTGTGCCATGGTCGGTTGCCACCTTGTGCGGGGTGACCTTTCTTCTCCCTTGTCTTGAGGTTCTGCAACTGGTTCCATCTTTCTTGTGGCAGAGGAGCAAATGTCTTGGTATGTGGTGAAGATCGGTTGAGACTGATGCTGAGTTTTAGACTCAAACCCTCCGTCGCTTTTATATTTTTGGGCCGTTCACAGTTTATACTCATGCGGGCCAGGAGTTGGCTTGGATTCTGAACTTGGGTTCTGGACTGTGTCTGGAACTTGGAATTTTTGGGTTTTGGGCTTTGGATTGGATTTCGGTCGAGTGTTTGGACTTCTAGACTTGGATTTTGTGATTTGGGTTTGGATTTTCGCTTGGTCTTTCAGATCGGGACTTCGCAATTTTTTTTTTGATTTTTTTTTCTTTTTTTCTTTTTTTTTGATTTTTTTTCTTTTTTCTATTTTTTTGATTTTTTTTCTTTTTTTTTATTTTTTTTAAACATATTTACACATAATACTGTTTCAGAAATTTACCATTGATCGGGCCGATTCGGACGCCTTCTTGGTCTGACAGCATGTAAGCGTTGTGAGTGTAGGCCTCTCCTGCACTAAGTATGGCCCGTCCCATTTGGAAGTAAGCTTGTCACCAGGCCGATGCTTCATGTTGATGGGCTGTCGTACTGCAAAAACAAGGTTTCCAACTTGAAAAGATCGAGGGCGGACCCTGCGGTTGAACGTGTTGGTGAGCCGGGTTTGGTAGCACTCAAGTTGCTGTTGTGCTTCGAGCCTCCTTTCATCGAGAGCTTCTAACTCATCCAGACGTAGGCGAGCATTCTCCTCTTGTGTGAGTCCTTCCAGAACAGCCATGCGCAGGGATGGAATCTGTGTTTCCAACGGCAGTATTGCTTCGACACCGTAGACAAGTGAGTATGGCGTCGCCTGTGTTGGAGTCCGGTAAGTTGTACGATATGCCCATAATTCCTCCGAAATTCTGTCATGCCAATCTCTTTTGGATTTAGAGACTACCTTCCGCAATAGGTTGCATAAGGTCTTGTTGAATGCTTCAGCCAAGCCATTTGCTGGGGCATTGTACATGGATGACTTGTACTGCTTGAACTTGAACTTCTCGCAGAACTTGTCAATTAAGCTGTTGTAGAACTGCTTACCATTATCAGTGATGATGAATCGAGGGACTCCATAGCGATAGATCAGCTGAGTCCGGATGAAATTGGCAACATGCTCCTTCTTTACCTCTCTAAGTGGAATGGCTTCGGCCCATTTTGAGAAGTAGTCAGTTGCTGCGAGGATGTAAAGATGACCTAGGGATGACTTTGGCAAGGGCCCCACTAAGTCGAGACCCCAAGCTTCAAAGGGCTAGGATGAGACAGTTGGATGCAGTGGCTCCGGTGGTTGATGTATGTAATTCGCATGAAATTGACAAGCTTGACAGGTTTTAGCAAACTCAATTGAATCACGTACCATAGTTGGCCAGTAGTATCTCATCCTTCTGAGCTGAAAGTGCAACTTAGGCCCTGATTGATGTCCGCCACAAAAACCTGAATGTGCTTCAGCGAGAGCTTGTTTTGCCTCTTCATTGTCTAGGCAGCGAAGCAAAACTCTATCAAAAGACCTTCGATACAGAGCATCCTTGAGATATATGAAGTGGAGAGCTCGTCGTTGAATTTCTGTCTTATGACGATGATCTTCGGGCAGCTTCCTGTGCTGTAGGTAGTCAATGATTGGTTGGCGCCAATCCTCGTCCTCCGCGAGACGTACAGATACAGCGTTGGCTGCTGTAGTTTCTTCATCATCCTTCTGTGGCACTATCCATTTCTGGCATACGGCAACAACTGTAGTCTGGATTTTTGACTTTGCAAGAGAGGTGGCCAAGTTAGCCAATGCGTCTGCCTGAGTATTTTCTCGTCAAGGCACATGCTCCAAGGTGATGCTTTCAAATTCATCCATTAGCTGTCGAGCACGTTGATGGTAAGGTGCAAGGTCCTCTTTCTTCACGTCATACAACCCTGTAAGTTGGTTGATGACGAGTTGGGAATCTCCATAGACTTCTGTAGTTGGAATCTTCATATCGACAGCCATTTGAAGACCAATGATCAAAGCCTGGTATTCGGCAACATTATTTGAACATAACTCACCGAGAATGATAGCATATGGTAGTATTTGTCGTTGAGGAGTGACAAATACTATGCCGGCACCAGCACCATCACGTCTTGCTGCACCATCAAAGAACATCGTCCATGGTGGTAGTGTTTCAATGTAAAAGACATCTTCATCTGGAAGATCATCTGTGAACTCCCAATCGGACGGGATAGGGTGATCTGCAAGGAAGTCTGCTAGAGCTTGTCCTTTGACTGCTTTTTGAGCCACGTAGACAATGTCGTAGCTTTGTAGGATTACTGCCCACTTGGCAAGGCGTCCTGACAAGACTAGTCTGGATAAGATATATTTGACAGGATCAGCTCTGGCAATGAGACGTACCGTGTGAGCTTGCATGTAGTGCCTCAGCTTATCAATGGCAAAGAACAGTGCTAGACATGTCTTTTGAATGGGCGAATAGCTCAGTTCCGGACCGTTTAGTGTTCTGCTCAAGTAATACAGGGCAACTTCCTTTCCCTGCTCGTTTTCCTGTGCAAGCAGGGCTCCCAAAGATATTTCCTGCGCTGCAATGTAAAGAATCAACGACTTTCCTTGATTTGGAGCACCTAGGACCGGTGGATTGGAAAGGTACTTCTTTATGCTCTCAAAGGCTTTCCTGCAAGCTTCGTCCCACTCGAAGTTGACATCCTTCTTCATCAATCGATGGAAAGGTTGACATCTCCCAGCTAAATTGGAGATAAAATGGCGAATGTAAGCCAGCTTTCCTTGTAGACTTCGCAGCTCGTGCAGGTTTTTAGGTTCAGGCATCTTTTGAATTGCCTCAACCTTTGACTGATCAACTTCGATTCCACGATGGCGCACCACGAACCCAAGAAACTTTCCTGATGTGACACCGAATGCGCACTTGAGAGGGTTCATTTTGAGCTGATGCCTCCGAAGTCTTTCGAACATGTCTTGAGATCCTCGAGGTGGTCTTTGCGCTTCTTAGTCTTTACAACTAAGTCATCAACATAACATTCTACAATCTTGTGCAGCATGTCATCAAAAATTTTTTACATAGCACGTTGATAAGTGGCGCCAGCATTTTTCAATCCAAATGGCATAACTTTGTAGCAGTATATACCTTTTGGGGTGCGGAATGCTGTCAACTTCTCGTCTTCTGGTGCCATTCTGATTTGGTTATAGCCTGAAGAACCATCCATGAAGGACAATGCTTCGTGACCCGTTGTTGCATCGACTGTGATCTCCGTTATGGGCAATGGAAAGTCATCTTTCGGACAGGCCCTGTTAAGATCTCGAAAATCAACACATACTCTCAACTGCTCATTCTTCTTTCTTACCGGAACAATGTTGGCAATCCACGTTGGGTAGGTGACCTCTCGGATGAAGCCAGCATTGATCAGCTTGTTAACCTCATCCTCGATTTGTGGAATGAGTTCCGGGCAGAACCGTCGTTGTGGCTGCTTGACAGAACGAACACCCTTCTTTACTGCTAGACGATGCACCGCAATTTTTGGGTCAAGTCCAGACATTTCTTTGTAACTCCATGCGAACACGTCCCTGTATTGACTTAATACTTGAACATATTCTTGTTCTTCTTCTGCAGTAAGTAAAACACTTACAAATGTAGGTCGAGGATCTTCCGGAGAGCCAAGATTGACCTCCTTGAGTTCATCAACAGTTGCTTGGCCACCATCTTCAAGTTCCGGGGGAGCCTCCTTTACTTCACCGTTTGATGAGTCAGACTCAGCCTCCTCGCTAATTGTGACATGAAATGTAGAGCCTCTAACTTCACCTTCTTTGTTTGATTGGATAAACCTGTCTTGTTTGGTGGTGGTGGTGATGGCACGTGTATCAGCTGCTCGGCTTCGGCTTTTTAGAGTGATCCGCACAGGTGAGTTCTCCTGATAACCTAAGCCAGGTCGAGACTGTGATGTTTGAGAAGCAGCGCCATGTGTGGACGGCAGCGTACCCATTGTGTTCGGGTTTGAGAAGTCATAGCCTGCCTTGGTCAAGAGCTTGTATGCATTAGGATCGAATCCTTCCTGTGTTCTTCTTTCTGGAAGTGAGCCGCCTTCCACTGCTGCTGTGTGTGGTTTGACGAAACCTTTTAATGGTTTTGAGAATAAAACCGGCTCAATCTTTGGTATCGACAGAGTGTAAGTCTCCTTCAGGTTGTGCAGCTCTTTTGTCTTGAGTTGGCTATGTCCTTACTCCTGTTTAGGATCAATACAATAAGAGAAAGGGGGTTGACCTTCTGAGCGTCGTGACTTCGGTACATAGCGTAGGACTGGAGTGGAGCTTGAAGATGCAACATCCTTCGGACGAACTTCAGCAGGCTGTGGCAGCTTTTCATTTGTCAGAGTCTGAGGTTGAGCATTGGCAGGTTCTTCGACAGCTTTTCGCTTTTTGTGGATGCCCCCAGTCCAAGTAGCTTTTGATGGAATGATCTCCGGATTGTCTGTGTCGGTGTAGAAGACTGCATCCGCCAAATGTGATTTAGCATCATCGAACGGCTTTAGAGCACTGATGCAGGCTTGAGAGCACAACTCCATTTCCATGAATCCACGGTCGTCCTAGCAACATCTTATACGTGGTACGTGCATCAATCACATGAAACAGAGTGCTAGAAGTGAGATTACCGATAGTTAGCTCCAAACGAATCATCCCAATTGCTTTCTGTCCTCCTTGATTAAAGCCATGAATTATCAAGCGGCTGTCTGATAATTCATCAATGTCGATGTCGAGCTCCTTTATGATGGATTTTGGGATAATATTGACTGCTGAGCCATCGTCGATCAGAATACGTCGGACCTTCTGTTCTCTCACATAGCCTGATACATAAAGCAGCCGATTGTGGGGTTTGGACCCCAGCAGGAGATCCTCATCTGAAAATGAGATAGCAAAGTAACATCCAACGTGATCTTGGTCCACCTAATGCTCCGTCGAGCTGGAATTACTTGATGGCAGAGGTTCAGCTGAGGTCTGAAGAGTATTACCGACTTGATTTTGCCACACTTCTATTGTTTGCAAAGCTGTAAACAGTTGAGGGTTAGCGAAAAGGGTTTGGAGAGCTTCATATACCTTCTCCGTTGTCGACTTTTTGTTGTCGAGCGGCTCCTCCTTATGGTGTGTCACCTCTTCTGATGGTTTTGAAGTGATGGTGGTCTGGTTTGCAGAAGTTATGCCTTCCTAGTCCAGAATGATTTTATTCTGGCTCTTGAACTTCATGATTAACTCCTTTAGGACGAAACATTTCTCGGTTGGATGACTTACTATCCGGTGATATTTGCAGAATGTCGGATCACTGACTCGATCCTTTTCATTCGGCCGTTTGCACTCTGGGAGTTCGATCAGCTTCGCCTCCAGGAGTTGGTCAAGGATGTTGGGAACGTCTGAGTCGGGGAATGGATACTGCTTTTGCTCCAACTCTCGCAATGTCACATTCCGCCTTTTCTGTTGTTTTGGCTGAGTTATTTGGGTCGGAGGATTTACCTTAGCTTTGGCGCCCACTTTTACTGGTGCGGTTTCAACAGTCATCACTTCTTTTCCTTTTCTGGAGCTGTTGGGTTTCTTAATCTCCCTTCTGTCCCTTTGCTGGTCCAACTGGATGGGAACCATGCCTCCGGAAGTTTGGATGCTTATCTCTATATCATGTGCGCGGGTCGCCAGTTCTTCGAAGGTTCGGGGTTTGACACCCTGCAGGATGTATAACAGCACCCAATGCATTCCTTGGATGCACATCTCCACGGCAGAAGTCTCCGTCAGACGATCTTTGCAGTCCAAGCTGAGGGCACGCCATCTGTTGATGTATTCGACAACGGGCTCTCCTTTTGTTTGTTTGGTGCTGGTAAGCTCCATCATACTTATCGTCATTCGAGTGCTGAAAAATCTGTTGAGAAACTCTCGTTGTAGCTGTTCCCAACTATCGATCGATTCTGGTTCAAGATTTATGAACCAGGTGAAAGCGGTCTCCCTGAGTGAACGAACAAACTGCTTCACCAAGAGATCTTCATAAGTCCCTGCGTTGTTGCAGGTTTCAACGAAGTGGGCGATGTGCTGTTTGGGATCGCCTCGTCCGTCGAATTGTTGAAATTTGGGCAGCTGGTAGCCCAAGGGCATGTTGAGACTTTTGATCCGTCTGGTGTACGGTTTGACGTACATCTGTGATCCTTGGAAGGATGTAGCTTGTTGTAGGCGGATCGTATTAGCTATCATTTCCTGCAATTGTTGAATAGATAGCGAAGCTACAGAATTTGAGGGTGGCAGCTGTGTAGAACTACCTGGTCGCTTTTCTGCAGGGAAGACGTCGGCTGGTGTGGCTTCTGGAGTGAAACCGGGTGGATATGGTTGCTCTTCGCAGATTTCAGGATCAATTTGGATCGGGGCTTTTCCTTTGAGAGCAGCGATCTGTTGATCTTTTTCCTCCACGACTCTGATCAGCTGCAAAATTTTGTTCTCCAATTTTGAAATCTTTTCTTCTGTGCTGGTTGTGTTGGTCATCATGACGGCAACAGATGAGGCTCCGGAAAAGACTGAGAGAGATAACTCTTCTGATTCTTCTGTGTGAGTCGGATTCTGTTGAGCAGGCTTCATCGTGTTGCCCCCGACTTCGATCGGGGTGGGTAATCGACTCCTCCATGCGGCAAGAGAGTCAGGGGAGAGATCCTATTGTGCGAGCTGTGGACTCTCCATTTCGATATTTTGTCGGGTTTGGACGGCAAGAAATTGTGTCCGTCCCCGGGTTTCTGGACCTGCGTACCCAGGTAGGGTAGTTGATGCAGGCAGTGGAGCCGTTGCCTTCTTTTTTGTGGCAGCAGTTGTACTCCTTTTCGGTGCCATTTAATGTGCTGAATACCTGTAAAATTTTTTTTTTTTACTTTTTACTTTTTACTTTTTTTTTTTACTTTTTTACTTTTTTTTTTTACTTTTTTTACTTTTTACTTTTTTTGTCTTTTTTTTGTCTTTTTTTTTTCTCGGCTCCCCTTTTACCTCTTTTTTTTTTTTTTTAAGGAACAAGAGATGGGAGATGAAGATGTCTCATCGAGCGTGTCAAAAATTTGTAAAGCGTAAATTTCGAATCTAAAAGAATTAAACTCGAAAATACAAAAATAAATTACAAATAAAAATTGTAAAAATAAAAGAAAATTTACGTGGGATCGATCCCCGTAGATCCTCCGATTAGTGTTCCTTTTTTGACTCCGTTAAGGGCTGCACGAGCTTAATATTGACAGAAATAATTTCCACCGTTTTTTCTTGAACTGGATAGACTGAAACTGTATCTGATTTGGAAGTTTTGACTACGTTTAGAAACCGTAGAGACTTGATCTGAACCGATCTGGTTTAATTTCACCGAGGGTCGAAGGGACTTGTTCTTGGATGAGCTGCCTGAATTTTGTTGAGGGCCGTATGAGGTTTAATCCCAGCCGGATTTGTAATATTTTAATTTTTTTTTTCAGATTTATATTCTCACAGATCCAGATCTAATACGATCGGAGAATATAAATCTAAAATAACTTTAGAAACGGAAATAACAATTTTTTTTTTTGGACTTTGTACCTGAGATATCTTTTTCAAAAGAGTTAAAAAAATATATCACAGAGTACGTAAAAATAAACTTTTTTTTTTACTACCTCTCTCTTTTTTGCCCTTTTTTTTTTTTTTTGGCTTGCCCTCTACGCTTTCTTTTTTTTTTCCTTCGCTAGCTTCTTTCTGCGCTTCACTGCTGCCCCTTTTCTTTCAATTGAGGAGGTCAATTTATAGGTTTCTCCCACCTGCCTGCCACCAACCATTTGGTTGGTGGCATTAAAGGTTGGCGGCTGCCAACCGTTTTTTTTTTATTTGTTTATATTCATACCATAGAATCAAAAACAAAATCTTGTATAATATATGAGGTGGGAATTTGGTAGAAAGTTTGGATGTAATTGTACATTTGTCCGAGTTCAAACCTGTGCATGATATCAATTCCTTCTTTATAGGAAAAAATTGCTTCGATTTTAGGATTCAAGTTGGCTATTGCATTGTGAATGAGGCAATGTTAGAATGGGTGTGTCCATCTTACGAGAGGTTTTAGTCATGATGCGCCGTGCTAAGATGGTATTGAATCATAACCGCAGAATCATAACCGTGCTAAGATGGTTTTGACAGTGATGAGGGCTTGCAAAGTAATTATAATCAGGTGACGGTGTTGCGAGAAATGACCTAGACAATTTGGTTTTAGGGTTGACTGCTCTAATTGGTATCTTTTCTTGAGCTATTTGAGACTAGAAGAGGACTCGAGTTGACATGAATTTAAAAAAAAAAAAATGTCCAAATGTTAATTCTTGAAACGGATGGATTAGAATGCTTGCAGCCGATTTTACATGAGATGAAACTCACTTTTCTCATCTTTAACAGTATTTTTAAGGGATATTAATGAACTTCCTCCAAGAAAGACAATGGAAGCTTGAATTTCGTCATATGTTGCACAGATTTTCTTGTCAAAATTTTCGTTATTGGTGCGATACATTGGTTATTTTGCAGGCTGTCTGCAAGCTTGAAATTTAAGCAACGTAGCCCATTTTTGGTGGTCGCATATTCAAGTATTATCTTAACTACTAATTCTTAGTGACATGACCTATTTTATGTCCTAATGCACAATTTCCCTGCTAGGGTTTGACTTTGAGCTCAATGTGGCAAAGATATTTTTAGATGTAAGTGAATATAACGCATGTAGCATTTTTTACTAAGTATATGATCAACTCTTCTTCAAATTATTCTTGAAAAAAAAAAACTTAAGCAATTTAATAGAACAAATTATTATTATTTTTTGTTTATTAAAAAATCTATTAGATTATAAATTACATAATAAATACTTTTTACTTTTTATAAATCTCACATCTATTTTTTAAAAATTTAAATTTTAAACTTTTACAAGAAAAATTTATATTTTAATTATTAGAGTGTCCCTACTATTACTTTTATTAGACATTAGTTTTGATCTTTAACTTGTTGTTATGTATAAAAAAAACAAAAAATCACAAGTGAAGGAGAAAAAAATGAAAAAGAAAAGAAACTGACAACAAGAATTTTAGTTTCAAGAAGGGTAGGCCTTTTTAAAAAAAAAATAATAATAATAATAATAATAATAACGGCGTGGCATCCCTAATCCTGCCAGCGGTAGGCATCTTCCGCTTCTTGGTCTTATCCTTGGCAGGCATCTTGTGCTCCTATTTAACCAATAACTACTAGTCTACTAGCAAGCAAGTGGTGGACTTCCGCTCCGCAAACTGAACCGGGTGAAAGAAAGAAAGAAAATAAAGAAAAAGAAAGAAGCGGATGAGCATGATGAGTGTGAGTATGAGGAGACTAATGCTTCGCCGCCTTCTCTTCGCTTCTTCTTCCTCTTCTTCGTCTTGTTTCGTCGACAAGCGTGCCGCCGCCATCTCCATTTGTTCTCTCCGCCAATGCGTACCTACGCATCGTTATATTTCTCTTCTTTCTGTTATTTCTTTCTTGTTCATAGCCACTTCATTTCGGCCGCTAAGACTACTAGATAGCTAGTGATCTTTGATTTCCAATTCCATGCCTGATTGCTAAAGAGACAGACTGAGAGAGACTTTAGGGAGAGAGATTAAAGGGGAAAATTTTCCGTTTCTTGATCTGGTTGGAGCCCTCCCTCTTATGGCTATTTGTAGTGATTGCGTTTTTGTTTGTTTGGTTGTAAACACAAAGAAAAGATTATAAGTAACATTTGAATCATATGTTTTGTGTTATAGAAAATAATATGGATACTATTACTTTTATTATAAATCTTTTATTTTTATAAATTTTTATATTTTCTTTTGAGTTTTTAATTTTTTTTTTTAATTTCTTGAATCAGTTTTTGATTCTATATATATATTTTTTATTTTTTAAGAATTTGTTAAAAAATTTCTGAAATTTTTTAAATTTTCAATAATTTTTTTATACAAGACGCTACATCGTCAATTTTGATAACATAGTTAACTCTTAAATTGATTCGAAATTGAAGTGTAAAGGTAACTTGACTCGAACTAACTCCACTCAAAATAATCTAAACTTAAATTAATTAGACTTAACGATTCATTTTGATACCTCCGCCCCTAAGTGAAGGGTAAGATGCGGGGTATGAGATTTTAATCTAACAAATTACAAGTTCAAGTTTTATCTCCAGTATTAATTTTTAACAAGGTTGTATATTTATGTCTTAATGTCTCAATTTTAAAAAGTATCCGAAACTCGGACACTGATCTAAATGTAGTCGGAATGCCTGCAAATATGAGTATAATGTTGTCAGCCCAAAATAAGGTCAAATACATTATAATCATTTTTGCAAGAAAAGAAAAAGGAAATTTAAGCAACTTAATTAAAGAGACTGTTGGTTTTTTTTTTTGAACAGAAAAAAGAGATTGTTGCTTTTGTTAAACATTAGTTTTTGATCTTTAATATATTGTTAATGTACCAAAAAAAATCATAAGAAAATTAAAAAAAAAAGGAAAAAGAAAAGAAACTGAAAACAAGAATTAGTTTATTTTTTTTTTAACTTTTTAAAATTTATTTTTTACTCGATAAGGGCGTCGCATCACTAATCCAGCCAGCGACTGCCGCCGGTGGGCATCTTCTTGGTTTTTAGCACAGGCATCTTTCTTACTTCTATTTAACTAATAATATAACTACTAGCAAGCAATGGGACTTCCGCTCCGCAACTGAACTGAGTGAAAGCAAGAGAAAGAAAAAAAAAAAAAAAGAAAAGAAAGAAGCAGATGAGCATGAGTGTGAGTGTGAGGAAATTAATGCTTCGCCGCCTTCTCTTCGCTTCTCCTTCTTCGTCTTATTCCTCTTCTTCGTCTTGTTTCGTCAACAAGCGCGCCGCCGCAGCCGTCTCCGTTTGCTCTCTCCGCCGATATGTACTTACGCATCGTTATATTTCTGTTTCTTTCTGTTCGTTCTTTCTCTCTTCATTGCCACTTCACTTCCGCGGCTAAGACTACTACTGGATAGCTAGTGATCTTTGATTTCAAATTCCATTTCTTCCGTTTCTTGATCTGATTGTTTGTGGCCCTCTCTCTTACTGCTATGCTATTTGTTGCGATTACGGTGTTTTATTTCTTTTTATGTTTTTGTTTGCTTCTAAACACAAAGAAAAGATTGATTGTCGCAACAGAAAAAACTATCATTTTTCTGGCAAATACAAACACATGATCGATCGATCGATTGATTGATTGATTGATTATCGTCGTCAAGATTAGTCTACATTTTTTTATTCTTTTTTGATTTCCGGTCAAATACGTTAGAATTGAATTTTGTGGGCGTGTGTTTGTGCCAGATGAGTACGAAGACGGAGAGCGTCGCTTCTAGGCTCAGCAGTAGTGGGCTATTAAAGAGCCAGGGGCTTATTGGAGGCAATTGGACCCATGCTTATGACGGAAAAACTCTTCAGGTCACCTCTCCCCCTCCCCATTCCTACTTTCTTTTTCTTTTGTTCTTTTTTTTTGTCCCTTGAACGAATGAATTAATGAATGAATGAATTTTCTTCCCAAAGATTTCTTCTTCTTTCTTCTTTTGCTCCCCTTGCCTGCCTGTCGTCTTTCTTGGCCGTGCACTTTTCATTGTTTGTTTCTTGGTGTCGCTAGCACTAGACATATTACTTTAATTAATTAATAATTCATATAATGGAAGCTGTTCTTGGCGTCTAGGTTATTATGATTAACGAGTGTTAGACTCCTTTGATTGGGATTTCTGGATTTCTTGGCATCTACTCTGTTTTTTGTTGTGCTGTCTGAAAGCAATATCTTTTTAACTCTATCTGCTGGAGGTTCTTTTATCTTTGAAATTATCCACGAGTATGGATGAAGAAAGGATGCGGCACCCATGTTTTGTTCTTTCATTAAGTATTTTAAAATCATCCGGGAGGGTAAAGAGTGCTTTTAGATTGTCTTGAGAGAGACGAAAGAAAAACAAAACATATTCTTTTGAGACGTTGATGGATGCAGGTCCAACTGATTTATCCTCTTTTGGTAGAGACAATGATTCCATGATACAATCCCTGCATCCAATTGTCTCCTGTTGGAACTATGGTGGTTATGGTGCCTGTGGAGTTCGTTTCTGTCAAACATTCACATGTGTTTTGCGTGTCACAACAGGTTTGCAATCCAGCAACTGGTGAAGTGATTGTCGATGTGCCTTGCATGGGTGCGAAGGAGACAAATGATGCGATATCTTCTGCATATGATGCATTTTCTTGTACGAAACTTTAGACTAGCATGAACTTTTAGTTTAGATATGATTTTCCGAATATATATGCTGTGTTTAGAGTATTTTAAAATTGAATATGATAATCCTTTTACCTAGAATGCCACCCAAAGAACTTGGTTGCCAAACTTCAACTGCTTGTTATCCTGTCGATGCTTTACTTCCTATCACAGATTCTACAGAGTTACTAATGCCCCGATTGTTCTTGTTTTAAAGATGTGTCCTTTCAATTTTTCTTCTTGGTTAGCATTAATATTTGCAGATTTAGGTGCCACAACATCTAACATGGCATGCAATTTTTTTGGACTTGTGTTTACTACTGGAATCCAAACTGTGTGCACTTGTAAAACATCTTGTTTATTGATTCCTTAACTATGTAGCATGGAGCAAACTCACAGCTGCTGAGAGAAGCAAACATTTAAGAAAATGGTACAGTATTTACCTTACGATTTCTGAGTCATTTGCTTTTGCAGAGACTGTCAAATGATAAGGGTTTGAAAATAATTATAGCCTATAATGAAAATGTTATTATTATATGCTTTTCTGATTTTCATATTATTCATTTACATAACTTTTCAAGGTATGACCTACTAATTGCCCACAAAGAAGAGCTTGGACAACTGATGACTTTAGAGCAAGGGAAGCCATTAAAAGAAGCCTTGGGTGAGGTATTACTATTAAAACTTTTCTGGGAGAACTGTGAGAGAGGGCCTTTGGCCATGTGTTCTCTTGTGAGTACTTGCTAGTTGACGCAAATCTGACTTTAACCTTCAAATACCAGGTAAACTATGGAGCCAGTTTTATTGAGTTTTTTGCGGAGGAAGCTAAACGTGTATATGGTGACGTAATTCCAGCAACTCTTGGCGATCGTCGGCTATTTGTTCTAAAGCAGGTGACAGGATTTGCCATTGATCCTCTAAGTTCTTTCAGTATCATATATGAGTTAATTAGTTCACTTGATGCCTTGATTGTCCGTAATAAATTACAAAATATTTCTACCTTTGTTGGGATAAGCTCCAATAGCATTTTCAGGCAGTTTGGTCTAAATGTGTAACATTTGTATGTATTTATTAAATAGAGAAATGATAGAGCTTATGAATTTACACTATCAAGCAGAAGAAAGGAAAGAAGATTAGCAGACAAACATACAAATGGGCTATGTAAAAAGGCAAGAGGGTATTTGAAAGCCATTACAAGAGACAACAGGAACAACAATTTTTAATAATTTCTATAATCCATTGGTTAATAAAAGTGGAAAAATAAATAACAATTCTACCTTTGTTGAGATAAGCTCCTTCAACACTATCCTGCTTTTCTGTATAAATGTGTAGAATTTTTATGTTATTTTAATGCAGAGACATGAGAAAATTGCAATTTCAAACAGAAGAAATAAAAGATGAATAACAGGGTAAAAAGACAAAGGGAATTGAAGAAAATTTTAGAGGGTTTTGAATTTCATGAGAATCAGAAGGCATTAGAAGAGACAAGAGGAACAGCAGCACTTATTAAATTTTCCAGTTTTAAAAATCTATTAGTTAATTTATGTTAAAGAAATCAACTGATTAGAAAAGTGGGCAAAAGGATCATAGAACATGATAAACTTAGAGATCCATGTCCCTAAAATTATGGTTTGCAAGATCTGAACTTGGGATGGAACCCCTTTCTGTGTAGCAATCCAGGATTTTGCCTTCATTTCAATTGATTATTCCTCATACAGCTTTCTTGCAGAGAGTTGTTTATATGTTCCCAATGCTGGTTGCTACTGTGCAATCTGTTTTACTGTGTCACTCATTCTGGGTTTCTTTTGCAGCCTGTGGGTGTTGTTGGAGCAATTACTCCCTGGAACTTTCCCTTGGCTATGATTACACGAAAGGTGTGTTCAATGTGTGATGGGCAAGAGAAACACCCACCCCCCCACCCCAATACACCCAACGAAAAATAAAAAAATTTGGTTAAAATTTTTTGATGGTTTTTGTTAAATAATAGGATATAAGTCCCATATTGGAAAGAAAGGAAGAAATAAAGTAACATATAAGTGTGATTAAAAGACCCATAACCTAAGCCTTAAGGTTTTTGGTAAGATGTGGTGTCTTAAAGCCCATTAAGTGTTGTTTTCTTCTTCCCTCTTGTGATCCCTTTAAGTTGTTGGGCCTAAGCTTCTGCAAATATTTGCAGTTTTGACAAAATGATGCTCCTTTTTGTGTTGTCCACAGGTTGGTCCTGCCCTTGCAGCTGGTTGTACGGTGGTTGTGAAACCCTCTGAACTAACGCCTCTCACAGCTTTAGCAGCAGCTGAACTAGCACTTCAAGCTGGAATTCCACCGGTAATTTTATTTGTATTTCTATAGGTTATTGGAAATGCTTGGCCTTGGTAATCTACAATTCCCGAGGCACAACCCACAAGCTTTTGTCAGTTGTCGTCATAAGATAATTTATTTGCAACCGAGAACTAGCCGGTGCAAGGTTCTTTCTTTCAAATACTATTGGCTGAAACTTATGAGCAGCAGCTGCCTGCATTTTGGCTGGTTGATCATTTAGAGTGTTATGTCCCTGGCAGAAGTTGAGAAATATCAACAATTTATGGTTGAGGCATGCACCTTCCTTGGTTCTTGAAGTTCTGGGTGGAAGCACTCGTTGCAAAAGAGGGTACTTGAAAATGTAGATCCCATTTTCAGTGTCCAAATACTTGAAACTATTAAATAATGGGATTCTAATAGTTGGTTTTGCAGTTCTTAAACTTTTAGCAGTGGTACTATGGTAGGCCATTTTTGAGCTATGACATGAAGCCCTACAATCATCATTGTTTTCATTGTAGTCATAATCATCTTTGATACTGTAATTTATGCTGTTGTTGTTATCACTATTTCTCTTATTATTGTCATTATCATGTTGGTTAGAGCTTAGTTCTTAGATTTATGTCATAACAAGTTATGGTGGAATACTATCTAGCACTTCTGGAAATGGATGTGAGGCCATGTATTTGGACAACTGCATTTCTCCACCATTATGCCTTGGGATGTCTTTGTGTGAAAATATAACAATGGGATTTGGTCCCTGGCCAAATTGTACTATGAATGGCATCATGATGGAGGAGGAAGCTATTTTAGTCTCTTTAAATTTGCGCTTTTAGCTACTTTTTTGGGACACGGAATATAGTGTTACGAATTCAAAACTATTTGATTTTTTGGATTATTATTTACTTCTAACACATTTTATCTTCATTTGCCACTAACAATTTTTCTCTTCATGCTCTAGGGTGTTCTGAATGTTGTTATGGGAAATGCTCCCGCAATTGGTGATGCTTTGCTTTCAAGTACAAAGGTTTCTACCCCTTAAACATTCAATTAATTTTTTCCACATGACATGACAGCTTGAATTAATCTTCTTGCTTGGGATTCTTTTTATCCAATGATTTATTAATTCTGCCTCAGGTAAGGAAGATAACATTCACTGGTTCAACGGCAGTGGGAAAGAAGTTGATGGAAGGTGCTGCTGGGACTGTTAAGAGGGTATGACAAGAATGAAAAGACATGCTAGCAAATGAAGTTTTAGAAATCCCCTTATGGCTGATTGCCTTTTTTCCCTCTAATTTTAGGTATCCCTGGAACTCGGTGGCAATGCTCCCTGCATAGTATTTGATGATGCAGACCTTGATGTGGCAGTAAAAGGATCAGTAAGTTAGAATGGTTTTATTGCACATACTTATATCGACTTCTTGCTATTATCTTTTGGGGTTCCAGGTATTATTTGCAGCTGAAGCAGTCATTTGGTAGTAATTTTTATTTTCAAAGACAATGGATCATAACATAGCTGCATATTGTGAGTCTTTCCTTGGCTTTTAATGGACTCAAGGACAAATGGAACTTGTTAAAAAAAAGCATCATTTCTATAAACTCAAGGACAAGTGGAACTTGTTATTTATGTGCTTATAGTTTCATTGACTGTTTAAGGGGTTTGTTAATAGTGCTGGCATCACACATCTGCATTAGACTGAGAGTCATGTAGGCGTGTGTGACTCCTGATGCTGGGATGGGTTGTGGAACAAGATTGGAAATGTGCTCTTATCCTTGGTGGCTGAATTGTGAAGCAGTGAAGTTGCTATAATCTTGCTGATATGACAAAGTTACCTGCAGTTTCCTATCCTCCTTATTTGAGGGATGGTGAGATAACATTGCTCTTGGTTGAGGGTTTGATTTGTTAACTTGGCCATGATGGCATTGTTGGGGTACACAGTGCTCATGGAGCTACTGCCATGGATTCCTGAGAATGGTGGGACATGACTTTTGGCAAATATAGCCCATTTAGTGATGACATTGGCCAAGAGATGCAATTTAGTTACTGACTTGCATGGCTATCTCTGCTGCAGAGCCTTTTATTTAGTTGCTTAATTCACTCTATTCTGAATAATTAATATCTTCACTTTGCTATGGTAAACCCCACATGCTTTTACCCATGTAGTGATGACATTGGCCAAGGGATGCGTTTTGGTTGCTGACATGCATGGCTAGCTAATACTGCAGAATCTTTTATTCATTAGTTTGATTCACTCTACTCTGAATAATTAATATCTTGCTTTTGCTGCATTTACCCCGCATGCTTTTATGCTGGTTATACCCAGAAAGCTGTTTGTAGTCTTAACCTACTCATAAAATTTATTGCAGCTTGCAGCAAAGTTTCGCAACACTGGACAGACGTGTGTGTGCTCCAATCGATTAATTGTGCAAGAAGGTACATTTTGAATGATCTCTTATGTAATTGGGGGCCTTTTTTTTTCGGGTTTTCATGGAGACTTTTATTCAACTTGTAATGTTGCTATATTTGTCAATATAAATTACGCTTCCAAACTAGTGCTTCATAGTTGCCTAACTATGCTGCCTGTTTCTCTCCATGGTATATTATGTCTCACTTTGCAGGTATTTATGACAAGTTTGCCGATGCATTTTCAAAAGCTGTTCAGAATCTGCAGGTTGGGGATGGCTTTAGTGAAGGTGTGACACAGGTAGGGGCTACTACATTTCATTCCAAATATTCGTGGTTTTATTTGTAGACACAATGCCATCTGTTGACAAATGTTAGCTGTCAACCGATGGAAAATTAATTTTTATTTGATAGGATTGCTTTTGATATATTAGTTGTGTTGTGTCTATAAGAATCATATTTTGGCATCACTTTGGATTACTTCTCTCCTCAAATATACAGAATTTTCTGAAGATTTTTCCCATTGCTTTTCTGTCCTGTCCTTCCTCCTTTGTACAAATACTCTTTCTTCTGCTCCTATGCATATGGAACATTTCTTTAAGGTCCCCTTTTTGAGATTTGATGGCAGTCTATTTTAGCTTAAAACACAATTTAACTTGACTGTTTATGTCTTTGCAGGGTCCATTAATCAATGAAGCTGCAGTACAAAAGGTTTGTTTGCTTTCACTATGTAAAATGGTTAACCATTGCAATCGGAATGCTCTAGCTTTTGACCTGATTTCTGTTATCTAATCCCTCTGCAATATCCTGCTGCAGGTTGAAAAATTTGTTCAAGATGCCATCTCAAAGGTTTGTCTTTTTGGCCTTTTGTGTTGAGCTTAGTGAGTTGTCCCCTTATATGATCAAGAGAAAAAAAATATCATCTTCTGTAAGTACCATCTGAATGTTTCATGATTAGTGTATGTTTACTGTCTTGAGTGAGATGCAGATTTTAATGTGATATTTATGACTTGAGATTTGGTGGAGCAGAGTGCACATGTAGTTGGTCCCCCCTAGGACCTGTTGTTTGGTGGCTTAAATTGGTTCTTTTTTTTTCTCTTTTCTTCCATTGCCCCCTCGGACCTGTGTTAGATGGCTTACATTATGAGTTTATTTATTTATTTATTTTTGTGAACATCTTAAATTAATATGCATTGCTCCTAATTGATTTGATCTATATGAAGGGAGCAAAAGTCCTTCTAGGGGGAAAAAGACACAGCCTTGGGATGACTTTCTATGAGCCCACTGTGCTTAGCGATGTCAAGAGTGAGATGGTTATAACAAGGTACAATCATGAAGATGAATGAAATTGTTGTGATTCTGTAATTCGGTTCAGCGCATTTATGAGCACAATCATATTATTTCGCCTATTAAATCTTCCTTTGGTTGCAACTGGGCAAGTAATTCTGATTGGTGAGAAACAATGAATCTTTATAATCTGTTGTCTGTCGATGTTCCTAAATGTTGGATTCTCTTGCATATAAACTTATCCTTAAAAGTATTGGATTAGATCTTACATCTGTGGCAATCTTGCCACTGAAAAATTATTCAGAAAGGAAAGAATTATGGAACTTTCCAGGTTGTTGTCTGCCCATGATTATAGATGATGCACTATCTTGTTATAGATGATGCACTATCTTGCCTCTAAAATCATCCTTAATTAAATTGATCAGAGAATCATTCATGTATATGTTTTGGTTATTTATCTTCCCAATGCTGCCGATAAAAAGAAATATGTACTGAATGAGTGCTTGCGCATTGAAATTAGAGTATTGTTCCAAAGACTTGTTTTCCAATTGTTTTTTTTGTAGTCTTGGGTTGTTTTTTGTGGCGGGGAGAGGACCCTTGGTGGAGGCGTAGGGAAAGAAAGCTTTTGTGTTTTTTGTAGGGTGATTATTGCATATGCAAAATAAAATATTTGTCTAATGTATGAAGATGGGGCCCATGTGTATCATCATTGACATTAGTTTGGATTTTGAAGTTTGATTTACATTTTCTTACATTTTTAGGGTTTAAAGTGACGAGGACAGCCCATGCACTTTGCAAATTTTCTTATTAGTCAACATTTATTGTTATCTTATGGGTATAAACGGAGAAACAATGGCTGTTTATGTTAATGTCGGTAGATATTTTATTTTCAGTGATTTGAATATGTTTCAGTTTAGCTACATTTCCTGATTAAATATATAACTTTCCTTGCATATATGTTTGAGGAAGCAAAAATTCTGGGCCAGTTGCGTTGACAACCATTAGCATATGCTTATGAATTTGGCTACTGAAAGAAAATGAGTAATTATTCAGAAAATTACCTTATACGCTTGCATCAGGGAGGAAGTGTTTGGACCAGTGGCTCCTATGTTGCGGTTCAAAACTGAGGAGGAAGCCATTCACATGGCTAATGACACTAATGCAGGTTCTACATCAGCTTTGCATTTCTTGTTTTCTGTGGTTCCTTTTTCTGTTGCAAGAATTATTTTCCTTCTCTCATTAGCAAGTTCATTGTACGATATTTGGGTAACTTTGCAAGTGATAATCATTTGTATTGCAGATCAAGATGTTAGAGCAGAATCCTGATTGGATTTCCAGGATTCTCATTGTCATCAAAAAGTTCTTTTAATTTATTGCAGTGTGGGATTGTCGCTGATGCTTACCTATTAATGTTGCAGGATTAGCTGCTTATATTTTCACAAACAATGTTCAACGTTCATGGCGTGTCACAGAGGCTCTTGAATTTGGAATTGTTGGTGTGAACGAAGGAATTATTTCAACTGAGGTGGGACTTATCCTGCATCTAGAGAAATGAGCACACCAAGCGCCGATTGGCTTGTTAAATGTTTTGATCCAATGTAGGTGGCTCCTTTTGGGGGAGTTAAACAATCTGGCCTTGGACGCGAAGGTTCGAAGTATGGAATTGATGAATATCTGGAGGTAAATGTGACCCAGACTGGCTCTCTCTCTCTCTCTCTCTTTCCCTCTCTCTCACATGCACACACACGCACGCATGCACACATGCGCACACACTCGCACACACACACGCGCACACACAAACACAAACACACACAGGATCACATACAAACATGAATTAAAGACCACTACTTGGAATTCAGTTTTTCCCTTTTATTAACTAATGCATACATCTTTCAAGAAATTGCAAATGTTAACGCATGGGCTTTACGTAGATTGCCAAGTACTTAGTCTTGTCATAGCTCTTATGTTTCTATATTGAGTTCAAATCCATATTTTGCAGATGAAATATGTGTGCTTGGGAGACATGAACAGAAAATGAACTTAAAGGGTTCGTCGCCGACTGCTGTCAGACTTGTACTACTAATTGGAACCAGTTAAGCTCCTTTTACCTAAGTTCTTTATCATTAACGACTTGGTACATTTCAAAGCAGTTAATGCAGCTTTTCATCCGAAGGTAGCTCGGCGACAGTGTGTGCAATCTCAAACGTTTAATCCCTGGCATTGAAGGTGAGCTGCACGTAGGCCTTCTACAGCTCATATGTGGAATAAGTGCAAACTTGCACTTTTGTTCATAGACGTATTTAACTTTCACATGTTGCGTGTTTTAAGCTCATTTACACGTTGGATAAATAACCCCTCCCCTGGCGTTTTTTTAGTTACTTTGAAGGGAAGAAAAAAAAAAAAAAACCAAAACATAAAACTGAGGATCATAGAAAAGGCGCGCGTCTTAATGGTTTTTGCAGTTGTTTTAATTTTGATCCTTAGAGATGAGAATAAATATTGTTCGATTAAACTAGAGATGACAAGCGGGCGAATTAGGTTGGTTTTAGGTTAGGTTATTCGAGTTTTGGGTCATTCGGATTTCGTGTTATTTGGGTTTTGAATTTATCGAGTTTTGGGTATTTCATGTCTCGGGTATTTTGGGTTTTATGTTTGATTCGGGTGAATCTCAGATTAATCTATTGCATTATTTTTTACTTTTTATCGGACTCAAAAATTAGGGTGCGGATTTTAACATAATGCTTAAAATGATCAATTAAAATGTGAATAATTATATTGTTAATTATTTTAAAATATTAAATGATATAATCTACTCAATAATATTTATAATTAATATAAATATAAATTTAATTAATAGGAAATATATTATAATTAGGTGTGTATTGTATTATTTTATTTGCATTGATGTTATAAATATTATGTTATAGTAATTATATACAATTTACTTGTTTAAGTTTATTGATAAAATATTAATTAAAATTAGGATAAAATAATTTAATTTCAAAATTACATATTTTAATATATATAATGAAATAAAGATGTGTTTTCTATTTTCTTATTTTTTTCATTTTTAAAATTAAGTTACTTTTGGTAATCATAATTCATAAAATCAATAAGCTGAAAATTTTTCTATTAATTGCTATATTGATTAGATTATTATAGTCATAAAAAATATATACAATTATTTTTAAAAATTGTATTATCTAAAAATTTTATGAGAGTTGAGTAAATTTTCATTTATTTATAGTTTATTCACTTTGTTACTTAAAAATATTTATATATATAAAAAAAAAAAGTCATTTCATGTTAGTTATGTGACTATTATTCTTCTTTCACTTTTTTTTAAGGTTTCTCTATAGTGAAAAATTCTTTTTATTTCAATTAATTTCTTGACAATTTAATAAAATTTATTGAAATTAGAGAGCTTTTTTTATTTATCTTTGTCTTTATTTTCTTTTATTTTATTTGGTATAAAGTTATCTTGAAAGTTTTTTTTTTTTTTTGAGTAGGAGTTATTTTGAAAGTTGACTATATAAAAAATATATAAACTATATTAAATTTAATTAATTAGAAAATTAAAATTAAATAATTGATGATTGATATATTTAAACAAACAAGTCATATAATTATATAATAATCTAAAAATTTTGAAAATAATTAAAAAATAATTATTATTTGAAATAAAAGTAAATTAAATAAAAAATTAATTAAAATTTAGAGTCATGTTAAGTCAAGATTTGTTCGATTTTTACAAGTTCAGATTATTTGGGTTGAAGGTTACTTAGGTTTCAGATTTTTCAAGTCTTTCGGGTTTGGGTTACTTGAGTTTCAAATCACTTGGGTTTCTTGTTTCGGTTTCGAGTTCCTTGAATTACGAGTCGTTGACTTTTTTAGTCAAAATGAGTCAGATCAAGTAAAGTTTTAGGCGAGCTGTGTCGGTTGATTCAGGTTAGATTAGCTTTTGTCATCTCTAGATTAAACCTTTAATTAGTAACTACATGCATATCAAATTAATTTGTAGATGTTATAGTAACACCTAAGTACCGCGATTAAGGTATGCAAATAATTTTGTTGTGCATATAATATAATCATAATATATATGGAAATTTATTATTTACATATATGAAAGAATTAAATTTCTTTTTTCAAAACTTGAAATGTTTAAACTGAAAGGAACGAAATGGAATGGGAAATAAGATTTCTTTTAAAGGAAATAAAATGAAGTTACAAGGAACTCCCGAGTAGGGACTGGATTGTCAAAACTCCACATGGCCTCAGGGGAGGGTCACAGTGTTGCTGATTGGTTGGCAAGTAATGCTTTTATGTTGGATTGCTCGGCCGGAAACGTTAAGAAACAAAACAAATTTTAGAGCCGAATCCCAACTTTATTTGGCTGGGCTTTGAAAAATAGAACATAATAGGCTTCTCATACTGGGAAGAAAATGATGTAACGTTCTCTTTCTTAGCTTAGGCCCAACCTGATCAACCCTGTTGGGTTTGATTCCGAAATCAGCAATTTCAGCCCCACGGGAAGTTTGCACTTTAATCCAACCAGAGAACTCATCTATGGATTGACAGTTCAGTTCTGGTTCGATTTCAGGCCTGTTTCGATTTTTTGGTCAATTACGGTTTCAGCTCCCGATCTAATTCTCATCCATTTTTGTTTTTGATGTGGATTGGTTTGAACCAAAACTAGGGTGGGAAGCCTATCGTTCATCGGAGTGAAAATTTGGTGTGTGCGTTACAGCTCTTCAAAAGCTTGCATGCATTTCAGCGAACATATTGGCACATTCCATAATCTGATATCATTTTACACAGCCTCCATTAATTTCAAGATCCACAATAAGCACTCGTGCAGTGTCTTTTCCATCTCCATCCTAAACTTGTATTAATCAGTATCCCAACACTAAGCACATCTCCAGGGCACCTACGCTTTTAACTAGTATTGGTTGTATGCACTTCCCTTCATATGGGTTTATACACCATATGAAGCAAACCCCACCATCCCACGTACAATTTATATGGTTCCTAACCAAGCTTTTCGATTAAATTCTTCCATTGAGGAATGTGGTATTATAATTAATTATTCTGTTTAAAATGTTCACATATATTAATTTTATGATCAATTAGTTTTATACATATAGAGTAAGGTGTATTTTCGTATATAATAATACATTTCTAGAAAGCATATGATGGAAATCCCAAGTTTTTATTGAGACCGTAGTTTTCTACAAATAAAGTCATATCGGAATACTATAGGCCACTACCCATCAAATCCCCACCAGAAGCTAGAAAGGGCCAGAGAAAAAAAAAAAAAAGGTGTTCCAAAGTGTTCTAAATGTACATAAAGAGAGGGTCCCCAGGCTCCAGCAAATTCACCTTCAAAGGAATATGTTCATTTTCGGAGAATATATTCATTTTAAAGATGCTTGAAATCTAAGCTAACATGACCTCAAAACTAAGCCAACCCACTTTTCCACTGGATTATGAGCTTCAAGCACAATGAACTAAAAGTTAAACCACAACTTTGCTTGATTAGATTATAAAGGCACAACTATAGCAGTCCAAAGAAGAATCTCCACATCTAAATGGGATGCCTTCTTTTCTCACTTATGGATAGACAACTACCAAAATATAAAAAGCAATGCAATGATTTTATTTTATTGAAAGAGGGAGGTGGGGAAGGTTGTTGGTCATTTGGGCCCACATCAACTAGCCTTCAAACGCTAACTCGAGCCATCTTGATTTTCCACTTGGCATGCATGCATTGGCTTGAATTGGCAGCTAAATTGGACCTGGTCAGAATCCCACATTAAATTAGTTGGAACAAATCATTGGCTATAGTAAGTCATATGGGTCGCAAAAGCCGACCAATGTGAATTGAAATTCGATTTGATCTAGATCTAATTTGTATTGACTTAAAAAAAAAATCAATGTACAGTAATTTGAAACACCGAAATATGAATAATTCAAACCTGAATTGATCTCCAATTAATTCAAAATTTAATTAACTAATTTAAAAATCTGAAAACTCAAATAACTCTTGTGTATAGAACCTCAAGATTTGAAATTTAGTATATCTAACACTTGATAAACACGAAACTTGATATAGTTGAAACCCGATAAAATAAAAACTCACAAATTAGGAATCAAAATACCTGAAATATGAATGATTTAAGACCCAAAAAATCTACAACTCAAGGATCCCAAAATTTGAAATATCCAAAAAATAGACTGACCCAATATTTGAAATAGCTCAATTTGTCTATCTCTAGTCATATGGTGTGAAGAAGTGAAATTGATATTTGCATCTCCAATACACAAGATTTTCACGCTTGGATTAATATTAATTAGGTGTTGGGGTATCATTCATCAAATAAATAAATAAATCTTCGCGTTTGGGAATGGAGAATCTTCTTTGATTGTCAACGAAGGAAGCGCTCAGTCCCATTAGGAGTTGAGTGAATAACATGCATTTTCCTTGTTTTTTGATTTATATGACCCATTGCACTATTTGACATCCTTTGCATGGGCACTTGTATGTGAGAGAGAGAAAGCGAGAGATCTAAGAGAGCTTTTTTTTATTTTGGGGGTTATTCTCATCTTCTATGCTTCTTTTTATCATGAGGGGGACCATTTATCAATTTGGTGGCTTTGACCCCTGGCTGGCTATATGAGTTCTTTGATTTTGGATGGGAGCAGAATTGCATGGCGCAGGAAAATCTTCAATTCCACAAAAGTAATAAGAGGTTGAGACCCATCAAACTTTAGAAAGAGAAGAGGTCCCCAATTTCTGTCATGAAAAGCGCCACACTCTCAAAACCCTAGCTTTATTAATTGTTGTTCACGTCTTGAAATAGTACCAACCATTAGACCCTAAAAGTTATTAGTTATATAACTATCTCATTCTCATTCCAAAAGAAAAAAAGAAAAGAAAATTTGTTGTCATCTCTTGCAATTATTTCCATTAGCTGCTATCATTGGATAATATTCATCAAAAAGAGATCCCAAAAAGACAAGATCCTTAATTGCACTCATTATAGTCTGAATAAAATGCAATCTTTCATTTTGGTAAATTCAGGTGGGTAAAAAAGTAATAAACGTGCCTTAATTGCAATCACTATAGTCTGAATACAAAATCTCTTAATCGTTATATATAGGTTTATCATATTGAAAACGTTTTTGTTGAAAATGAAACAAAATTGAAGGAATATTGTCTCTATTTGTTTTCTTTTTCTTTCATAGATATATTGTCTCTATTTGTTGTAAAACGGTCACAGCATATATAGGCTTATTTGGGCTCATAATGATAAGCTAAAAAGTTGATCGTACTACGAAACTGAAGAGAGATGTGGTGTGTGACCCATCTGGGGTGGTGAGATCTACGTTTATATATTTTTGCATCAAAGAGTATGGTTCATAAATGAAATGAAAAGAAGGCAAAAGTGAGCCACTACATGTTGCCCATCATCATTGCTCGGGGGGTCTCATTCATATCTTAATATCCTACCAAAAAAAGCTTCACATGGTACAAGAATACCTCCCTACAAAAAAGATGTACTCTTCTTTTGGTGATATCAAAAGGCATACTACTGCTAGATCTACATTATATTGTTGCATCCTGCAGTGTAAAACGAGTATATATACAAATGTTTTCAATGCACAAGACTCATATATTAACGAATTAAATCATGTCAAATAATGTCGATGAGCCTAAAAAATTTATCTAAAACTCAAGTTGAAAGTAGAAAAAATTTATAGCCATTATAAATCAAGAGTATACGGTGAAAAATAATGTACTTGAGCCTTATATCTTACTAAAAGTTCAAGTTAAAAGTAGTGAAAGTTTATAATTATTATAAATTATATTATTAATTTATTTTTTTTATCAATATAAGATATTATATTCTTTAACAAATTACATAACATGTGCTTTTTATATAAGATAAAATAGTAAGTCAAATAATACTTATGATTGTTTACTATACAATTTCCTTACAAAAAGGAGAGGGAGAGAGAGGGAGGGAGGGGGAGAGAGAGAGAGAGAGAGAGAGAGAGAGAGATTTTTTTTAAAAAGGTAGGGTAGCGTATTGGAAGAACATGGTCAGATTCTTTTGGTTTTCTTGTTTTTGTTTTTGGTTATTTTTAATTAATATATAAAAATATTACTAACTTTATTTAAAATAATAAATTTAATATCAATTTTAAAAAGTAATAATTGTTTGTAATAAATTTAACATTTTATGAATTTTTTTGAATACAATTATTCTATTTCGATAATGTAACACTAATATATATGATTATCATATTATCAAAATAAACATATTCGCATAAATCTATCATTAAAACTGACAAATTATATTCATGTGAAATCATTGCGTATTATATTTGTTAAAAAAAAATTCAAATAAAGATCAACTGTTACTTTTTAAAATCAGTATTAAATTTATTAATTTAAATAAAATTAGTGATATTTTTATATATTATTTTTTTATTCTCTTTTTCTTGTTTTTGATGAACTTAAGTAATATACGTTTTCTTTTATAGAAGCGAGAGGTTAGCAATTCCCCACAACCACAACCAAAACCACAGCTCTTCTTCAAAAACGCACCCTATTCTTCTTCTTGTCTTTGCATATCGCATTTGTTCTTCCTGAATCTCTTTTGTATTCCTCCCAGTAGTCGTCCCCAGCAGAGAGAGAGAGAGAGAGAGAGAGGCTCCTAGAGAGAGAAAGGAAGAAAGGAAGAGAGAGAGAAAATGTTCCATAGCAGGAAGCCCTCAAGTATGAATTCATCCCATGATAGACCACCCATGTGTGTTCAAGGCGACTCTGGCCTTGTCCTCACCACTGACCCCAAGCCCCGTCTTCGTTGGACCGTTGAGCTCCACGAACGCTTTGTCGATGCCGTCACTCAGCTTGGAGGCCCTGATAGTACTGACTACTCCTTTAATTAATTTCCCTTAACAATTATACTTGCTACCTTACCTACATATATATTATTACACAAATATTTTGTTCTTAGTCTTTTAATTAGTTGTTGTTATTTGAGTTTGATGAATCGATCTGCATGCAGAGGCCACACCAAAGACTATCATGAGAGTTATGGGTGTGAAGGGTCTCACCCTTTACCACCTCAAAAGCCATCTTCAGGTTTGAACATATCTTTTATCTCATGCATATCTTTGCCTTTTTTATTAATTGTCTAACCTTACTTTCGAAAATTTTATTTGGATGTAGGGGTTGGCTTGATTTCATTCTGCTTTAATTTCTCTTTTATCTTTATTTCTCATTTCTTTTCTCTGTTTTTTTTTTTTAAAATTTTTTCCTCCCTTTTATAGAAATTCAGACTTGGAAAGCAACCCCACAAGGAATTTAATGATCATTCAATTAACAAGGATGGTAAGGGAGGTGCTTATGATACTATTCTCGAGCTTCTTTTATGTTTCCATTATGGTTTATTATGCACATGTATATGTTCTACCTATAAGTAACTAATCTAACTGACATTTCTCATTCATTAATTTCCATGGTAGCTTCAGCACTAGATCTTCAACGAAATGCAGGATCTTCATCTGGCATGATGGCTCGCAGCATGAATGAGTAAGTATTAAATACCCCAACAGAAAAATGGAAACTTTTTCTTTTAAAATTTAAATTAAACAAGTGATTATTTTTGCTATAAGCCTTTCAATTAACATTTTTTTTAACTATAAAGCTGTTACATTGCACCACAACTCCCAAGTCTTTCTTTTTATTCTTGTTTTGGGGGGTGGAAATTTCCGATTTTCTTGTCGAATATGTGTGAAACTGGATATTACAGTAACTTACGCATGGTTGATGCTATTAGGATGCAAATGGAGGTGCAGAGAAGACTGCACGAACAATTAGAGGTAACCTAACGTTATCTTTCAGTAACTCATCTATAAATATATATATTAGGATAGATTTTGTTTTCATAGGGATATATAAATGGTTTTGTGGCCCAGCGGCTCTGGAAAATGGGCAGAAATCTTTTGTTGTTGTGACAGACAAATTATATATGTGTGGCTTTTGACGTACATATATATGACAGGTTCAAAGACACCTTCAACTAAGGATTGAGGCACAGGGCAAATACATGCAAAGCATGTTAGAGAAAGCCTGTCAAACACTTGCCGGCGAAAACATGGCTTCTGGAAGCTACAAAGGAAGCATTGGAAATCAGGGAGTTGCTGATATGGGTGCAGTGAGAGACTTCTGTCCTCTTGCTTTTCCACCATTTCAAGATCTAAACATTTATGGAGGAGACCAAGTTGAACTTCAACACAATAACATGGATAGGCCATCATCTCTTGATGGCTTCCTCCAGCAGGCCAACAATAATGACAGCCTTTGTTTGGGGAAGAAAAGGCCTAGTCCTTACAGTAGTACCAGTGATAGTACTGGCAAGAACCCTTTGATTTGGTCTGACGATCTACGGCTACAGGAACTGGGAGGATCAGGAGCACCTGCAGCATGTCATCTTGGCGGCCCTCATCATCAAGATCATCATGATCCTTTTAAGGAAGTCCAGATTCAGATTGCACCTCCATCATCATTGGATAGAGGCCCTAATTTGGATTCAATATCGTCTGCAGACATTTATGAATCCAAGCCAATGCTCCAGGGGGCGGATGCAATTGGTGATCAAAAGAAACTTAATGAAGCATCAACAAATTTAAAGCTCGAAAGGCCATCACCAAGAAGAGCACCATCACTTCATGGGGACAGGATGAGCCCTATGATCAATGCTGGCGGCGCCATCCCGCAAGGCAGAAACTCACCATTCGGCTGAATTAAGATCATTTTTAAAACTTTGGCTAATTAATTAATGACTTTTTTTTAATCAATCTAGCTCTTAATTAAAGTGAGATCTAGCTAGCTAGGGTTTTGGTCTCCAAAATTAGCAATTTATTATCCTTGTTGTACCACTTTGATTACTATATATAATATAATGCCATGCCCATGCATGCATGGCTAACTTTCCAGTTCAATCTGCTGCTACTGGTACATTTGTATTTATTATTTGATCCTCTTGCGAGCTTCTTGATAATTTTATCCTCATTCATCTCATATTCTTAAGAGCATGATTTTGTGGTACTCAGTGTTTGGTATGAGGTGTGCTGGCTGTACCCGCTTGTGAAGCTTTGACTCGTTAATAACGTTTTATGCAATTCGAAAAAAAACAAGGGGGCTAATTAATGGCATGATTGTAAAGTTAGATAGTTCCAAATTATGGAAGACATAAAAACATGCTAACTAATAGGTAAAACGAAAAATATACATGAACACAAAAACTTACAATCAGGGAACAACTACAGTGCAATCGACTGATTAATTTGTATATAATAAACAATTAATATTTATAATAAAAATCAATGTATTGTTCATCAATTTTTTATTGTAAATAGTAATCATTTGATTGTACAAAACAATCGGTCTATTGTGTTATGCTGTGGCTATTCTTATTTAATGTGTCTGTATAATGTGACTCTAAATAAAATAATATGTGGCAATCTGATCGATTAAAGCTTGACCAGAAAGTTGTTTGAGATGGTATTAGAGGAGGAACTCCTCTTGATCTATGAATTCCTCACTATAATATAAATGGCTTGTTTATATATACTATTGTTATTCATGCATTTGTGGTTTCTCCTGTTCATTGAGTATACAATGCATTGTACTTGATTTCAGATTCATGAACCAGAAACCCACTTCCTGCTTCTGCACATACATTTGTATATTTGTCTAGCAATCTAGACACAATAAAGAAACAATATTGGATTTAGCCCCAATGTCAATGAGCCTGCTCTCTTGTATAACACTTAGAAACCTAATATATTGAGTTAACGTTAAAATGCCATAAAATAGCTTAGACTTTCAGTTGCCCAAATTTTAATTGACAAGGGATCTCTGTGAGTCTACTATTATGAGTTGATATCACTGATCGATATAATCTCACCATGCATCTAAACTTTTGAGTTCTATAATGGTATCAATACATAGATGATAGAAAATCTCAAAATTTAGTAATTTACTAACATTGGCCATTCAATTAATATATAATGGGATTAATTATTATTGAAATCAAGATGAATTAATAAGCTAATATAATAAATCTCACGTCGAAATGAGAGAGAAAATCAAGCATATAAATGGAGATTAAAGACTCATAAGCCTAAAAGTTTTGGGTTGATCTCAAAAAAAAAAAAAAAACTTGACAGTTTTGGGTAAATCGGAATGTCAACTCAGCTTGCTCTGTGACACTGGACCCAATTAAGCTCATTTCCGCGCTCAGCATTAACAATTGTTCTGGTGATCATAATAACAATACTCAAGACTACGCCATGATATTTGGTCAAATGTGTGGGTCATGTTGGTCCTAGTTTAATTTAGAAAGCCAATATCATTCTAATTTTGGTTTTAGGTTAGTTGATAATGCTATGCGTTAGTTACTCCTATCATTGCAGACAAAACCATCGGGAAAAGAACAATAAAAGATGGAAAAGACAGCAATATTCTCCACCCAAGAAACTACATTTTAAGGTTTTGGGAACATGCATGTACAACAATGTAAATAATACATAAGCGAGACTTCATAACTATAAATATGACTATAATTAAATAGTAATATAATCTTATTCAATGACATAAAATAATTTTTTTTTTAATAAATTCAATCATATATAATGCATATTACTTTATTACTATTTGAATTCACTCTTATAAGCCAAAGAATGTTTTCCATAATACATCGGCTGGGCAAGACATATACATTTATCATTTCTCATAGTTAAAACATGTATGAGATTTCATATATATGATATTTGATGCTTTGATTGATTTATTAATTAGCCTATATCACATCGATCACAACCCCCATAAATGTTTCCATCCGCATATATATATATATATAAAAGGAACCAGTAATCATCACTTTTCATGTCACTGGAATGGCAATGTAAGGTTATACATACATATATTTACTAGATCCGGTCAGTCAGAGGGTTCTTTCTTTCTTTCTTTCTTTCTTTGCAGTGGGGAAAAAGATGCATATAAGGGGGTGCTGCCACTGCCACCAAATGAACCTTTGTTGGTAGCAGAGAAAACATTTTGGTCACAGCAAGATGTCACTCAAGAAAGCGCCTTGCGCCCACCCTTAATTCTTCCCTCTCTATATCTCTTTCAAACATACAACACAACACAACAAAGAGGGAAAAAGGGAAAAAGCCAATAAAGCCTAAAGGAGAGGAAGAATACATTAACGCACTCCCATGAGCGCACACTTCGATGAAGCTTCCCATCTTTTTGTGCACACTAATTAAGCCAAGACTAGTCATTCGTGTACGGGTCTCTCTTTCTTGCCTTACTTATTAAAAGCCGATGATCTACGATGCATCATCATCATGCATTCAACCCAGCAGCAACGGGTGTGTTTATTTGTTTTCCTTTACTTTCACATTAATTTGCATGCTGCATAATGTGCCCGATCGATGTCTGTTTTTAAGTTCTTAATTAAATTCTATCCTATAGAACTTATTAGATACTGTTGGCGTTAAACCCAAATTGGGTAGTGAAATAAATGTCACGTGAAGTGGAGATAAAGAAAGTAGTATAGAATAAGAACAAGGTAAGCTAGGAGTGTGGAGGAAAAAAATTATTAATAAAAAAAATTATTTATAATAATTCGCTCATTTATTAATTTATCTCCATTTGTTATTTACGACGCATCATATAAGAATTAATATATGTCATTTGCTTGAATGAGTGAAGATTCAAGGCACGCACTCCTAGGCAGCCTAAATTATCATTAGCAAGCCCCATTCCATCTAAATATTAATGCAAGGGGACTTTGGATTCTGTTTCTCACTGTCTTGCTTTGAATCATTTGCTTTCCGATTGGGAATTTTTACCGACAAAGTACAGTCCTAGAAGCTTCTTTTGTCTCCCTACACGTAGGTCTTATCTTTCTTCCTTTCATTTTTTAAGACAAATGGAAGATTAGTTACGGTTGTGGGAGTTTGTGGCATGTACCTTTATAACAAAACAGAATTGGGTTCAAACTCCCACACATAATATCAGTACTCTTCTTTATAGGAAAAAAATAGGTTTAGTACCGTGTATAATATATAGGATGCTTGCACCTTACAATTGGAGAAAACTATTTAAAGCCAAATTGAATTTAAATTCACCGATAAAATAATTTATAATATTCTTTTTTTTTAATTTTTTTAAAAGAATATCATTAATAAATGAAATACAGAATAAATGAAACATCAAAAAATAGATTAAAACGGATTGAATTGATGTTTAAATTGATAGGTGGAGCATTGTCCTACCAGTCCCTGTATCCATGTAATCTAGTGTGAGCTTGGATTGGTTTTGTTTTAATCGAGCTATTATGAAGGAAGAATTAAGATAAGTTTATATGTGCGTAAAAGTTTTCTCACGTTTTCCATATAACAAGTGATAATACATAAATGAGATCTCGAATAATGATGGAGACATCATCCTGGCTGGTAGACATAAGCATAATCTTGAGTATTTATTTATTTATTTATTTTGGTCCATATCTTGAGTATTTATTTGTTTGCTTGTAGCCTAGCATTTGAAAGTTGAAACCATTCTCAGAGTATGTCTTCTAGCATATCTGAAATTCGCTCTTTTATGAATTTTATATAAATGCAATGTAATTAACACAATTTTTTCTAACAAGACTATATAGTGCCACTTACTTTCCTAATTTACAAACTAAAGAAAAAAGAAAAAGAACATTCTAATTTCTTTGCCCAAAAACAAATAATGGGGAATTCATGACCCGTAATCCGAGCAAAAAATATTACTCTTATAATCATTACAGGCATCTTAAGGGATCTTCAATCCGCTTCTATTAGAAGGGTATCTTAGCGAATAGGACATATGTAATAGGTATGGCACTCACTCCAAATTATGGTAGTAGAATTCAAACATTAAACCTCTTACTCTTCGACTTAGAATAGAGCAAATTCTGTGCCAAAAAAAAAAAAAATCATAACACACATAGAATTACTCGAAAAATAAATTAGCAAGCAGATGAGAAATGCACCAAATGGGGGAAAAAAAGATTGAGAGAAGAAGAAAAGAAAGATAAATAATGTCCCTAAAAAAATAAACAAAAAAGATAACTAAAGGCCTGGACAATTTCTTACATGAGCCTTTAGCGTAAAGATCACATTTTGGATCATTTGGGCCAAATACTCTGCCCCGAAGTGGAAAGTCAGAAGTGAAAGGAGGAGGGATTTTGTAATGGGCCATTATTACTAAAATCTAACATGCAGATACGTCATTAGTCCATGATGGGCTTTCTGTTGTTAAGATCATGAGATGGGCCGTTTTATTGAATTCCATTCGTGAGGCAAGAATGTTAAGGATTTGACAAAAAAAATAAAAAAAATTGTGAGATTGAGTATTTGTCTAGTTGAGAAAAATGTCCCTCAATCGGTAGGTGGAGAGTTAAAATCTCACCTAATTTTACTTTTTTTTTTCTAAATGCTAAAATACTCAATAAAGTTTCTTGTAAACTTAAAAAAAAAAAAATTATTAAGAAAGAACAATAGAGTTCCTTGTAAACTATAAAAAAAAAAAAAATTGTTAAGGAAGGATAAGCGTGGACAACCATTCTATACCTACGAATACTTTGGTGATAATTTTTTGCAAAATTATATTAAAGAGTTAAAAAACTTTCCAATACGTGTCCTCATTAAATTTTAAATTCATGACATTTAAAGTGAAACTCACCTAAATCCAATTCAAATATCAACTAAACCAACTTATCGTACTCACCACCAATTAATGTCCTTTGCTTGTACTTGCAGTACTCTGCTATAGGAAATAAACTGTGTATTGAGAATAGAGACAGCTAAATCTTTGTTTCAGGTTCAGTGCTGTTTTGGTGCCTACTAAACATTAGGATGAGTAGCACCGTTTGTTTGGTTTATAGAGTGAGGATTGCAAATTGTTGGGCATTTTTGGGTTCTTTCTGAATCACAGGCGGCTCTCTTCTCCTGCTTGAGGAGGAGACATGCACTGGTCCGAAAAAAAAAAAAAACGGTATTTATGTGGGTCTTTGCTCAGCTCTCTGATTTGTTTATAAAAAATTATGCGTTGTCGAGTTCAAAAGAAAAAAAAAATTTAATACAATTTGCTTCAATATATATAGTAGAACTCATTTATTCCACTCCAAAGCTTTGACGGATCGCTTTGATGTTCATAACTAACTTGAAACGTTAACAGGCTACATATTACACATCATTGGAAGAAAAAAAAAAAAAGAAAGAGAAAAAAACTAAATACACCGTAAACCCACCAATAAGCTTGATCAATTAGAACTAATAAAACCAAAAAAAATTTGAAAAAAAAAACAAAAAAAGAAGTTAAGAAGATGTATGTCAGCTAATCAATCAAGGAGAAGCATCAGAAATGTCAGCAGGGGGGATAAAATGGTCCAAGGAGAGCCCCGGAACATCAAAAACAACATCATCAATCCTCCAAATTTCCTCCATCCTGGTCCTGCTATGTTGTACGGACTCCTCCTCAAACCTAAACACAGTGGCAATGGACCTCCCCTGATGGGCAATCAACACACCCTCCACATCTCTGTACTCTCCAATGCTGCTGCCAATCGTAGTCTCCCAATAGATGGTGTCATTCTCTGGGGTGGTCTGGACCCTGGTGAGATGTGAGTCTTCCAAGTATACTAGTAGGCCACTCTTTTGGCAAAAATAGCCATATAACACATGCCTCAGCACTTCAGCCGGTCCTTCGCTTCTTCCCATCACTGCTGCTCGATCGGCAGCCACCTTTAACACGAAGCAATCGTCGTCCCCGATCCGTTTCTCACCTAAGCATTGAGCTTTGGCAAATAAGCTGGCTGTGCTCTTTGGATCTAGGCCCTGAATTAGTACCAAAATTCCGAAAGCACCATTATTTAATTGTATGTATATACTAGTTAGCATCGATCATGTCCAATCAAAGACTGAGAAAGGGGTAGTTTTGATTTAACAAAGGAAGCCAATGATTAATCAGTAATGTTTCAAATTGTGAATGAGATGCAGAACAAAAAAAGGACCAGAAGCTAAATCTATCTAACGTTACAAAGATAGAAAGGTAGACTTAACTTACCAAAAATGTCGTGCATTTAATAGCACATTTGTGGTCATTAATCTATAATTATAACTAAATAAACACAATCAGGATCACAATTTAATCATATTCCCTGCGCACGACTATTCATGTTCATGTTCATGTGAAGAGAAACGTCCCTATCTAAGGAATAAAGTCCTAACTCCTAAAGCGATAAAAGGATAAAGAGACAGCAATCCCAAGAGGCAAGAGTCCATGAGAGCTTGGCAGGCTTTGGACATGAATGAATGATCAAAGATGACGTCAAAAAGACAACAATCAGGTCAGGTGGCATCCCTACTCCCCTTCCCTTCCCTTCCCACTCATCACCTGAGAGAGAATCAGGCAATAGTGAATAATGTGAATGCGTGTGTTCCACAAAAGAAAAGAAGCTTGTCTGGTAAAGCATGAGACAGTTTCTCTATCATTGTCAGCCCCATTCAACATTACACCGCCACACACACACCCCCCCCCCCCCCCCCAAACCAAAATAAAACACCCATTTCTTGGGATTGGAGCTTTCTTACTCCATCTCTCTTATCTTTTTTTCTTGTAAGTTTGAATGAACCAATCTAAAGTCTTGTCCTTCAAACCACTTTACCCCACCAAAGATGTGCAAATACAATGTGATAAAAGATTAAAAGGGTGACTTGTATATAAAATTATTAATCTGAAAATATTTATTAATTTTATTTTTTTAAGTGAATAAAATTTAGTTATAATTTAATATTATATAATTTATTTTTTTATCAATTTATTTCAAGTAAATTCTATTTATTGTATATTATATAATTATGAGTAAATTATATTTAATAAAAATTATGAGTCAAATTAAAAAGTTTTTAAAATTCTTTTATTTTCTATGTTTATTTTATACTCGCATGGCTCAAGGCATGATAATAAATATTTTATCAATTAATTAGATTAGATCAAGTCTTTATCTTACAATTAAGATAGAGGAGTGAATTGGTAAAAGAAATATGACTGTAAAAATAAATGTTAAAAACCAAGACAAAGATTGATGAACACATAAAATAAAATAAAATAGGATGATATAGCTAATGCAGTTTAATCAATATTTTCACCTGGATTATGCGGCGAAGAGGGCGTTGGGGACCCTTGGCGGCATGTGTGCCAAGCCAAGGCGTGTGCCGCCACACTGTCTTCCCGTCGCTGCCGGCGATCACTTTATTTCCGCCGACGGCCAACTCAAGGGACCACATCCCCGGGTGCATTTGCCACAGAACAAAGCACCCATTTTCGCAGCTTCTGTTTCCCAAGGTCTTCACATTTTTCCCAGAGGAAATCTCCGTCTCGCAACGAACCATTTTGACCATGCCTGTGGCATACATGTTTTTGGCACATTTTTGCCGCTTTAGACATCCCGTCGCCGCCAAATATTGCTGTATAATGTAACGTGCTATGGAATTTTCCTATTGCGAAGACAAAAAAATTATGTCTCGTCAACAAAATGACATTGCAGTAAGAAAAAAATAACTATATACTGATATTAAATAATAATAATAATAAAAGTAAGAAATACTTACAATGGGGATGTCTTTAATGTGAAAGGGGTGCATGGGGTCACCAACTAGGCCTAGGGGAATAGGGGCTAATGGACAGCCTAAGACTCCAAGTAATAGTCTCAAATCTTGTGTTTTGGTAGGAATATTGCTACCGCCGTACATTGAGAAATTGTGAGGAGCAGCAGCAGAAGTACCCTTTTGCAATCGAAACCATTCACGAATTATTTCCCAGGACCTCTCCCTTTTGCCACATTCTTCTTGCATTTCAGGATCAGGACCTTCCATTAGAGGTGTCAAGGTCGTTTGCGTATACCATATCTGCTTCCTTCTTCCTCCTCCTGAGCTACCCATGATATATATTATTACAATAATTATCGTATTGTATGGAAAGTAATTAAACCAAGTGAGAAATATGAATCAAAAAGGAACAAAGGGACCTTGTTGTTGCTATATTTTTGCTACATGAGATGATGAGAATGAAGAAAGGGTATGTGTACAAGTAACATACTGGGAAATGAAATGAGGATGAGAAGAAGGATGGAACTTGGAAGAGACAAAAAGGGACAGCTTATCTGCCCAACGGCAGTCACAGAGTGTATTATAATACAGACTAGCATGGTGGCTTTGGGGCCAGCTTTCTTTTGCTTTATTCTTCTTTTCAAAATTTCTTTAATTTTGTTTTATAGCTTTTAGACTGTATTAGGCCTTAGAGGTATAATTGAGCCTTGAGCCTTTAGATCTCCCCTACTGAGTGAAAGAAAATGGTCCCATATGGGGGAATAGTTAATAGTCCATCTCTTTCTATATGTCTCCTTGTGTGTGGCGCCCCCTTACCTTACATATGACCCTCCCATTTGTCTCCCTATTGTTAGTTGCCTTTAAGATTTAGTGGGGATAAAGCCTTTCTTGGAAAATGATATCACACCGTAATCATATTAGCCATGTGATTAACAAATTGGGTTTTGGGTCTCGATGGTGACCCTACAAAAGCAAGGGTTACAATGTTGTATATGTGGTTTGCTCAAAAAAAAAAAAAAAAAAAAGTTGTATATATATGGACAAATGATTATAACAACATTGTTATATGGACTAATAAGTAATGAGTCAAAAACAAAGCAATTAGCACGGTGCTCATAAAGAGACATTATGGGCAGACCCTAAAATTTTCTAATTGCTTGGATTCAGGTTAAGAATTCTATTTTGTAAGTACAATTGGGTCGTATCGTAATTTTTCAATTCTATCTAACTTGAATATGAAACTAAATTAATTATTTGGTTTAATTCAACGGACATCTGGGAAATAGAGATTGAAATTAAGATTATATCGGTCCAAAAAAGAAATTACGATTATAAAACTTAAATCCTCATAGCTCCGTGAATCTAAGAGCGATTATGGCTGCTTGTTTTTGAATGTAAGGTCTAGGCTATAAACCCAATAAGTCTCATCCACAGTTTCAGAAAGCTCTGAAATGAATCCAAAAGAATTCGACCTTTTCTTGGATCAAAATTCGACCTTTGTTTTAATAAGATAATAAGAATTGAGTTCAAAAAAAAGAAAGAAAAAGAAAAAAAGTACAAGTCTCTATCGGTCTATGGAATTTTCAGATTATCCCATGGCTATAGACTATAGAGTAATTAATCGAATCTAGAAAACTAAGATTAAAAAGCAAATTGACCCCAACAATATAATTTAATCTAGATTAATAACAAAGCAATTTTCCCAAAAAATTTTGCAATATTAAACATGGACTTTGTCACTGTTATTGGAGTTCAGTGAGGATGCCTCATTCACGCAAAGATAAAAGAAATTTTCAAACTTTACAACCACTTTAATTGGCCATGCATTACCCCTGACTTTATACGGTTGACAAAATTAAATAACGGAAATTATGTGCTTGATCACAGTCGATTATGCTTTACTTTCAACATTATGTCTGGGAAATAAACATGAGTTCAAAATTGGTTTAGAAAAAGGGGAATTATATACAGAGATTTGGAAGAAGGTATACGAATACTAGCCCATATCAGTTTTGAATTGTTAGATTCTTAATTTCAATAATTAAAGTTCAAATTTTAGTATATTAACTAAATTTTTATTTAAAAAATTATATGTAAAACGTAAATATATAAACCCATAACATTCAATATAATTTATACTTATTATCCCGGTCCCACTAAGGAATTAAAAAGACAAGTTAAAGTTATTGATCAAACATTGGTTGTTTTCAATATCATTCCCCAAATGTGCCAATCTCATGCACTCCCTCCGCCTCCGGCCCTCCCCAATTGTAGTCCAAAATTTGAAGGTCTTAGAGCAAAACTTGATCGTATGGTGGCCCCCACGCACATAAGATCTTGTCATGACACAGATGTCCAGGGAGAACAAAACCATCACACTCGCTGGAGACCTGAACTTCCATTTTATATTTGGATAAAATTTAATGGTTTTATTTAAGTATTTTTATAGTGAGTATAAAATGTATATCTAAAAAGTGAATATTGAATAATGTAAATTATTGAATAGATGAATTTATAAAAAAAATAAAAATAAAATAAAATTATGAGATATCTGTAAATAAAATAGTGTAACTATTTATTATTATCTATATAAAATTGATCGGTATTACTTATTATAATTAATTAATAATAATAATATAAGCTTCTAAAGTCGTCGAATGGTTTCCACCTGGACGATTGGCGTCAAATTGACGGCACTGAACTTAATTTGAATTGAAAAACAACAAATTATATAGAGACAAAATGTCTAATTAATATATGGGGCCCAGAAAGAGGTGGGCCGGCTACTTGGGCCTGAAGGCTACAGGGACTACAATTGGCACACGACTAGCATGGTTGGTGAGTCGGCATCAAGGCGGAGGGGCGGGTGGCGAATGGCATTTAAGATAGGCTTGCAAGCCAAGAGCTCTTTACACTTTTTGGTGGAAGGTTGGAATGTGACTTTCATACCTTTGGCTCAAGCCTAGGAGGTACACTTTGCCAACACTAATTTGCCCACATATTGAAAGAAAGTCGCATATAATTCCTAGACATTAATAGTTTCCCATTTACATAACAGAAAATGTGATACAAATAATACTCTCTTCGCCAGCTCGAGTTAGAGGCTCCAAAACTTCTTGTGCATTACGTGGAGAGGTGATCATGGGGTCGTTAACAATTAGAAATGTTGAATTAAAACGTTAACGAATGAACCATGACTTTGTTTAGAGGGACAGCTGACTTACATTCTAATAAAGTCTTTTTTTTAATTTTTTTAAAAAAAACTAAAATATTAGTATTATTCTCAAATTTTAAATTTTTATCTGGTTCATAGATACTAATGATTAGTCGATACAAAGTATTATATGACGAGTTATTGCAGATCAACAAAACCCATTAATTTAGCACCAAGATAATGGTTAAGCTAATGGTTCTACTTTCACCTTAATAATCTTTGATTGGCAATAACATATTCCAATATAATAAACAGGAGTAGTTATATAAGAAGTGACAGGAAAAAAGAAAAAAAAAAAAAGAGAGAACGGAACCAATAAGAAAATATTTGACCAATGGCATGGTTACATTATGGGAATGTGACGGCCGGAGATAGTTACATGACAAAAACAAAGTTTAATTTGGTAGCACAAAACTGGAAACATTCGTGAAATTAGACTTAGAAAAGATTCGATTCTCACCGACCGATGACTGTAAGGTAAATAAATAGGCATCTCTATAATTTTTCAAATAAATAAAAAAAAGGGTAAATGGAGGACAGTAATTGAAGTAGTTTGGTGCTTTTAAAATTAGAAAAAAAAAACCTGATAGATTTACTTAAGTGATTTTAAAGTAGTAACAAAATAATATAAATCTTTGGATGATTAAATTAAAATAAAAAATAAAAACATAGACAAACACTAATTATTTGTTACCATCTATTTTAAATCACATGGCATTACTCTTAGAATTATAGGTAATTATTTGGAGGCGAAAGCCGAGAAACAATAAAGATAAGAGAGTTTATGTGAAAATAATAATAATAATAATAATAATAATAATGGGCCTGGATGAGAACCCTTGTTCAGTTCGCATGCAAGAAAACCCACCATACCAACTGTGTTGTCATAAGGCCCGTGAACTATTTGGGGGTAATGGGATTTGGGGTTTGTTTTATCGAAAAATGCAATTTGCAATTGCGCAGTTGGTAGTAGAAGTAGCATTCCTCCTCCAAATTCTTGCAATTCGAATTAAATTCTTGCAAAGGAATAGAATTGATAGTCTAATTAATGACCACCAAAGTATAAAATCTGAGCATCAACGGATGCAAGTCGGGGCGCCGCGGGGGGGGGGGGGGGGGGGGGGGTGGGGGGTGGGGGTTGGGGGGGCGCGGCGTGTGGGGGTGGGGGGGGGGGGGTGGACAACTGCTCTATTTCATGTTTGAAATGGGAACCGCGGCAAGCAAACAAGTGTGAGAATCAATTTGTGTTCTCTCGGAGAGTGAAATGCAAAGTGGCATTTGGATGGGGACGTGCAGCAATGTGGCATTGTGCATGCTCTTTGTTGTTGTGAGAATTGGTTTTGTGGCGTTTTATAGAACGAAAAGTGTGGCAATGGGACATTCATTCACGCCTCACGCACAACATATATAAACGGATGCCTAATTTTTTTATTCGAATTATAACGAGTTTTGAATTTATTTAACTACAGTGATAAAATCAAAAACTTATTGTAATTCAAATAAAAAAATCAAAAAAAAATCTCGAGATCCCTACCTTTTTTTCTTATATATTTATAGGAATTTATTAGGAGGACAAAGGTTAGAAGACAGAAGATTTGTCAATAATGTAACAGTTATGAATATTTGTGTAATAAGACTAATAAAATATAGTATAAAAAATTATAATATAATTTTTTATTTACAAAAAATTAACACGATTTCATAAATATAAATTACAATTGTATTATAAACACTTTTTCTACCGACCTCCTCTAATGTTTTTTCATATTTATATCGAAAAGACAAGAGAAAGAAGGACCGCAAAGCAGGCCTTGTAACATGTCAAATTCAGGTCCTCCTCCGGCCCCATTGTCCTTCGCAGTGGAGCAAGAAAGCAGAAGGCAAGAACAAGACATTCCACCTCCTCCTCCTCCTCCTCCTTCCCTAGACGAGCTCATAGAAATGGGTTTGGGGAGTTTCGGCTGGACCCAATTCCTTCAAGCCATTCTTGTGTCAATGCCACTATTCTTTGACGCACAACAAACACTAATCAGTGTCTTCGCCGATGCAAAGCCAACATGGCACTGTGCAAACAGTGCTGATCATAATAACAATAACACATGCAGCTCCGGCTCAGACAATTGCCATCTTCCCAGGAATGCATGGGATTGGGATGGTCCATCTTACAGGAGTGTAATATCAGACTGGGGCCTTGAATGTGCTACCTCTTTTGTTGCTGGTCTACCTGCTTCCTCCTTCTTCGCAGGATGCCTTGTAGGCGGTTTCATTCTGGCATCACTAGGCGATTCTGTTCTTGGCCGCAAGTGCTGGCTCTTCCTGTCGTGTTTCACCATGTCTGTTGCTGGTCTTTCCACCCTTTTCAGCCCAAGTTTTTGGGTTTATTCAAGCTTAAGGTTCGTAACCGGGTGTTTCCGTTCAGCAATCGTAACTTGTTCTCTTGTGTTGTTAACGGAGACTGTTGGAAAGAGGCAGCGCAGCTACGTTAGCGTCACCGGGTTCTTCTGTTTCTCACTAGGCTTATTATCCTTGCCAGCTATAGCTTATTTCAACAGAAATTCCTCGTGGAGACTTTTATATCTTTGGACTTCTGTTCCGGGGATTTTCTACTGTGTCGTAGCTTATTTCCTAGTGAGTGAATCACCCAGATGGCTTTTCATTCGCGGGCGTCAAGCAGAAGCTATGGCTGTACTGAAGAGACTTTCATCATCAACAACATCAGACTTCCCTCTGGTTCGAGAAGCACCAGATCATGTTGATAACCACTCTTCAATGAAGAAGTTAATTACAAGAAGATGGGCTCTTCAAAGGTTATTGGGCACCATGGGGCTTGCTTTTGGCATTGGCATGGCATACTATGGCCTATTGCTTGGGGTCGGGAACTTGGACTTCAATATATACTTGACAGTCACACTCAATGGCTTACTGGATTTGCCTGCATATTTTCTTACCTTGATCTTGACAGCAAGATCCCGCAGACGAGTTTCAATATTAGCATGCTGCATCCTAAGTGGGTCATTAAGCATAATTTGTGCTGTAAGTGGTGATAATCACAAAGTTTTGCAGATTGGATCAGAGTTAGCATCCATACTTAGCGTTTGCGTAGCATTTAACTTGTTGCTAATATACACAACAGAGTTGTTCCCCACTAGCATCAGGAATTCAGCTGCATCAATTGTTAGACAAGCATTAATGTGTGCTGCTATTTTTGATCCCATACTCGTTTCAGTGGGGAGGAAAAACAAGCTTCTGTCTTATGGGGTGTTTGGAGCAATTGGAATCTGTTGTGGTTTCTCCGTGACCTGTTTGCCTGAGACCAAAGGAGTTGCCCTTTCTGATACATTGGATGAGCAGGAGGAGAAGGATAAGCTGGCTTTATAAATCATATCATTAATTAGTACTGATTCTAAGATCATATAAGTTTTTTTTTCCCAAAATTGTGAAGTTTAATTCTTTGTAATGCTTCAAAATTAATGTCATTTGGTTGAGTGCATAACACAATTTAAGTCGAAATTTAGTGATTATGAGAATATTTTTAATATTGCAACTAAAAATCAAATATTATGGTAACTGTGGAGTTTACTGATGGGTCAGCAGGGTAGGCTTTGAGGGAAATGTTGAAGGGTGTTGCGAGAAGAGAGTAGTGGACGTGGCCTCCAATTTGCCATTGTTTGCGTCACACGAATTTGACATTGTGCATTTACAGAAGAAGCAGTCTAGTGGTAATTTGACGTGTTTTCCACAGCTGTGACCCGAGTTTGAATCCTCACGTCCGCATTTTTTGACCTTATGCTGGGTGGTTGCTTTGGGCAGCTATAGTGCGCAGCGTGGGTTCTAAACTCAGCAATCGGCGTTGTTAGATTTTGGGAGGCCTGTTTTAAATCTAGTAGTATTTTGGCGGTGGGTCCTCCTTATAATAGAAGTTGAATGAGGATAGCAACGAGTTTATAAAACTCGACCTCAGTCTAAGAATCCAATGATTATTATATCTGCGAGATAATTTTTTTCTCAAAAAAAAAAAGAAAAAGAATATGACATTGTGCAATATGAATATGACAATGTGCCATATGCATATAACAATGTGCGCATGCAGGGTCGTTGCTAAGGAAGCGGCGTTTCAGATGGAAAATGCAGCAAAGAGACTTGCTGGCGTGGCAGAGAAATGTGGTTTGACTGTCAATCCCCACACTTCAAATAGAGTCAACCCATCTTCGAAGTTTTCAGGTCCTGGCCCGCCTAAAATGGGCCCAGATCGGGACAACATGAATTGATAATACAAGGTGTGACTAGAAGATAAAAAACTTTTGTCAAGACCAAACCAAAAAAAAACGAACTTTTTGATTGCTAACTAGTTTGCATGTCAGTTAGATACTAAGATTGGGTACATAACCTCCACAACGACTAAAAAAAAAACTTTTGATTCATAAGACGAATGTCCACGTCAAGGATATTATCCAGATTGGTTGTTTAATGGTAGGAAAAAGGTTGTGCACCAGTCTAGATGAAGAAAAAGAAAGAAACCCAATGCATTTAAAATGCAACCCGGTGAAATTTTTAAGGAAAAAATTTTTTTTTGAAGACAAAAAATTGTTTTATTTGAGCGTATACCATATAGGGTGTTTAATTTAAAATTTAGATTAATATTCATCTAATTTTAAATTTTAATTTTTATAATTTTTGTTTTACAATTTTTAAATATAATTACACTAAACAAAAGAAGCCGGCTCCATTTTTTGGGTGTCTTCGGTCAATTTCTCTGGTTACCGAGTCTGCTGCACAGTCCTCGCCCTGGATGGCAACAGCTTCTACAAAATCCTAATGGAGTAATGGATCTTTTCTTTCAAAATTCTTAAGGAGTTTCACACACGTTTTTTTAATTGTCCGACTCTCTTACCAAATCCCAATATGTGACATAAAAGGTCACAATCTCATGAAGTATACATTTGTAGAAAATTTGGAATGTTAAATCCTTCCACCTTAGATTATCTTACCCCGTGTTTGGATTTGAAAAGACGTGAGAAAGAATGTGATGAGAAAGAAAATTGTGAGAAAAAAAAGTAATAGGAAAGAATTTAGTGAGAAAAAAAGTTGTTTGGATAAATTAAAAATGAGTGAAAAAGAAAATATTAAGAAAATAAGTTTATTGTTTAAATATGATGACAAAAAGATGAGAAAAAAAATATAACTTATTTAAAATGATCAAATTGCCCTTAAGTTAAAAGTTGTGGATGGATAAGATTTAAGAATATTTTAATAATTTTAACTTTTTTTTAAATGTAAAAAATTGTTGACGTTTTCTTTCTCACCATTTTAGTGAAAAAAAAGAATATGTGAGCCCATGAGAATTGATTATCTGTGCATTGAAATCAATTCTTACCCAAGGAACAATCTAAACATAAGAAATTTGATTGTTAGAAACTAATTCTTTTTCAATAAATTCTTTCTCACATAAATGAGACAATCCAAACGAGCTGCTAGAATCGAACTCAATTAGATGAATATGAAGAAAAGATTTATCAAAACAAGATAAAATTATCCTATCCTATAAATATAATAGCTCATTATCCAATGTCATATTTCCCCAAAACGCAAACCAATTAAGAAGTACAAAAGATATTTGAGGTTGACGAGGATCATTGAGAGGAGAGGATCATCATCTAAAATTTAAAGGGCTTGAATACAGATACTGACCCGTATCAAAATATATATATATAAATAATTTTCTTATTTTTAAATTAAAATTTAGATTTAAATAGATATTACGTTATAACATAAAAATAAAGATATTATATGATTTTTTTTAAAAAAAAATTTCCTTGAAATTTTTTTTACCAAAACGGTATAAAAATATTATTATTTTATTAAGGGTTATTATTAAAAAATAACATCATTTTTACGTTTTTTTTATAAATCTAATACTACTTTTAAAAATTAACAAATCTAGCACAGTTTAATTATTTTTTTACAAATCTGACACAATCTTTAACAATTAACAAATCTAGTATACAATCAGTTAAAAATAATCAAATCTCCAGTATACAAATATACACATATGACATTTAGACGTTTTAAACTGTACTGGATTTTGATATTCAATTATTTTTTAACAAATTTAACACATTTTCAGTTAAAAATAATCGAATTTTCAGTATGCACATATGTATATGTGACATTTAAGAGTTTTAAATTGTATTAGATTTAGACATAAATGTGTCATATATGTATATTAAGAGATTCAATTACTTTTAACTGATTATTTTTACTTGAAAGTGTATTAGATTTGTTAAAAAATAATTGAAATGTATTAAATTTGTTAATTGTTAAAGGTTGTACTAGATTTGTAAGAAAATAATTAAACTGTACTATATTTGTTAATTTTTAAAGGTGGTATTAGATTTGTGAAAAAACGTAAAAATGATTTTATTTTTTAATAATAACCCTTTTATTAAAAGAAAAATTTTTTGACTGTATTTTAAATGGCTGTGTTGGTGGCTATCATATACGACACTAAAAAGAAATTATATGATATATTAAAAGAAATTATACGACTTATGTATCCTGTCGTTAAAAATTTTTTTTTATTAATAACGCGTGTAACTAGTCATATAATTTTTTTACATGTCATATATTTTACTTATTATATCATATATATAATTACAAAACAGTTACTCGACAACCATATAAATACCTGCTTTTATTACGCAAATCATGTACACCTAACTTTTCTCCATTTAAAAGTAAGCAAGTGGTGGAAATTATAACCAGCAAGTAACCAGCTGTTTTTCTCTACTCTCCCACCATCCTCTTATCTTGCTCTTTTTTTTTTTTTTTCTCTTCCACACGCACTTGATCTCCAACACCCCAGTCTATCTCCATTTGCTCATAGCTATGCCCTTTTATTTCCCGTCATTTTCATTGGTTCTTTGTAAATGAATTAAAGCCAGTCGGGCATAATTCAGAAATATAATATGGTACATTGAGACCCCCAAAACTTCTTCCCATATTTTATCAGCGGTTCCCATAGAGATAGATAGTCACAGCACTGTTGTGATTAGCCTTCATTATGGCAGATGGTGCACCTCTCCTTCTTCTCCATGATCAGCCAAACTTGGACGTCCAAGAATCTGCTAAGCCTGAAGACAAAAGCAACTCATCACTGGATGAGTTGATTGAGCAGTGCATAGGAGGTTTTGGGTGGTCGCAGCTGATTCAGTCTATCCTAGTGTCGCTGCCTCGAGCGTTCGACGGACAGCAAACTTTCATAAGTGTGTACACCGATGCCGAGCCAACTTGGCACTGCCTTGCCAGTGACACCACCACGGCCATAACGTGTGAATCTCTATCAAGTTTGTGCAATCTTCCAAAATCTGCATGGAGCTGGGATGGACCAGCCTCCAAGTCCATCATATCCCAATGGGGTCTTGAATGTGCAAGTCCTTTCATCAAAGGCTTGCCCGCATCATCCTATTTCATGGGGTCAGTGTTAGGCTTGTTCATTCTCGCATCACTTGCAGATTCCTCTTTGGGTCGCAAGAAATTGCTCTTTCTATCATGTTTACTCATGTCTGTTGCTTCCTTTTCAACCATCTTCTCCACTAATATTTGGCTCTATTCTGCACTCAAATTTGTTTGCGGCATCGGCCGTGCATCCATTGGAACATGTTCTCTAGTATTGGTGAATGAAATGGTAGGCAGACACTGGCGTGGGATTGTGTCGGTCGTGGGGTTTCTTTTCTTCACTCTCGGCTACCTATCTTTGCCAATGATAGCTTATATACTCAGAGGATCTTCATGGAAAAGCATGTATTCCTGGACTTCTTTGCCAGCAATTTTGTATAGCGCCTTGTTTCTTTTCCTAGTTAATGAGTCCCCAAGATGGTTATTCATGCAAGGACGTCACGAGGAGGCTGTGGAAGTACTTAAAAGTATAGGTCTTGCGAATGATCTTAGAAGATTGAGAGAAATTGGGAAAGATAGCTCAAAAGCTACTGCTACTACTGATAATCCTAATATAAGTAATGACAATTTATTCTACTTATCATTGAAGAAGTTGTTTGAGAGAAAATGGGCAGTGAAAAGGGTATTGCTTGTCATGGTCCTGGGGTTTGGCATTGGAATGGTGTACTTTGGGATGCCGCTGGGAGTTGGGAGCTTCGGTTTCAACATATACTTGAGTGTCATGTTCAATGCCCTGTTGGAGATACCATCATATGGGGTCACCATATTCTTGCTAGAAAAATGCCACAGGAGAGCGGCGCCTTGAGTATCGCCATATGTTTGGTGGGTGGGGACAACGATAATAATGGAGGGAAGAGCGGAGCAGCACCAATGTCAATGCTGAAGATTTGGATTGAGATTGCATCATTATTTTGTGGGGTGACGGCATTCAATGTGCTGTTGGCATACACTGTCGAGCTGTTTCCCACGAGTGTGAGGAACTCTGCCGCGTCCATGGCGAGTCAGGCCCTCAATTTGGGTGCAGTTTTTAGCCCCATGCTTGTCTCGGCTGGCAGCCATAATGGGTCGACCTTCTTGTCGTTTGGTGTGTTTGGATTTGTGATAATTTGTTGTGGCCTCTTTGTTGTCTGCTTGCCCGAGACTAGGGGTGCACTTCTTTGTGAGACCATGGATGAGCAAGAGCAATATGAACTACCAACTTTGGAGTGCTAAACAATATGTCCATAAATTTGATCAACTAATGCACATCATTTTTTTTTTTTAGAACACTGGATGAGTGTGATAATTATTGTACTTAAAAATTTTCATTTCTAATAAATTAACTTTGTCGTATCTTATGTTTAATATGTGTTGGGTAGGAGATAAAAAATGGAATTCAATTAATGAACCAAGTGAATTGAATTCCATCCTCAAAAATAAAATAAAACATTTGCTTCAGGCAAGTGTTAACAAAAACAGGGAACGCAGTTTATTCATGATTTTTTAGAGGGTTAAGTGTTACATTCGGGACCAAATCGAGTATTGATACATGAAGATTAAATTAAGACTCAATGCAAAGCCTAAAAACCAAAAACTATGGCTAAGAAAAAAGAGCCAAAGATTAAATGAGCAATCAAAATAAATCATACTTGAGACACAGTGTTGTACTTGATATGTATGACACGTATATACTGAGTTAGTCTAATCCTATTGCAATGCACTCTTAGTATATGGATAAGATGAAGAAGGATTGAAGGGGTGGCCTAAAGTTAAAATATGCAACCAATTATATTATATTATTGCACAATAGTTAAGTTCATAATGACTCATGCTATTTTACTTTTCAGTAATTTTTGTTCTAGTTTCTTTCTTCTCCTGTTATCTACAAAAATAAAGAAAGAAATTTCTTTGGAGTTCTAATCAGAAAGGGGTGTAAGATTTAATGCCGTGTTTAGATTGTTAAAAAATTATGAGAAAGAAAATTATAAAAAAATAAGATTGTTTGGATTGATAAGAAAATTGTGAGAAAGAAAATGATAAGAAAGAAAATAAATAGTAATCTGTGAGAGAAAAAGTAAAAATTTATTATTTGGATTGATAAAAAAGTCATGAGAAAGAAAAAATTATGAAAAATAATATAATAATAATAATATTTTTTGATTAAAATTTTTTAATTATTTTATTTTCTCATCAAATTCTCTCAAACCAAACACACCTTGTCGTATGAAAAAAAAAAGGGCAAAAAGTAGTACGCCAAAATTTTTTCTTCAAAATTTTGTCTGAATGTAATAAAATTTTTAATTTTTATAATCTTTTTGATATTTTTTATAACAAAAATACGTATTATTATTTTTATTATAAAAAATATTACAATAATTAAAAAAATACAAAGAGATAAAATTTTGGAAAAAATTAAAATTAAAATTTTTAAATTTTAAAACAACACTTATTTAATTTTAATTTTAATTTTTAATTTTTTAATTTTGTAAATATAATTATATTAAATTAAAAACTAATTACATGTTTTTAGTAACGTATGAGCTCACTGTGTCTAAACAGTGCGGCTTTAAAACTGCCCTCAATTTCAAATGGCGTTGGGTCAGTTGGGCCCCCCATTCCTTTCCTTCGCCCTCACATGTAACAATTAATACCTTCTCTGTGTTTTTTTCAGCAAGATGATACCTTCTCTTCTCTAATTACTCGTGATTTTGATTTAATTTAATAATATTATTATTATTATGACTCAGCGATCGGTGCCGCTGTCCGTGGCACCGCCATCACCCCGACCCATTACTCTTGCGCTTTCCCTGCCGACTGATCCTCAGTGTGGCTCCCGGCGTCTTGGAGTTCATTTGCCCAACGTGACACTTGCCTCAAATGCTGCCGCCCGAGCTTTTATTATTGCCCAGGCCTCCTCCCGCTCCTGGGCCCCACGGCCACGGTCACGGCCGTGCAGAAGAGGACGAAGAAGAACTCATGGACATTGACGCTACTAGTAGTAGTATAATAAACAACCGGCAGCACCACCAGAAGCAGCAGCAGCAGCAGCAAGTGGCGGCACAGGGCATCGATCCGACGAAGATCCAGTTGCCATGCGTCAATTGCAACGCTCTTCTTGTATATAAAAAAAAAAAAAAAAACCTTATAAACGGTCAAAGCAAACCATTTGATTTGAAATTTTACTTTATCTGTAGAATTAGAAGTAGGTGTCAAAGTTATAGGTTAGCCATGCAAACAAAAATCATGCTTCATTTATTATTATTATTATTTTTTGTTTTCTTGGGAGCATGTGGCAAAACATTAGGCCCCATTAAGAGGCTCTTCTATTCAATTACCAATTTGAAAGGTTGTGCAAGTGCAATGGAAATGCTTGTGTGCTAAAGTCCAGAGAATGAGAGACTACATTTTACTCCCCAAAAAGGCAAGGGAAGTAGGAACTACTTAGAGACTCCAGCCAAACTTCTCTATTGAGGAAGGAAAGCTTTCGATTAGGTTTTCCATTCCATTATGGACTATAAGTTTATTGCATGGCTAGTTTATGCGTAAGAGAAGATTTCATTCTACAGCATCGCCAAATTGCTAGAGACTTACAGTCATTATACTTTCTTAGCATAAAGACTGGAGATTAAGGTTTACTTCATTGTTGTATGTGGCTGTCAATTTCACTGAAAATTGTTATTTAGATTAAAAATGCGAATGTAATTTTCTACAGTCCTGCAGCATTTACGTGCCACCTTCTCAATACGGGATTATATATTTTTCAATTTTCTTTCATTATGTTTTCCCTTTATTTTTCTTTCTACATGTTCTAATACTTGATGCACTTTCATATTACAAATAACTTTTCTTTTCATGAAAACTGTGTCCCAGTGCTGCTTCTGGGATGTTCAAGATTGTCAGACCTGCGGTTGGGGAGTCATTAAGGTATCAAAGTTGTTTGCTCAATTGAATTTATCCATTGCTTTTAACGAACCGTTCTTTCGTTCTTAGGGAAATGCCTCTGGCAGAGTTGAAAATCAAATATAGAAAATTGTCATCCTCGGAGAAGGCACGGAGCAGTTGGAAAGATGAATTTGAAGTTTCATCAAAGCAGGGATGCTGCGATAAGGTCAATTTTTGGTTAAAAAAGTGAAAAAAGAAGAAATGGATGGGATAATACTTCTGCAATGTTGAATCTTCAGGATAATAAATCTTTTTGAAAATGGGAAGTAGTGCATTCTCTGCCTTTTCCATTTCGATTATACCTTTTGCAGGTTTCTTATCCACAGTGCATGCATGGTGGCAATTGTAAACTTGGAGACTTTTGTACAGTTGGGAGGAGACTGCAGGAAGTTAATGTGCTGGGTGGGCTCATTCTCCCTGTTTGGGGTACTATTGAGAAGGTGCTTTCTAAGCAGGTAACAAAGGGCTTCTTTATTATTCCACTATGAAGTATCACTTCTCAAGTATGTTTACTCAGAACAGAAGATTAACTTTCCAAGCAACCGTCTTTACAGGCCCGGCACAGCCATAGGCGGCTCCGTGTTGTGCACTTAGAAACTTCAACTGATAACCAGTGGATTGTTGGGCTTCTTGTACCAAATGCTTCTCTCCATCTCTCTCTCTCTCTCTCTCTTGGTTAGTGTGCATGTGCATTCTTTCTGCCCAGGCTTGCCTTCGTGCACGCATATGCAGAACAGTCTTTTGGCATCTTTTTTCTTCCGTTACTGCTCTTGTTGCGTTGATACTGATATTGGTTGTTGTCAGAGCTCCTAAAAGTTATAATTTTGGGACCAATTTGGTTTGATAAACCTTCTCATGAACAAATTTTTTATGCACGTGTAAAGATATGTGAATCGCAACATCTTTTGGCAAAACTAAATTTAAAATTTATTTTAGGTAATCCTTTGGAATGAATAAAAAAATTGTTTCCTTAACTTGCTGCATTTGAAAGAGAATTTTTTTCATGGAAAGAGAGATTGAATAAAGTACTTGTAAGAAAAATTATCTTGTAGATTGGCAATAGGACCCTGAAAAGAACCAACAATTTTCTAAGATAAACAAAAATAAAAATTAATTTTCATGGCATTAAAACCCATAAACCCATTATTGTCGAGTACAAATTAAGTAGGCATCGTCGTTTTTAGTGAAGGAATTTAAACACCGATGTCGTATATTGAACTTTAACCAATAATTTTAAATTCCTTGAATTGATTTCATCCTTTTTTAATTGATAATATATTTTGAATAATTGTAATCAAATGAAAAATTTTCTGCATGGTTTTGACTATGACTTCACTTGGCTGCAGATTTACAGTGGGTTCAAGAAATTGGCGACAAAGGTAACAAAGAATGGTAGAAGGATGCGACATCGCACCTATCCTATCAAGTTGCTGCAGCTTTTTATGAATTTGGTTTTGAAGTCAAAGATACAAGCATTCTTAGCTCCGATTTTTGGCGTAAAATTTTGTATGTTTCAACATGATTTCATATACCAGAAAGACAGTAATCGGTTATCAGGCTCTAGGAGTCATAGCATCCACTTGAACTAATTCGTGTAATTGAAAACATATTTGTCAATCCAATTGACGGCTCGAATGGAGATTCCTTTTTTCTCATGTTGATTCGTTCAGTCTAATGCTGCTGCTAAGGGAGAATTTTTACAGTATCCAGCATTTTCGTGGCAAGCAACTGGGAGATTTTTGAATAACTAAACAAACTTTTGAGCATTTATTTAGTCTGGAGGTATCACTATCATGGATGAGAAGGCCTATTCCTTGGAGGACAATCGCCTGAAACATACAAACGAGAATCCTGTAAATTTTAACCGAGTGTTTATGACAGAACCATTAAAAAAAAAAAACACTCAAACACAACCGGAAAAAAAATACAATGATGCTCACGAGCAACTGCAGTTGGTAGTCACATCCAGCACACCTTATCAGAAACACATCTTAGCTTACATAATTGTGTTTGGAGCATCAAAAACGTCAGATCAGCACACAAAAGAAGCATCAACGTGGCTGTCACCGCAGTAAAGGCCGGGTTGCTGCTTGAAGCCCTGTTGCTTCAGCATCTTCCTGGCCCTCAATACAAGCTCCTGATTAGAAACTGCACCATCTGTCTCAACAATTATAGTCTGTATGGCATTGCTTAGAGCTCCATAAGCTTCACTCGAATTTCCCGAAGGACTGGCATCAGCGGAAGTTTGGTCAGTCTGGCAGCCACTAATCAGTATCCCATTATCGGGCAATGAGCGCTTGGTTGGCCCAGCATAAACCTCTTGCTTGCTGCCCAACGGTGTCTCCAAAGCAGGCTGCACATATCCCTCATCATTCTCCTCTAGCTTATGTTTGAGAAATTCCTGAGCCAGATTGCCGACAATTCCTAGGAAGCCACCATCCTCACTTTCTCCACCTCCATGTTGAATTTTGTTCATAACAAACTTCATGAACTTCTTAACCTTTGGGCTTGCGTCCTCTCCAAAGGCATCAAACAGAGTTGGCCTCAGCTTTCCAACATCTATGTCATCTTTACCTGTTTTTTGCTTGAGTATCTCTATGAGAGTTGAAAGAGGGAGAGATCTACTTTTTACATAGCCTCGATCACCATACTCTGCGTCAACTGACCCGTAGTCAACATCTTCCTCATCCCTTTGGTGGTGACGATGGTGGCGCAGTCCAGAAGGGAGATGAATCCCACGGGATTCAAATGCATCTTGCACAGTCTCGTGCAAGAAGCTTTTGAATCCAAATCCAGAGCCTGACTCCTCCTCTTGACGCCTAGTGCTGTCTCCAATTTGCTCTTTAGCCTCATCAATGAGGCCTCCGCTGTGACATGAATCTGATACAATTGTTAAGCGACAGCCTTCTGGAACCTGGTCCACAAGATCCCTGAAATCATCATCTGCTCATAACCACCCAAAGCAATGGTTAGCATGTCAAATTGCTTAATCATCACTCTTCACCTCATTATAATTCAGATAGTTCTCAAAAATTTAACTAAGAGACAACAATAATTAGGAAGACTTCCTTAATTACCCAAGCATATGAATTACAAAGACTACTTATGATGTACCAAAAAAAAAAACTTTCTATGTTCTGAACACTGGAACAGAAAGGAAGAAAGAAGACCAAAAAATAAAAAGAAGAAGAAAGTCTAGTAGTCATCACAAATATTAACCAATACAACAGACAAAAAACTCTTCATAAAGCCTAGCTGATTCTAATGTTATAACTGTACTTCAATGTGTATGATGGCTATGGTTTTTGAGCAAAAGATTCCACTTTTTAAAAATCCTTTGGCCGAATGAACTAATCGGACTTGTTGATCAAACATGCTTAAAGAATTCAACCAGTTGGGCACTGTCATAGAAACCCATAAGAACAGCATCAAAACTTCAGTAGAATCATCACTCCAATATCATACAAAATGAGCACAACAATTTTCTTCCATTCTATCACTCAGTTCAAAACAAATCACTGCTGTCGAGACTTCTCAGGGTCCCTTAATTTCATCATAAAAAGCACAATGTATCATCTCCTTCATTGGTCGTCTTTGCTTTTACTTTTCTAAACACCTGTGGGTAATTTATATTCAACTTTATGTTCCACATGGGACGATGCATCGCAGTGGGTTACTTTCTTGGTATAATGGAGTAGAAGCATTCATCACACTCAATTACGCACGAAACCAAATGAAAGAACAAAAGCTAGAACCTTTATACGCTCAACAAAATTCGATTGCAGAGATTGTAGGCATTCTAGTGAAAGCAGATCCTAGAATTTCAGAAATAAAGAACAACAAAATAAACCCAAAGCATGATCAAACAGGTAAAACTAATGCAGGAGAGGCATCAATTGGATCACTTCACGTCCCCCCCCCCCCCTTTTTCTAAACCCCATCAAGGGGCAAAACCTTTTCAGAGATCTGTAGCATATCAAGCAAAACACGCATCAGCACTTCGAATTACTACAATCTACTACACTTAAAACAAAACAGATTTGTTTTCTCTTTTCATGAAAAAAGAAAACCCCCACAAAGATAAGGCAGATAGCAAATCAAACAGATCAGATCAGCATAAATGAACAAGTAAGCCTTTTTTATATTTAGAAAACAGAGGGGGGGGGGGGCAGGGATAGCAAAAAGACGATGAAGAGGGAAAAAAAAAAAAAAAGATAACAATTTTAAAGATCAAGATCAAGATTTGGAGCAATCAATCTTTGAAGAAGAAGGATTGTTGATGTGGTAGTAGTAGTAGGGTAGTGTAGTACCAGTGATGAGATTCATATCACAGGGGACAATGCACTCATCGTAGCCGGTGTCATCGTCTTCGCCGGACTCAGCGGGAAGCCTAGTCCCGTGGCCACTGTAGTGAACAAAGAGAAAGTCACCTGGTTCGGCGGACTGGATCAGATGGGTCAGAGCCCTTCTGATGTTTTTACCAGTGGGTTGAGTGTAGGAGTCGTCGGTGTCAATCAGAACAGTGATGTCTTCTTCGCTGAACCCGTAGCGATCGATCAGACACTGATAGATCCTCCTGACGTCGTTGACGCAACCCTTCAGCTCTGCCTTTGTTCCTGTGTAGTTTATTCCTATCAACACTGCCTTCTTTCCCATTTCTTCTTCTTCTTCTTCAACCTTTCTTTCACCTTCCTCCTTCGAATATTATTATTAATATATTATTTGGGCTTTTTGAGTTATTCTTCTTTGCCTCTGTTTTTCTGGGGGGAAGGCTTGATTGGGGTTGCTAACTTTCGGCTGATGATACACAGAAAAAAAGTAGGAGAAGATGACGAAGACAGCATAAGATCAGAGAAAAATAAGGGAATTTAAGATGTGGTTTCTCTTTGCGACCTAAGTTGGTTTGTCACCAGCAGGGCCGAGCCTCGCTCGGTCGAGTTTGTCATTTATGAGATAATTGAATGAGACGTTGCAAGCCGATTAATTTAATTTTAATTTTGTAGATATGATGAACCATATCATTGTGATATATTTATTTTTATTAAAAAAATTTATTAATATTTTTTTTTGTGGGGAAGATTTTTGAGTAAGTAATTTAAAAAAAAAGGATGAGTATTTTATGCCTTATTGATAAAAATAAAAAAATAAAAAAATTTAGAAAACAACAAATGACAGACATTTACCTTATAATTTTCTTGGTTCTCTTTGTTTATGTGTTTTTCACCTCAAAAGTTTTTTTTTTTTTAGGTTTACATAAAAGGTCATTGGGTGGTGTCGATTTTACAAAAAAAAAAAATAAAGCATTGTCTTTTTCTTTTGTTTATTTAGTGGGCAATAGTGCCAATACATTGGAACGTTGTGAAAATAAGAAGACGAAGAGTAGGTATATCGCAAGTTCACTGGCAATAAAAAAGGGGAAGCGCCGGCGCGGCCCCCCGCCCCCCGGGGGTGGTAAGAAGAATAAATTTCATTGATACGTGATATTTTTTTTAATAAAAAAATATATTATACGTAAGTCAACGTGTAAATTGAAGTGAAAGTTCATTTATTAATATTCTTATTCAATTTTATAATTGGTGTCTTCATCAATCTCTTCAGTAAAGAGAACCCATCATCTAAAAGTTAATGGGGATGAACGAACTCCTCTTCAATCGATTACAATATTAATAAGTTTACAATTAGTACTATGTGTGAACAATTAAACTGATAATAAAACAAAAAACATGACCTTCAAAATGCAGTCGCTAAAACTCAATTCCAAACCATACATACATGATTAAGTTACTACTTTGAATAGTTATTTATACGTGGTATTATTGATATGTTACAAGAACAAACTTATACGTGTCTGCGTACCTGAAAAATATTCAAAAGCACCCGGGCGGTGGCGGTAAACAGGGAACTGGAAGGACCTACAACTACAACATTACAAATCTTGATCGATATAATTGAAGCTTTAACATGGGGGGCCTCCGGGATTCAAACTTAGAAACCAAGGGTCCGTCCTCCTCCTAAGGGGATAAGGATTTTTTTAATCCTAAACCTTTAGGTTTTTTTACGTTTGAGTCCTAAACCTTTTTAACATTTCATTTGAGTCCTAAACTTTTTGATTTTCTACCAAATTAGTTCCTCTGTTTAACAAAAGTGATCAATATATTAAAAAATAATTTTAACTTTACAAAAAATTATTTAAAAAAGATTAAATATATGAATTGAATGTCTTTTTTGTAAAAAAATATACATGTTGCCTATTTAATTCGTATATTTGTTGATTAAAAAAATATTTAATATGCATATTTTGTTGATGAAAAAAATATTTAACTCATGTATTTAAGCTTTTTTAAATAATTTTTATTAAATTAAACTCACTTATTAATAGATTGACTACTTTTCGTAATTTAAAGGACTGATATAGTAAAAAATTAAAAGATTTAGAACTCAAATGAAATGTTAAAAAGGTTTAGGACTCAAACGTAAAAAAATCTAAAGGTTTAGGACTTTAAAAATATTTATCCCTCCTCCTAAGTCCTAACTAACAAAGCGTCAAGTCAACCCCGTATTTTGCTGCAAGCAACGGACGGACATCCGATCTTACTCTTAGGAAAAGTGCGCGCTACAAACTGCATTTAGGAAGAAAATTAATTGCTTAGTGAGCACATGAAGAGGGAGCAAAGCCGACCCTCCCCGCCTGGAGGTCGAATTCCCAGAGGTAGTTCTGCTGCATAATATTGCCTATTGTATGCATACCATCCTCATTTCCTGAAGCCACAATTCCCAAACACTCGACCTCATTTTCCACCTCAGTCACAGAGTTTCTCACTGGAGGCCTCTGTTTGGCCCCATCCCCAAAAGGGAACACCAACCTTGGCACCATTGATTTGTCGAATCCTGTGGAGTTGAAGCAACACTCCATCGGTACCCCCGGCACCTCTATTCTTTGGAGCCTGGCCACTGGTGGGATCAGTGCGTCCATTACGAGCCTGTAAGCCGACTCTGTCAACTATATTGGTGTTGTTCCCGAATCAAGAACTGTGGGAGTCCCACATTCTTCATTCTTGTCTACTGGCACTGCTTTGAACGTCTCCTCCCCTACCAAGATTCCGGTGACATTCACCACGTAAAACGGGCTGAATGACTCAAGCTCGAGCTTGGTGTATTGAAGGTGTCTCCGTCTGGACACTGAAGCTAACAGCAACGACTTGGGGTGGATTTTGCTACCAAGGCCGAGATAGTTGAACACGTTCTTGTGGTGCAAATGATTAACCAGGCAGTAGCAGAACTTCTTTCCAAACCTTCAATAGCTTTAACGGTGAAAGTGTCATTGCCGTAGCCTAAACCCAACACACCAGCTTCTGCCTCAAACCCGTGATGCCGGTTGGTGCAACCAAAGACCATATCAGGTAATTGCATCTTCCTACCATCTATCAGCCCTACTGTTATAGTCTCTTTGGCAAAGAACCCACCGCCAATGCTCCACTCGCATAACTGTACATGCATCGTGACTGGTGCAGTCAATGAAAATCCTTAAGAGTGTCATGATATATGGTCAGCGACACGATGTGTTCTTTAGTTGATCAATCAGTGATACGATTTGAATCTCGTTGATTGCAAGATGGACTAACAATGCTTTTTGGTAAGGATCACAATTCATAAATATAGAAAGAGCAAAAAAAGATTAAATATACACATCCATATTACCTGTAATTATAGGAGCACGGAGTTGATGGACTAGGACAATAATCAACGAAACTGAGATGTTGGAGCTGAATTTTACACATGTTTGATGAACAAGGAACTGGCTTAAAAGAAGAAGAGAAATCAGCTTGAAACACATGATTGTGGTTGCTAAATCTGGGACAATGCCTACCACATCTGAATTTGCCCATGGTCCATGTCAAATCGCTCCCTGTACCCACGGCCAACAAAAACTTCTTTGGCGGGGTTCCAACTTCAAATGGGACAAAGTATTCACCTTTCCCATAGTCCTTACCTGGGATCATTGGTGCTTTAATGCTGCTGATATTACTGGCCTTCCGTACTAAAGGGCTCTGGCCAATTAGTCGTCTTTTACGAGTCTGGGTGATTATTTCCCGGCGTACCTTGTCCCCGTGGATGAGATCCTTCAGGCATTCGAGCCCAGTTTTAGGCCTCCTATTGAGCCGAGGGTCATGCCTGTGTATTAGTTCTATCCTCATTGCATTGGCATCAGCATCAAGATGCTCATCAACATTATTATGTAGCATTATCGTCAAACATGGAGAAGGCCAACAAAAAGGAGATCAAGAAAAGGGCCATACTTCTTTCCATGCCCATCATCACGTTCATAAATTACCTACTTTGAATCGGGGTTTATGATCAAGAAATAACAAAAGAAAAAAAAAAGAAAAAGAAAAACTAAATCAAAGTAGGAGACAGATCGAGGAGGTGCCTAAGGGTTTTCGCCAGCATCATGTTATTTTTGTCAGACGCTGTTTGGAACATGGGGTTCTGCCCATCTGAGTAAGTATATCTATTTACGCAACTGATATTTTAAGTTTTTGTATGGAATGGTTTGTATTTTTGCTTAATTTTTGGGCTAAATATGATGAAAGATAAGTGTTTTTATAAAGAACTGTAGTTTCCCCGTTAAAAAGGAAAGGATCTATATGTACGCCTCTCCTCCTAAAAACCATTACCTGTGGTTTTGATTATATATTTGCAATAAATGTTTGTAAATAGAAGAACACAGAGTCTCGCTCACATATGTTACACAGCACATATTGGGTTAGACAGGTCTAATTGCTCTCTAATTTATCTCGGATTTTGTACCCATTTCATCGATAGTCATTTTGACCATCTAATTTGTAGGTCATTAGTGCCGATTAATTCTTCTGCTTTATACAAGTATTTTCAACGCATTTGCGTTCGCTCTATGTATGAAATAACTACGTATTAATACAACAATTATGTTTCGGTCAAAAAAAAATATGTTACAGAGCACAAGAGATGCCAAATGCCATAGCCAAAATATCTTTGATGATCATGTTAAAACAGACAGATTGAAAAATTCGTGGTCACAACCGTGCAACAAAAGGAATTTATGAATGCGGGGCTTTGTAAATACCCTAACAGCTCATTTCTCATGGGGGTCATGTTGACAAGGAGAGGAGTCAGCAGCTAGCCAAAGAATCTCCAATCCCATTGTTTCCAGTCAGAAAATGGAGTTCCACAGTAGCAGCACACCACGATGTCCTAAAATAACAGTTATTCTATATATACCTGCGAATGTGCATGAAGTGATAGCCAGTCACCATGAGGCCTAACTGCTCAGATCACGGAATATAAAGACGTGTTTCTAGTTCAAACATCAAATGCAGACACAGCAGGAGTCTACACGGACAGGGAGCCATTTCCACGTACACTCGGGGAATTTGAGCGAGCTCTTAATTAATATTCTTGATTATTAACCAACAATAGAAATGAATACGAGGTGTTTTTCAAAGCCTTAATGAAGGGAATAAGGACCTTCGAGGTACACTTTTTTCTCAAATCGCTAGCGTATAATGAATGAAAACCAACCATATATATGTTACAGGGGGTTCAACAATCGGAATCATTATATTTCTTGCAAAAATATTAACGGAGCAGTTCCGATGTCAAAGTTGAGTTTTGTGCAGCATGCAGCATGAAATAACCATCGCAAGTTCTCTCTGCTTCAATGCATTAAACTGCAATGACTGAAAAAAGGATCTCTTACTTCTTTTCTCCTTTTCCTCTTCAGCAATTGCAAACTGATGAGCAGTTCTAGAAGACTCCTGTTCGACCTCAAGTAATGCTTGTAATATGCAAAACCCAATGAACAATTTCCTATATTTTGACTTTATGAGCACACACGGAGGGGAGCAGGGCAAACTGCAAATGGATCAAATTTCATACTTTGTTTAAATTTCAAATTGCATATTAGGGTAGAGATCTGCAGCCAGTGGAGACGCAAGCAAATAAAAGATCTAGCTTACAAGTGGGCGCAGATGTCATGGAGTTCCCAAAATCAAATGTCAAACTTTTCCTCTCTTTTCACTTTTAGGCTTATGGATTGTAGTGTATGCAAAAATTGAAAGAACGTGGTTAGTAAACATATGGTTTCCAAGGCAATGGAAAAATAAGATCAATATAAATGAATGGCGTGCAAACAATAACAGAGAAAAAACATGCCAACAACTTCCAGAATAAAGAAATCTTCTTGTCATGAAAATACAAGAAGGGCAAGATTTATTAGATCTCATCCATTCAAACAGAGAACATCAAGGCAACAGAAATTCTTGCAAAGCTGGAGGATACAAAATTGTGATATAAAACTCCGAAGTTCAACAAGTTTTTACCCTCAAATTTCACCAACAAACATCTAGCACTTACCATAAAGATGACATGATTAGAGCTTCTTAAGAATGGCTTTCAGATGTGGTTGAAGAGTAGTTAGATTGGTAGCCATTTGAACCACGTAAGACAAATCTCCATTTAATAATTGAAAAACACGACTTATCTCCTTCACCTGCCAAACCCAAAAAAAAAAAAAAAATGAAGCACTTTCCAATGTTTACTCTTGAAAAAATTTCAGAAAGAATTGGTTATTAAGAAGCAACCAAAAAAAAAAAAAAAAACGACAAGCATCATAAATGACATCTCTAAAGACAGAGCCATGCCTGTCCTGCTTTTAAAGTTCTTGTTAGCAAAGTAGGGCCATATCAATTTCACAAAATGTTTACCACAAAACGGAAAATAAGTTATATTTCTAGAATGCATTATAAACCATCCCTCTAAAGTATGAAATAGAGGGAGCATATAAACAATGACCAGGTTTACCCTCGGTGAATGAACGGGAGTGAAAACCATTCAAGGCAAGGGCAATCCCACAAAACCTTCATTTCAACAGTCACTGCAGTTTGTAGCATAGGTTCTGCATGCTTTAGATTGAACAGAAAAGGACCACAGCATCACAAGCAGGCAGCAAAATATCAGAGAAGGGTAGAAATAAAAAGGCAGAAGGGGAAGCTTCCTGCTTTACTTGGAGCAACTCCACCACTGGTGATGTAAAAAGGGACATAAGACTCAAAATGCAACGTATATACAATACAGAAAGGGCAAAAAGAGCAAAGCTTCCCGATGATGAAGCTATTCACAGGAATGATTTTGTGCTGCCAGGCAGAGTCATCCAATGAATGAGAGAGAATTGCCCAGTACATTGGACATGCCAATTGATCAAAAAGATCATATATGAAACAGATCACCAACAAACAGAAACAAGGGAATACAGAGTACTATTGATGATGTTAAATAATAAAAGTAAAGACATTTAAATTAGTACCTTAGAAGCATTGCCCACCAGCTGACTCTGAAGATTGACAATCTTGTTTTCTGCATTATATGTCCCCTTCTGGAAAAACAAATTTCAGCGTTAATCAGTAAGAATAACTAACTTAGGCCACATAATTTACATTACTTTACATCACAAATAAACATGATTCTTTAACAAAAAGCCAGCCAAAAATTAACCAAACATAAACAACCAACCTGGACTTCAACGAGGCCAGTGCTCTGGGAGATGACAACGTCGACGGAGCCGTCGGGCTTGGGCCTCCAGTAGCCGCTCTCCGCATGCATCGGCTCGCCGGAGCTGAGCTTCCATGTCTTCTGGGTGTATGCTATCACGGGCTTTCCTGGAATGGAGGAGAAATGGAGCTCCTCCCCGTAGGCGAAGGAGGATATGGTCGGATAACCACCCTCCCCTTTTCCCCTCCATGTTCCCAGCAGGTACGACAGCGGTGCGATCGCCGGGTGCACCGCTGGCGGTTGTGTTGGTGGATGCGGTGGCGTCTCAGCGTCCATTTTACACGGCCGGCCCACGAGAACTAAACAACAGATGTAGACGTAGATTGCAGAGCAAAGCTTTTAGCTTCCACTTCGGTTTTTTTGGGCCTCGACCTTATCAGAGTAATACTTTATCCATCCGTACGTCTGACTATATATATATATATATATATATATATATATATATATTGCAAAAAAAAAAATTAATTAACTCTCAATCTGACAATTTTTTTTAATCATTCATAAATTAAGGGAATAAAAAAATTAAAAGCAATAATTTAACATTCTAAAGAAAAAAAATAAATAAATTTCTCCCCTCTTTAAAAAGAAAAAATTACTCCCAAATATCTTTTTTAACTTAAAAAATACTTATAATACATTTTTTTGTTTTTTCTGAAAAAAAGAAAAAAAATTATTTTCATATTTCGTTTATATTTTCTTAGAAATAGAAGCAATACTGGGAAGCAGATCAAAAAAAAAAAAAAAGAACAATCACATTTAATTGCTACAAAATATTCCAGTATTACTGTGATGGATGAGACCACCATTAATTTCCACTATTTTTAACAAATAGCAAAATAACAATCCCTCGTGTACCAAGAAATAAAAAAAAAAAAAAACAAAATATGCACCAATTTAAACCAAATAAAAAAAGGGGGAAAACAAAAAAGAGAGAGGATAAAACGGCCAGCCAACCCTTTTTCACGGCTTATTATGGCCTTTTCCCTCTCCCCTACCTTCCTTCCCACTCTCCACCAACTTTGTTAATTACTAGTTTACACTAATGTATATACTTCTAGTAGCTGCATGCGCAATATTAATAATCAGTTAATTAATAACAACCAATTTAAAACAATTAGAAACGAAAGACCCCCCGCCCCCCGTTTATAATTTAAATTGATAATCAAATTGTTTTTTTTTTTCTACAATTTTATTCATTAATATTACTTAGTAATAATAATAAATATTCCCCACAAAAGCCTCTCACTGTTTTGAAAGGACAAGGACAAAAGAACGTTCAGAGGAGTCTCTAAGAACAACACAAATCCATTTCCTGTTATTTGAGGATGGCAGGCGGCCTAATCAATCTCTCATTCTCATAGCATGACATGGCTTCCTTCTAGCTTTCCATCCTGACCCAAAATAACATCACATTGCTCCCTTTTCAATCTCTGCAATTACATGCAACAGCAGGCAAAGGACCCCTTCTATTGTTCCATTCCAAAGCCACCGTGGGCTAGGAGGCTAAATAATAAACATGACCACCACCACCGCCATCACCCTGTAGCCCCCCCCGCCATATGCCATGTTTCTTTTCTCTTGTTAATGCACGATATTCTGGCACGTCTTGTTTTCTTTCCCGCTTCTTGTTTATTTTCTTCCCTTTCTTTTCTCATTATAATTGGCACTTCTCTGATTAGTTTTTCTGGAAAATGCACGATTTTTCTTTGTCTTCGTGTTTCGTACACGCTGTGGTAGTCATCTGTTATCCTACAACCTACCTACACATCCAACAACATTTGTGCACACAAGTGGGATATGCAAGAACATGAAAAAATGGGATTCAAACATCCCACCTCCACATTAGCATAAAACATATATCTACATTAAAACAAAATTGGTTGTGCAATAAACTTATGATTGCGATGACGATGATCTATCTGTGCCCACCATAACCCCAAAAAAAGAAGGTGGCAGAGATTACATAGGAATCTAATGGTCTTCTGTTTGTCATAACAAACCATTGAAGCTTCTTGTACTTTGACACAATTAAGCTGTTTACAAACAATGCTTAGTTGATCTTCGTTTATCTTCCCCATTGGCTGCTCTTGCTGTGATAGAGAGATAATGGGGTAGCCTCTTGTCCTTTCCTCGTGTGCGTGACATTGACAGCATTGGCATGTCCGCTGTTAAATTAGGTGGATTGGTCCTTCAATTTCAACATCTTATATATATATATATATATATATATATATATATATATATATATATTTTTTTTTTTTTTTTCACTTTTGTGAGGTTTCCTCGTGTGCGTGACATTGACAGCATTGGCATGTCCGCTGTTAAATTAGGTGGATTGGTCCTTCAATTTCAACATCTTAAATTTTCAGGACTTTATTATTTAAATTAGGTGTTGTGAAGTAATTACATCATCTGAAATATTTGGTTTCTTGTTTTGTTTGTTTGTTTTTTTTTTTTGGGATACGCATTCATACATCATCAGGAATTTTTCAGTTTAGGGATTATTGTTGGTGTCGGCCCCAAAGATGGCATCAATGCCTATCAAGAAGCCTGATTTTTCTGCCCTTGTACGTCCTCCTAACTCTTCTTAACACATATGTATCGTCTACATTTATCTCATCCCATCATTGACAGATCATACAAAGTCATTATTATTGTTAGAATTACAATTCGATTCTCCTCCTGTATATATATACACATCACCCTCAATATATTAATTGAGCCCTTGATAGTGTAAATTACATGCTATGTTATGTTAGGATCACCCCTCGTTTCATTTTAATCGTTTGCTTGAAGCAGATGATCACGAACTATGTTCCAGAAGAAGAAGCAGAATATGAATCAACAAAGACGAGCGATCCCAATGTGACCTGCAATCCTGCCTATCCTGACCTTAATAAGAAGGCAGACCCAGATAACTCGGCCTGCAGTCCACCAGGGGGAACTGGGTATACCAGGATCACGGAAAATGTGATTGCTAATCCCATCTTAGACCCCAAGAAGATGGATCCACTGATCAAGCCTGTTTCCAATTCAAGTAACAATAACCGCAGGCTTCCAAGCCCTATAATGTCTTCTAATATTACACCATCAACAGCTTTGAGTCCACAAGCTGCAATGCCAGCAAACACAAACACAAATGCAAGTGAAATGAAGAATTTCAGTGCCCGTAGTGACAACCTAGAGAGCTCCAGTGCACCTCTTAGGCCCCACACAGGTGGTGACATTAGATGGGATGCTGTCAATATGATCAGTACCAAGGGTTCAATTGGTCTTAGCAACTTTCGGCTCCTCAAGCGACTTGGCTACGGAGACATTGGGAGCGTCTATCTCGTTGAACTTAGAGGAACCGGTACTTACTTTGCCATGAAAGTGATGGACAAAGCTTCTCTTGCCAGTAGAAACAAGCTTTTGAGAGCGCATACGGAGAGGGAGATTCTTGGACTTCTTGACCACCCATTTTTGCCTACTCTTTATTCTTATTTTGAGACAGATAAGTTTTATTGCTTGGTCATGGAGTTTTGCAGTGGAGGCAATCTTCATTCTCTCCGACAAAAGCAACCAACCAAGTGCTTTACTGAGGAAGCAGCGAGGTATGTATTGCCTCTTCTTCCCTTTTGCTTTCTTCCGTCTCTTGCGCTTTTTTTTTTTTTTTTTGTAACCCTCACTTCTCGCTCTTATGTATGTTTCCTTTCACTTCTCCTTTATAATTGGACTTCAGCAAGCATTCGGTTAGCCTTTGCATCTTTTACTGTGTCAATGAAATGAACCTCGTGTTACCAGCGGAGTTATGCAGTGTGCAATCCATGGTGCTGGTCTCGTCCATGTACAATCTTCCTTCTGTGATTTTGTGTGGAAATTTCTGCTAATTGAACTGTTGTGCTATCACTCAATGACAAGCACATAATCTAATGCCATATGCGACGAGCCAAAAATATTTACATTGCGAAGAACTAACCTTAACAATGTTAACACTATGTTATGCATGTGCTAATCATGACTCTCAACACCAATAATTTGCATATTGAGCATATATGCCTGCACAGTATCTCAAGCTCAAAATGGAAATGTTATTTCAATGACTAAGTTCTTTGTTGGAATTGAACCCCTAATTGCAAGTTTGCATAGTGGAAATTGAAAATGAATGAAATGAATTCAATGGTTTTTGGTTTTTGTTTGCACAGGTTTTATGCATCAGAGGTGTTGTTGGCACTCGAGTACCTGCATATGTTAGGCATAGTTTACAGGGATTTGAAGCCAGAAAACGTTCTGGTAAGGAATGAGGGTCATATCATGCTTTCTGATTTTGACTTATCCCTCCGTTGCTCTGTGAGTCCAACTCTCGTCAAGTCTTCATCTGCACGCCTAAGCAATGGCAGCGGTGGTGGAGGCATTTTGGATGACGAGTTTGCAGTGCATGGTTGTGTGCAACCATCAAATTTTTTTCCCCGGATCTTGCCTAGCAAAAAGACCCGCAAAGCTAAATCAGACTTTGGCCTCAGTGTGGGAGGCGTCCTTCCAGAACTGTTGGCAGAGCCAACAAACGTGCGATCTATGTCGTTTGTTGGCACACACGAATACTTAGCCCCAGAGATCATCCGAGGGGAAGGCCATGGCAGTGCAGTAGACTGGTGGACTTTTGGCATCTTCTTATACGAGCTGTTGCATGGAACAACTCCATTCAAGGGCTCAGGAAACCGAGCTACGCTTTTCAATGTTGTAGGCCAGCCGCTGCGATTTCCAGAAACCCTACAAGCTAGCATTGTGGCTAGGGATCTCATAAGAGGTCTTCTGGTGAAAGAACCGCACAAACGAATTGCATACAAAAGGGGTGCTACTGAAATAAAACAGCATCCATTTTTTGAAGGAGTGAACTGGGCCTTAGTCAGGAGTGCCCTGCCTCCCCACATACCTAAGCCTGTAGACTTTTCACAGTTTGCAAGCAAAGAGACTCCTCCAGCAGACAGAAAGGTGACTGAAACTGGAACAGGGAAAGGAAATGGTAGTCCAAACTCTAGTGATTCTTCTTACATAGAATTTGAATACTTTTAGGAATAAGACTCAAGTCCTCCTGGGTATAACATATAAATCAAATTTTTCCTGGGGAAAATTTGACTTGTACAAAGAAAATTGTGACATACTAAAACATTCATCTTGAGGGTACGTCTAAGACAATGTTAACCAAAATTCTGTTGATTCTTTTACAGGCAAGAAAATAAAAGTTGCATAAGAAACAACGGTAGTGGTGCCATCCTCATTTTTCCTCTTCTGCCTTATTCACTTTTTTTTTTTTCCTCGGTCAGCTGCTGCTGCTGGTCCTTTTGCTCTTTCTCTGCAACAGTCATATGTCATTTTTCACAGCTCTCTCTCGACTGTGGATCCCCAAGATTTGTTGGAGAATAGCCCGCATTGGAAGGACGAGCACATATTTATGCTTTGCCCTTATTGCAATGATTGAAAAAAATGTTTGTTTCAATAAACTTGAGAGAAAGAATTACCCTTACAGAATTTGTGTTGCCTGATTTTTTATTTGAGTGTAATGAGTTTTTAACTTTTTATGATAACAGTAGTATTTTTTATAATAAAAAATAATATTTTTTTTTATTAAAATAAATATCATTGTGATTACAAAAAATCATAAATTTGTTACATTTATACAAAAAATCAGGAAGTAAAAATTTAAAAAATGTAATGATACTCTAACTTAAAAGTGGAAATACAAAATCATGGATGAGAAGATATGTATTAATCCGTGAAGAGCGGTGATCATTTATTTAATATTTATAAATGTGCAACAGCTATAAAAATATTATTATGATAAAAATTTAAGATACACTTACTAAAACAGACAATTAATAATGATAATCATAAAATTCCGAATCCTGAAATTTGGGATCTAACACAATGAGCATAATAAACTCAGAACGTTGCCCTGAACTATGAGGCCCAAATTACCTGAATGGATAAATTAACCAGCAGCATGGGCGGCCGACTTGGAGCAATGCGTAACGTTGGGATTAAGGTCTGAAGAGATGGAACCCAAGTTCTCTCGCCTCCTTGGAACATGGGAACGTTGAATGGGGGCCTCTGTAGCAAAGGTATTTGTATGGCGGTGGCTTATTTTATTATTTTCTGCAAGATCTTCAACATCATAATGACCCCCAACAAACTTCAACATCTCAATTCTCCTGCAAAGCATGATTAATTTTTAGTTTAATTGAATTTAGTTAGAAAATATGTTGCTTGTACCGTAACCACCCAAGGCCTTGAATATCAAGTATAAATAATGAATATATGTTTTTTTATTAATTAATTAAAGAATGGAGAATGCTAAACCCGCAAGCCTAGGTCGCGACCTTTTTCTTGTTTTTTTTTTTTGAAAACTAAAATGACTTGTCAGACCCCAATAGTTTGTTGCCATATGGAGCATTGTTAGTCTCTTCGCTGGTGATATTTTGAGGCGAAATAAGAAGAGGGTAGTTATATATTTTGAGGGTTTTGTTTTGAAATTTTATTTTGAGTGAAATTATAATTGTTATTTTTAAAATTATAATTAATTTTTTTGAAATATAAAAATATTAATTATTTTAAAAATATTAATTTTAATTTTAAAAATATTAATTTTAATTTTAAAAATAATAATTTTAATTTTATTTAATATAAAATTTGACATACAACTTATCGGGCTACGTACATTTATTCAAATAAAAAGTATAAGTTTCTTTTCTTTCAATCAACAAACTGATTTACTAGGAAGTAGTATGGGGTCAGGGCTCAGCGCACAGGGGTGAGAGTGGCACCGAGATGGAGCAGTTGGTTGGGAGTTCGGACTTTATTTAAAGATTTCAGTCAGAGTCAGAGTCAGAGTCAGAGTCAGAGTCAGAGGCAGGCCTACCTTTCTTACTTAATAAAAAATCCAAGGGAGAACATGAGAGAGAGAGAGAGAGAGAGAGAGAATTCAAAAGAAAGGGTCCAAACTCAAAAAGAAAGAAAAAGACAGAAGAAGAATATTTGCTCAAAAAAAAAAAAAAACACACAGAAGAAGAGATGATGGGGTTGGAAGTCCTGCAGTTGCAACGGGATTGCAGACTAGCACTGGTAGGGCCTCAACCTCATCATCTCAACAAGGCAAAGGCATTAAACAAGGTTATTAGTTCAAATACAACAACACCAAGAATAAGAAGAAGGAGAAGGACAAGAAGCAGCAGTGGCTCCAAATTCCCCCAATTTTGGCATCCCAATCACTATTACAACTACAACTACTACAATTACACGTTCCCCAATTATTCAACTACTAGTACAAGTAGAAGTAGTAGTACTGCCACTGCTAATTGCATCCTCGGCATTGGATTCGACGATTTTGCCGCTGTTGCCCACAACAAGGTCTCCTCCTCTCTCCCTCTCTCTCTCTTTCACTTCTTCCCCTCAAAATTTTCCCATTTCTTCCCGTTTTAAGTTCCATTATCTTGTTGTATATTTCAATTCAAAAGTATGGCTTTTAACATCTTTGTCTTATGATATTCATTCATTCATTCATTCATTCGTTTGTACAAAAAAACCAAAAAAAAAAAGGTACTGATTGCAGCAGGTGTATCGGCAGCCATTGGTCAGCTCTCCAAGCCCTTCACTGCCAGGCTTCTCTACGGCAAAGATTTTGACTTCACCGCCGCCTTTCAGGCCTCTGGCTTCCCTTCTACCCATTCCTCTGTATGCTTCCTTCTTCCTTCTTCTTATTCCCTCTTTTGGGTGGGTTCTGTTTTTCCTTAAAATCTTAATGATAATTCGTTACTTTTGCCATTCCTTCCTTATGCATCGTATCGTGGGTTGGTTGGTATTGTGTTGTTGTAGGCTGTCGTGGCTACTGCTACGTCTCTTGCCCTCGAGAGGTAATCACCCACACCACCCCCCCCCCCCCCAAATCACTAAACTACGCGGATGCAATTCTTTCATGTGTACATAAAATGGTTTGATAAAAACCCCCCGCAAACTTTCTATTTTTTTATTTTTAATATAGTTATTCCTAATCGCAGAGGCTTCTCTGATTCAATTTTTGGCCTTGCTGTTGTTTATGCTGGCCTTGTCATGTACGATGCCCAGGTACTCGGTCCTCAATTTTCTTGTCTCGCTCGCGCTCTTTATTTTCTCGATGGCCAATTTTAAGTAATGTTTGTTGCCACCTCGCTTCTGATTGTGCATCTGCTCATTTCTTCGGATATATGCAATGTTTTTAAATTTATAGTGTGTCATTTGATTTTAAGGAGGTAACTCTCGTAGTTCATCACAGTTTTAACTTTGAACTCCTGCGCTTCGCATAGAGTGAGTTGACGCTGTCATTCTAAATCTATGGTTCTTCATTCATCAAGAGACACTGATCCGCGTTACTTAAGAATCCAGTTCACCTCAATGGCTTGATAACTTTCAGACGGATTATATCACCATTTTGTGTAGTTTTGTCCTGCATTCGATTCAACGTTTGCCAGCTGTAGCATGTGTGTGATCTCCCGCAGCAACTCCTTTTCAGGTAGAATGTCATGTTAGCATGTGTCGTGATCATATCATGCTTCATCAATCACATGTCCACCAGAACCACATATTAAACTCTATATTATGAGAAATGGATTGATGTATCATATATTACCATTACACGGTAATGACACATAGTAAATCCTATTGAAAGTAACCGTAGTCAACGACACAGTGTAATGAAGAGTCCAATTCATGGCATCATGGCATCTAATGGTGAATTCCCATCCAGCTCACATAAGCCGGGGTTTTCTTATATGTTAATGTACTCATTGTGACCCTTGAGAGGAAATGATGTCATCAGATGTTTTATCTTCCTTAATCTTGTTCTTTGCAGCTTTGCACGAGCCCAAAACACTTTATTTGAAGCATAGCAATCCATTAAAACCACCTTATTTATTGTTTAGTAAAAGTGAAACTAGTACTACGAAGAAGATGCTGTTGTCATTTAAGCCTCCGTGTCTTAATAATTGAGAATTGAGCATTGAGTTCAAAAACAATATTTGCTGTTTAGTTCAAGTGTTCATCAGAAAGTGTAAAAGCTTAAACGAAGCATCAAGTCAACTGTAGCAGCAACTGGGTTTGCATTTTGGTTTTATTATCACCGTGTTTTAATGTTAAGTTAGATTTTTAGTGAGATTAGGTGGTTTTCTGCTGTTAATTGCACCGGTTGACTAAACATCTGGTCTGTCTTTTATGTAGCCATGCTAGTTGGAAAGGAGTGATTTATGTGAAATGGGAAGATCTAGTGGCTGCTATATAAGCCTTGTAAATGTTCAAACAAATTGGATTGTATGAGTGAAATGTTGTTGGGTTTATATGAGCCAAATAGCAGTTGGGTCAACACACGTTAGTGCATATTTCAAGCACAAATTAAGCCTATTATTTTGGAAGTATCGTTTCCAATGCAGGAGTTTACCCTCGCAAATGACTATTTTTCCTCTTCTCTTTCTTTTGTTCTTCTTTTCTGTTTTTAGATTCACGCTTTTCTGGTCTGGCCTTTAAACCCAGAGAGTTGACCTTTATGTTCACGTTATGGATTTCTGGATTTTTCAGTCTTTCTGGCTTTTCATTTAAGGCTTCTAAAACCAACAATAATGATCTCCACATCAGAGTAGTAAGGCAAGTGCTTTTGAGTTGTCTTCCCGACCTTTCATAATTGCAATTTGCAACAGCATGGTCTACTCTAACTTCATATAGGCATAAAATGGCATATGAGTGTGACCAAGAAACCAGTAGGCACATATTGAATGCACTTTTCCTTTTCCAATGAGCCAACATGGCTGATCTTTTAGTTCATTCATGCTTTGCAGATAGGAAATTTTGATGAAATCTTATATCCTTGAAAAGATGGAAATGTACTTTAAAATCAATAGAAATTTTTTGGTCATGCAGAGGCTGGAAACTTTCTTTCAGAAATGGCAATAATCCTACCTGCAGGACCCATACAACTGAAGTTCAACTCTCGTCCACTTTGGAGAAAGAAGTGATTTTCAGCAATTCATGTTTACTTTATTTTCACGTGATAGGAAATTTATTGAATGCTTTACCATTGCATCATTGGGCTCATCTTTTAGCATGGACTTCTTTGGCTTTGGCCCGTTGATTTATTAGGTTTACAGATTGGAGACCAAAAATTTGTTCCGCCTTGATAGAGAAATGAATAGTATTGATGTATGCTCTGCTTGTTTTGGTGGGACATAATTAGCCTGTAATTGAATTCTGATCTGAAAGAAGATGCTTTGCTTATGCAGGGGGTCAGAAGAGAGGTAGGAAATCATGCAAGGGTACTAAACAAAGTGCTGGGAGAGACACAAGCTAATTCAATGTTATCCAAGGACAGAGATGATGATTTAGTTGATTCTCGAAAAGGGATATTACCATCCATAAACGGGAATGATTTTGGTCCTTTCTCATCGAAAGAAGGAACAGCTTTTGCACCAAATTCAAAACGAACTCCTCTATTACTTGAATCAGACAATAGAAGCACAACAAGTAGCCAGGAGATTCCAGAATCCCAAGGAACAGAAAAGTTTTCCGGCAGGCCAGCTGCATTGAAAGAATCTGTTGGGCACAGTGAGGTTGAAGTGATAGCTGGTGGTTTGTTAGGCTTCTTTGTAAGCATGGCAGTGTACTCTGCTATGTGAAAAGGTCGTTCATAACATTGTGTTATGCGTCCTATTCTATTTTGAGCTATCCTGTAAGATTAAAGAGCATAGTTTGAAAAACATTATAGCTTGGAATTGATAGACATCGTCAATTCTCAGAGCAACTTATGCGTCAACTGAACTGGGATTAGCCTTGGACGTGCAGGGACGGCTGGGTATGCCTGACCTGGACTGGCTAGCTGGAGGAGGTCGCCAAGTAAAGATCGACCTCACGTCCACTCGCTCTGATACTGACGAATCGCTAATCTAAGGGGGGAAGGGAACATCTTAATCTCTCACTCACACATTGCCAATGCCAAGGAATATAACGTTTCATGTTTTATGGATGAATTATATTTAGAGAGAAGCTAGGCAGAGTAATAATCTGAGGCATGTTCCATGTTTTATGTATGAAACCTGACTTTAGGTGTAACCGGCGCAGCCATTGCCGGCCAAATTGCATTAATCAAATCAGCTTTACATTAATTTTGTCTTTAGTCTTTGGTTTTCTACCTTTCTTCCGGTTTTGCATTAACTTACAAGCCTCTGTGTCCTGCATGTTCATTCACGATGATTCACCGCTTCGCCTTCTCTTTAAAAGGATATATAATCTAACTGCAATAAACAAATACAGAATATGAGAAAATGGCACGACGTGAGTGAGTCAATGTTTAAGGTTTAATTTAGTTCAATGGTTTAACCGGTTTAAATATATTTACAAAAAAAAAAAGGTAGAAAATTTTTATTAGACGTTAAATTTTAGTTTTATGATTAGAGTAACCAATTCTAAATTTTAATGAAAGTTCAATCATAAAATTAAATAGAATTTAAGGATTAAATTATATTTTTTAGAATTTTAAATTCAAAATTATTTTGACCTTAACTAAAATAATTTCTTCAATAATTATATTTTTTAGTCGTTTTTTTTTATGTTTCATTCAGTTTTTGATCTATTTTAATTTTTTTTTCTGTTTTAACTTTTAAGAGGTATGACACAAAATGGTATGATGGCGCAGAACATCTCAAGCAGCATTTAAAACAATATAGAGATATTAATGAAAATACAACTCAGTAGATATGATGAAATTTGTGGCCCCTTTATTAGAAGTGCTAAAATCTGGATTTTAGTCTCTTCTCTTACTTGTTTTTTTTTTAATGGTAAGTTATTATTTTTATTACAATTAACAAAAACTTATTGATAGTAATACATCTCTGTAATAACTAGAATCTTATTAGACCATGTGGCAACCTTGGATGACCACATGCATGAAATCAGATACACCCCTTTCATTATATTGCTGCCACCTTGTTTATAGGTGTGAAGCTATTGTCCTCATATCACAGTTCATTAACACATTACCCTTAAATGTGGCATCTTGTGGTTCACTTAAAGGACAAGTTATAGTTTTCTTTATTCTTTATATAGCTTTAGCTTCTCTTTGAAATGGACAGTCATAATAGCTATAAAGATTTTACCCAACTCTTTTGCAATAATACCTCAGAAGGCTTGCAACTCTAGTTGGTTACGTACAGTTTTACTTGGGCAAGTACTTAGGCATTTAAGCTTACTACTTTATAGACTAATCCAAGTTAAGCTATAACCTTAGATTAGTAACTAACTTATTTTAATATTTATCAGTATGTTTAGGATTCTCGGAGACCACTAGACCATCACTTACACCAAGCTCGTGAATTCTGGAGTAGCTAAATTACTGTGAGTAATTCTAACACATATAACGCGCTAGGTTACCTTACTTGTCTATTTATATTAGGCATAATGATTAATTTTACCCAAAACGTTTTTATGTTTCTCTACTTATTACCCAAAACATTTTTTTTTTTAAAATCGTATCCAAAACGTTATCGCCGTCAGACTAATTATACCCAATATTGACTTTTTTTCGTTAAATTAGCATATGTGTCAAATTTTGGACTGCCACGTCAGATGCATCTTACCACCTGTGCATGACACATCACCATTCTTGATGACGTGGCACCTAATTTAAAATTTTTAAAAAAATTTTAGGTATTAAGAAATCAAAATTTTATTTTAAATATCTTTATAATTTTTTAACAATTAAAAAAATACAAAGTAAAAAAAAAATATCCATCTCTCTCCTCTCTTCTCCCTTTCGCTCTCCTCTCTCCTCTGTCCTTCTATTCTCTCTCCTCTCTCCTGCCTCTCCAAACCTCCACAAGTTAGTTCATCGACAAATCAACGATTTGAATGCCATGGATGAAGCTGCAAATTTGAGAAGTGAGAGAAAGCAAGGAGAGAGGGGTGAGGAGAGAGAAAGGGAGGAGGAAGGAGAAGAGAGAGAAGCGACGAAAGAGAAGGCAGACGGAGTAGAGAGAGAAGAGAGCCGAGAGAAAGTAGATGGAGGCGAGAGAAATTTTATTATTTTCTTAAATTTAATTTAATTTAAAAAAATTCTTTAAAAAATGATAAAAATATTTAAAAAGAGATGAATTTTTAGAGGAGAGAAAAGGATGAGGGATGAGAGAGAGGGATGACAAAAATGAATATTTTTTTTGCCTTTTTTTGTTTAATTGTTAAAAAATTATAAGAATATTTAGAAAAATTATTTTGATTTCTTAATACCTTTTTTTTTAAAAATAAATCTTAAAAAAAATTAAATCAAGTGTCACGTCATCAAGAATGCTGACATGTCATACACAATTGGTAAAATGTATCTGACGTGACACCCAAAAATCTGCCACATATGCATAGTTAACGGAAAAAGTGAAGATTATGTATAATTAGTCTAACGGCAATAACGTCTTGGATATGATTTAAAAAAAAAAAAAACCTTTTGGGTAATAAGTAACAAACACCAAAAAATTTTGGGTAAAATTAATCATTATGTCATTTATATTATTTGGTATGATTTTTTATCTAATATATGAATAATCATTTTCTAGGGTTTAAACTAATAAATTATATTCTAAATGGTAAGTTTTTAATAAAATGAATTAGCAACCCTACCTAGAAGAGGGTGACTTACTGTATTTGATTATTATTATCCTCATGTATGCTTATTACTTGTGAACTTAACCACCTGAGAAATTACTATTGTTGATATTAAATATCTGCATGGACATACCGAGTTGAGACGAGTTACTAGCCACTCAGTTACCGAAGGCCGCAGTAGACAGTGTGCACACTGAGCTTGTATCTGTGGTATACCTCCGTAAGCAGGTGCTACCACTATTGATCGTGACAAGGAAGAGACAGTGTTAGCTGGCTAACTTTTATGAAATGTTTACTATTATTTGACATGCTTGTTGCTTTGCTCTCTGGTCATGTCTGTGTGATGTATTTACTTGACTTGTGAGTGGGAGTTACACTTCCATTTTGTGAGCTTCATTTTACTTGCTTGATCTATCCTCATTACGGCTAGTATAGTCACTCTCCCGTTTTATGCGTGTCAGGCTTATTCACTAAGATATCTATATATCTCACTTTTTATTTTTCTTTTCTAACATTTTCAAGCTTTGATACCCGAGTTCCTGTTAGACGACCGGAGCGTTCCTAAAGGCTGGTGGGGGTACTTCCTTGTGTATATGTGTTTATGTATATAGTAGACTTCGCTAGTATGGTTTCTTTTGTATGTTGGACCATTAGATTTCTAAATATTTGGGCCTGTACTACTTTTTATCTATGATGAGCACTTGTGTTGTTTCAGCCTCTATTTTAGACAGAGAATTTTGTTTTTCTTGTTCCTTGATTTAAGGCTTGCGGTTGTCTCGAGGTGGGTCCTGCATTCGAGATAGTTGCGCTGGTCACATACTCCAAAGTTAGGAAGTGACAAAGTTCGTATCAGAGCTCGGTTTTCTTTCATGTACATTATTATACTTTGATGGGGAATATGCATTCTAAGTTCCTTGGGATTCGGTGTAGCATGCCACTTAATCCCGTTACCTTAGAATGGATAGGCCCTGAGTCTTGATTGACGTATTAGCGGAGCTTAGGCTTTGTGGTTTATTATCCCCAGCTAAGACTTGTCTTCTGTAATTTTTTTTAATTCGTGACAACTAACATGTGAGGTGCGTATCTCATGTCTATAGGATAAAATGTCGCCGAAAACTCGAGTTCCAGTGACCCGTGAGCCAGAGGCACTCGATGAAGAATTGAGACCATAGCCTCAGGAGAACAGCAAGGACGCAGAGTTGCCATAGCACCAAGATGGGCCATCATAGTTGAAGACCTGACATTGGGACTATAAGGGACACAACAGGCCATATAGTAGATGGTTGGAACTCTTGCCTGAGCTTCGGTACATCAACTATCAATGGGAGTTGATACGTCCCTTGTAGATTTTATGAAACTGAAACCAGCTACCTATTCCTATTAAGAAGGGGAGGACCGGAGACATGGCTGATGGAGATGGAGCGGAGACTTTACTTGATGGGAATTGATAATTACCTGAAAGTGGAGTTAGTTGCATATCGACTCACTAGAGAGGTTGTCTTGACTTGGTACAATAGTTAGAGGAATAGCTTGGGTGGCAGGACAGTCCTGGTAACCTGGGAACAGTTTCGTGAGGTGTTTTTGAAAATTTACTTGCCTTAGAGCGTCCAAGATACGACGACATATGATTTTGAGAACTTAAGGTAGTTGGGACGTACTGTTGATGAGTATAAACAGGAATTAGTCGCCTTGCCAAGTATGCTACATATCTAGTCCAAAATGAGGAGCAGAAGGTGAAGAGGTTCTTGAAGGGCCTTAACACTAGCATAGAGAAGAGTGTAATTTTGATGGTTCTTAGATCATATGCGGTGGTAGTTGATCGAGCGCAGATGGTAGAGGAACAGATGAAAGAAGAATGTGATTATGCTCAACAGAGGAAGGCCAAATTTGATTCTAGATCCCGAGGTGAAGGGAATTCTAAAAGAATTGAAGAACGGATCCCACAGAATCGGCTGCCTGAAAGAAGTCTCTCCCCAAGAGGAAGGATAAGCTATTCGCAGAGAGGAGGCTTCCGTGCTTATTCAGGGAGTCCTTTTACTGGACGAAGAACTAGCACTGTTAGTGGGAATACACCGCTATGCCAGTACTGTGGGAACCTATACTCAAGAGTGTGCTACCACAAGATAGGTGCATGTTTTCATTGTGGACAAACATGACATATGATTAGGGAGTGTCTAGAGCTTGTGAGGCTACCTCGCTCAGCACCATCACAAGCTTCGGTATAATCACTTGTTGTAGGCCAGCCAGGAGGGCGAGGTGCTTCTGGGACAAGTAGCTTTAGTGGAAGTCGTGGAGGTCAAGAACAAGCGTCATCCGGGTGTGGGCAGACTTGGGTCTATGCCATGGTACCTGGGGATGCCGAAGCTTTTAATGTTGTGGTAGCAGGTACCCTTACTCTTTATTTCATTCCTATTAGAGCTTTATTTGATCCTGGCTCTACCCATTCATATATATTATACACACTAGTCCCTAAATTACCCGTCAGCCTTGGACCCTTGGCTACACCATTAATTGTACATAACCCTATGGGGAGAACCTTAGATGATGATCAACTGTGTAAGAAGTGTATAGTCTGGATGAAAGAACATGATTTCAGTGTTGATTTGGTGATGCTTGACAGATTTTGATGTGATATTAAGAATGGACTGGCTAGCAGCGCACCATGCTTCGCTAGACTGTCGTCAAAAGACGATAACCTTGAAGTTGCCAGGTAAATAAGAGATTAAATTTCAAGGGAATAAAAACTCTGTATCTTACAACCTCATCTCTTGGTTAAGAGTGAAGAGGATGATTAGAAGGAAATGTTCATCTTACCTAGCCCTTTTACAAGATGCTAATAAACTCATACCCAAAATAGAAGATATTCTAGTTGTGCAAGAATTTGTGGAAGTGTTTCCTGATGAGTTATTAAGATTACCCCTGAATCGAGAGATTGAATTTTGTATTGATTTACCACCGGGCACCGAACCTGTATCCATTACCCCATATCGAATGTCGCCTGCTGAGTTGAAAGAATTGAAGGTGCAATTGCAGGAATTACTAGATAAAAGGTATATTCGCCCTAGTATGTCACCATGGGGAGCACCAATGCTGTTTGTTAAAAAGAAATATGAGACCATGCAACTTTGTATTGACTACCGTTAGTTGAACAAAGTCACAATAAAGAACAAATATCCTCTACCACGGATTGACGATCTATTTGATCAACTGCAAGGGGCTTGTTATTTCTCAAAGATTGATTTGCGTTCAAGGTATCATTAGTTGAGAGTGCGAGAAGAAGATGTACCCAAAACAACATTTCAGACTCAGTATGGTCGTTATGAATTCTGTGTACGACCTTTTGGGTTAACGAATGCCCCTACAACTTTCATGGATTTGATGAATCGAGTCTTCAAGCCATTTTTAGATCAGTTTGTCATTGTGTTTATCGATGACATCTTGGTTCATTCTCCAAGCGAAAAAGAGCACAAGAAGCACTTAAGAATTGTTCTACAGAAGTTGAAGAATGAAAAGTTATATGGCAAGTTTAGCAAAGTGAGTTATGGCTTCGAAGTGTGACATTCTTGGGCTATGTTATATTTGAGAAAGGGGTTGAGGTAGACCCAAAGAAGATCGAAACAGTTAAGTAGTGGCCTCAACCCATTACAGTAGGAGAAGTTTGTAGTTTCCTAGAATTGGCAGGTTATTATCGTAAATTTGTGCCAGGATTCTCTCGGATTGCAGCATCAATGACTTGATTGACTCGAAAAGGGGTCAAATTCGAGTGGACCGAAGAATGCACTAGAGACTTTCAAAAACTTAAAGAGTTGCTTACATCAACACCGATGTTATATTTTCCATCAGGAATTGGAGGATTTACAATATATTGTGACACTTTGCGAGTAGGACTTGGTTGTGTGTGGATGCAGAATAATAGAGTCATTGCTTATGCCTCTCAACAATTGAAGAAACATGAGCAGAACTATCCAACTCACGATATGCAGATGGCAGCAGTGATATTTGCACTGAAGATCTGGCTTCATTATCTTTATGGTGAGACCTTTGAGATCTTCACCGACAATAAGAGTCTAAAGTACATCATGAAGTAGAAAGATTTGAATATGCGTCAAAGACGTTGGATAGAATTATGAAAAGATTACGACTGTCATTCAGTATCATCTAGGTAAAGCAATTGTTGTGGCTAATGCCCTGAGCAGGAAGTCTATGGGAAGTATAACGCATATCCCAGTAGAGAAGAGATGAAACTAGAGTAAACTAAACCAAACACTTGAGTGGGGTTTGAAGATGTCAGTGGGAATCTTAGGAGTTTTAATAGCTTACTTTCAGGCTAAACCACAATTGAAAGTAAACATTAAGGCTGCTCAAACTAGAGACCCGCACTTGCAGAAAATTAAAGAAAATGTGTTGGCAGGACGTATGTAAGAATTTTCAGTGGACTTTGAAGGCGTGTTGTGGTGTGGTGAACGACTTTGTGTCCCAGATTTAGACAACTTCTGGAGACAAATACTGGAATAGGCACATAATACTACGTATACTGTGCACCTTGGAACAACGAAGATGTATCAAGATTTGCGTCGGTCATATCAGAGGGAGAATATGAAGAAAGATATAGCAAAATTTGTTTTAAAATGCCTCGTGTCTCAGCAAGGTAAAGCTAAACACCAGAAGCCTGTTGGAACGTTGCAACCCCTGCCAATCCCTGCATGAAAATTGGGGAGTAGCAATGGATTTTGTGGTTGGATTGCCACTTACACGGGATCAACATGATGCCATTTGGGTCATCATAGATCGATTAACTAAGAGTGCACATTTCTTAGCAATTCAAGCAACTTATGGTTTTGAAAAGCTAGCTTAGCTGTATATAAATAAGGTTGTAAGTTTGCATGAAGTACCAATTTCTATTATATCTGACAGGGGACCACAATTCACTTTGTGATTCTGGAAGGAATTTCAAAAAGCTATAGGGACTCAATTGGAATTTAGCAAGGCATTCCACCCACAGATAGACGGCCAATCTAAACGCACCATACAGAATTTAGAAGATATGCTGTGAGCTTTTGTGATGGAGGTTAGAGGTAGTTGGGACCAACATTTACCATTGATTAAGTTTGCATACAATAACAGCTACCAGTCCACTATTAATATGGCTCCATATAAAGCCTTATACAGTCGTAAGTGTTGATCACTATTGTACTAAGATGAATTGGGCGAGAAGAAACAATTAGAACCTGTTTTGGGACCCAAAATATTAGAAAGGAATTTGGAGAAGATTCGTATGATTCGAGATAGTATGGTAGCCGCTCATAGTCGATAAAAGGCATATGCAGACCATCGAATGCATAAATTGGAGTTCATGATAGGCGATTTGGTGTTCCTGCGAGTTTCACCAATGAAAGGTGTACTTCGATTTGGGAAGAAGGGAAAACTTAGTCTGCGTTTCATTGGTCCATACGAGATATTAGAACGTGTTGGAGCAGTAGCCTATAAACTGAAGCTACCACCAGAGTTATCTCAGATCTATCCACTATTTCATGTGTCAATATTACGAAAATATCTTCCCGATCCATCGCATGTAGTTATTCCCCAACCGGCTGAGCTGAAGGATGATCTTACCTATGAAGTGCAACCAATTGAATCATGGATACTAGTGTAAAGAAGCTACGCTCCAAAAAAGTCATTCTAGTTCAAGTAGCTTGGGGTACCCAACCTGGAAGAGAAGTCACCTGAGAAATTGAAGCGGATATGAAAATGAAATATCCACGCTTGTTCCTGACTCGTGGTAAGTGAACCCAACGCCTAGTAAATTCGAGGACGAATTTAATTTAAGGGGAGTAAACTGTAATAACTAGAATCTTATTAGACCATATGGCAACCTTGGATGACTACATGCAAGGAATTAGGTATACCCCTTTCACTATATTGCTACCACCTTGTGCATAGGTGTCAAGCTATTGTCCTCATATCACAGTTCATTAACACATTACCCTTAAATGTGGTATCTCGTGGTTCATTTGAAAGACAAGTTATAGTTTTCTTTATTCTTTATATAGCTTTAGCTTCTTTTTGAAATGGACGGTCATAATAGTTATAAAGATTTTACCCAACTCTCTTGCAATAATACCTTGGAAAGCCTGCAACTCTAGTTGGTTACGTACAGTTTTGCTTGGGCAAGTACTTAGGCATTTAAGCGTACTACTACGTTATAGACTAATCCAAGTTAAGTTATAACCTTATATTAGTAACTAACTCTTTTTTAATATTTATCGGTCTGTTTAGGATTCTCGGAGACCACTAGACCGTCACCTGCACCAAGCTTGTGAATTCTAGAGTAGCTAAATTACTGTGAGTAATTCTGACACGTATAACACATTAAGTTACCTTACTTGTCTATTTATATTATTTGATATGATTTTTTATCTAATATATGAATAATCATTTTCTAGGGTTTAAACTAATAAATTATATTTTAAATGGTAAACTTTTAATAAAATGAATTAGGAACCCTACGCAGAAGAGAGTGACTTACTGTATTTGATTATTATTATCCTCATATATGCATATTACTTGTGAACTTAACCACCTGAGAAATTACTATTGTTGATATTAAATATATGAACGGACATACTGAGTTGAGATGAGTTACTAGGTGCTCAGTTACTGAAGGCTGCAGTAGACAGTGTGCACACTGAGCTTGTATCCGTGGTACACTTCAGTAAGCACGTGCTACAACTATTGACCGTGACGGGGGAGAGATAGTGTTGACTGACTAATTTTTATGAAGTGTTTGCTATTATTTGACATGCTTGTTGCCTTGCTCTTTGGTCATGTCCGTGTGATGTATTTACTTGACTTGTGAGTGGGAGTTACACTTGTATTTTGTGAGCTTCATTTTACTTGCTTGATATATCTTGATTATGGCTGGTAAAGTCACTCTCATGTTTTATGTGTGTCAAGCTTATTCACTTTTTATTTTTTTTTCCTAACATTTTTAGGCTTTGAGACTCGAGTTCTTGTTAGATGACCGGAGCGTTCCGAGAGGCTGTTGGGGGTGCATCCTTATGTACATGTGTTTATGTATATAGTAGACTCTGCTAGTATGGTCTCTCTTGTATGCCTATATATATATATATATATATTCTGGGTGGTGATATTGGGTTTAGTTTGTTAGACCATTGGATTTCTAAACATTTCGGCATATACTACTTTTTATCTATGATGAGCACTTATGTTGTTTTAACCTCTATTTTAGACTTAGAATTCTGATTTTATCGTTTCTTTGATTTAAAGTTTGCGGTTGTTTCGAGGTGATTTCTTCATTTGAGATAGTTGCCCCGGTCATATTCTCTAAAGTTGGGATTTGAAAATCTTAACGTAATTCAAGTACTCTTAGATCCTTTTAACAATAACATATATATATAATAATACTTGTCAAAAAAAAAATCCATAACACCTATGTGTCAATAAAATCATCTAGTCTAGACGCTAGATAGACATTTTACATTGAATGTATGAATGACTAAGTTGAATTTATAAAGAGTATATTTTATAATAAATTCATCCGCCATTCTTACATTTAAAACATTTGATTTAAAATGTAATAAGATGAATAAGCACCAACACAATTAAGTATAATT